>JAQHUG010000182.1:2431922-2441974 GCA_028555095.1 Dicrostonyx torquatus
AGGACACCTCTCTCTCATCCTTCCAATCTCTTCTCTGTCTCTCAAATTCCCTGCCTCTTATTTTCAACCAACCAACCACCTATACATACACACACAAACATGAGCATGTACACATGTGTGTATGTATGTATGTATGTATATATACAAGTGTGTGTGTGTGTGTGTGTGTGTGTGTGTGTGTGTGTGTGTGTATCGACTAAGTGTTCCTTGTATGTCATTTAGTGTTGAGCTCTGGCTATTGGTTAGTCACCCATTGGTTAGGGCACCCATCCTTAGTGAAGACTAATTCTTTCTCAGCAGTCATTATTTGGGGTTGGGGCTTCCTTATCTACACTGGAATGTCAACTGATAATTGTTCCAGTCTTGTTTAGGTGGCCATGGAGATTTCATGTATCTAGTTTCTTGTCACATATAGAAGACACAATAATATATAATACAATATACTTCCTAGTATATTGTTCTTTAATCTCTCGGCCCTTTCTTTCCTGGTGTTCTATTCCTTGATCAGTAGGTCTAAGCGTTTATTTTGAATGTATCAGTTAGGGTTGGATACCCCAAGTGTCAATTATTATTTGTATTTTTACCAGTTGTGGCTTTTCATAATGGTCTCTGAATTATTTTAAAAACAACAAACACATAAACAAAAAAAACCCTTTTTGTGAGGTATGAGAGCTGCACTTACGTGTGGTATAAAGGAAACATTTAAAATTAAGTTAGGAGTCACACTGGTTCAGGAAATTATAGTAGAAGGTTTTCCTTTATAAGATGTTACAGTTTTCTCTTTGCTGGTATGACAAACTTCAGGGTCAACCTGTTTCTATAGGTGTTCTAGGAGAGACTGCTTGACAACAGACTTCTTCATAGTCTGGCTTTTCTAGTTTTTTACCTCCTTTTCTGTGGTGTTCTCTGTATAAATATAGGAGCTGTGGTGTAGATGTTTCCACTGGGACTGGGCTCCCTAGGATCCTTTGATCTCTTCCTGTGTTCAGTTGCACTTTTCTATGATAGTCTCCTTCTGTTGTAAAATCAATCTTCTTTGATGAAGGGTGATTTCTACACATTTCTGTCTCTGGATATACAGATTAAGATTTAACATATAGTAAGAAATTATGCTGGCCGAGCAATGTGGCCCACCTGTCTAGAGTTAGTGGTCTTCACAGTGGGCTGGTCTCCCCAGTGAAGCATCAATCAAGATAATCTCTTATAGAAATGAATATGGGCTACATGATCTGGACAGTCTCTCAGCTGATTCTCTGTCAGATCACTCTAGGCTGTGTCAGTTTCAGAGCTGAAGCTAAGTAGGACACAAACTTATTAGTTATTTTAATTTGTTGTTTTGTCTTTAGTTTGGTTTAATCTTTGCCCATATATTAAAATATGTTCTGTGACTGAAAGAAAAGAAATCCTTTCTGATTATATTCCTAGAAGTATGCAATTTTTGTATATTTTTGTATGCCTTAATAACCCATTTCAGGCTGTGGGGAGCTGGCTGAAAGTTTCCTTGAGTTCTATAGCTATAGTTTGAATGAGCAATCAAAAAACATATGAAGGAAAATTCATTTTTTAAAAAAGTCAATTTGCAAAGCCCTTTAAGATGTAATTTTTCCCCTGACAGTGGTTTTCCAAAACCGAGTTATTTGCTAGTAAGTTTATTTTGGGGAATACAAACATTTGAGGAAATGTCAAAACAGAGCTGATATATGCAGATGTATATGGTCCTTGTCATTCTCTTTATACTTCCTTAAATAATAAGTACCTTGAAATAACCTGTACTAAATATCCTGATGTATGATCTGGTTCTTTGCTGTAATTCAAACATAATAGTTTGAGAGTCTCAAAGTTGTTTATTGCCACTGTCTCAGCTTGAATCCTTTTATGATTATTTCCCAGTGCCCTGAAGCTCCATACTGAGCACCAAGTTTCCCTACCTGTCTAGAAAACACTTTGCATTCAGCACTCCACACATCCACCCTATTGATTCCTCTCTGTTATACTTGGGACATTACTAACTTACGTCACAAGGAAGAGCCTCAGTTTCTAGGGTTAACGAGTTACCCTCTGGTGATGATGAAGTGAGTGAGTTCCGGGTTCTGTGAACTAGCCATTCAAATGGTGATTTCATGAAACCAGTGCTTCTTACTGCTTCCTGTTTCAGTCAGAAAAGGGAAATGAAACAATGGAGAAGACGGATTTGCTCTTAGTCAGTCTGAGTTGCCAATGAGTGATGCATTGCATTCATCATGTCCAAGTCATAGAGTCTAATAATAGATACTAAATGGGAGGCTCTGAACAGGCTATGCCATATATAGTATGAAACTGACTATAGTCCACCTTTGAATACTACCTAAAGGTTTTTCATTTGTTTTATGAGTCTTTATTAAATAATAAATAAAAGTCTCCTCTCCGCATTTTTATTTGCAATTTGTAGAACTTTTCCAAGAGAAAGCTTTTACTTTACGATGGAAAATGGGATTGTTTAGCTTGATTCAGCAGAAACGGCTGTGGTGGAAGTGGAATTTGATAAAGTAATTATACTTTTAATTGGGTGTTGAAGTCCTGTTTTGAGGTGCAGACATTTGTAATTTGGGCAGGCGGACACTTGTCATGGCTTTCTAATTACCCTGCGGAATGGCAAATGCTTGCACAGGGCAGAAAGAGGAAATGGTGATTCATGTGTGATACCAACAGCGGTGCTTCCCATATATCACATCCTCTTAGCACTCTGCATGCGAGGATGAAATTACAGTGTCAGCTGCTGCTAGGAACAAAGGAGCGGTATATTCCAGACAGAAAGCTAATGGAGCATCTAGAACTCATAGATCAACATGGTCTCTACAAAAAGTGAGTTTCTTTAATCTCATCATTACGGACATTTACAGAAAAGCTGAGAAATAAGTTAAAATGGAAACTGAAGTACAAGGAAACATGAAATTAACTTAAGTCACTAAATGTCAACAGCCATAACTGAATTATTTCTTGTGATCTGAAAATAGTTTCTATGACAGATTACTTTTCAACAACAGAAGACTGCACACAGGAGCTGAACTCTGGGTGTCCATTCTTGCTGATGTGTTCACTTTGTTACTGCTTTTACTATAAAAGTCTCTGTACCATCTTTCAGGTGTTTACTGCTCTCCTTACAAAATTTGTCAATTTAACATTTAATACAGGATCACACACTGCATTATGTTTTCTTTTTTGTACCTGGAATAGCATCCTGAACATATTTTAAAAGAAAATAGGAAAAAAATAAAGCCTTCATGGCATTCATGCTTTCCTAAAAGTTCAGGAAAGCTCTGAGTGTAGGAACTCAGTGCCTGGGCTGGTGGATCTTTCTTTTGCTGGTATTATATGCTTAAAGAGTTTTCTAACAAAACATGTTACATGTTTGCCTTTGGTTCAGATGAGAGATGTAGCTAGTTCTTCTAGATTTTTTATAGTTTCAGTAACATTTTTGTGATGTATCACTTATGTGGGTTCCACTTAATTTTTGTTAATAATCGGCATGTGTTCTGTTGCTTCTCTGTTGCTGTGATAGAACATTCTTGACAAAAGAACCTGGAGGACAGAGGGTTTAATTTAGTTTATGGTTCCAGAGGCATAGAGTTCATCATGGTGGGGAAGGTAACAAGGCAACAGAATCTACAAGCTGGGTGCCAAGAATTTCATGCCATATGTGAAGCAGAAAGTGAGACAGTGTAAGAACAAGAAGGAGACCAGTCTATAAACTCTCACATCCTACCCCAAGTGATGTATTACCCCCAGAAAGTGCCATATCCCAAAAGTTCAATAATCTCCTCAAAGAAGTTAGACTGACTTCCAGTTTAGGACTTAGCACATAGAGTTAAGGACTAACCTAAACAGAAGATGCACACCAGAGGAATCTAAAATGCCTGAAAGACACTTAAGGAAATGCTCAACATCCTTAGCCATTAGAGAAATGGAAATCAAAACAACTTTGAGATTCCATGTTACACATGTAAGAATGGCCAAGAGCAAAACACTGATGACAACATATGCTGGAGAGGATGTGGGGTAAAGGCAGCACCCCTGCATTGCTGGTGGGAATGCGAATTTGTATAGCCCCTTTAGATATCAGTGTGGCGATTTACTTCCTCAAGATCCCACTTTTGGGTATATATCCAATGGATGCTCAATCATACCACAAGGAAATATGCTCAACTATGTTCATAGCAGCAATTTTTATCATAGCCAGAACCTGGAAACAACCTAAATGCCCCTCGACCAAAGAATGGATAAGGAAAATGTAGTACATTTACACAATGGAGTACTACACAGCAGAAAAAAAAATATGACATCTTGAATTTTGCAGGAAAATGGATGGACCTAGAACACATCATACTGAGTGAGGTAACCCAGACCCAGAAAGACAATTATCATATGTACTCTCTCATAGGTGATTTTTAAACATAAAACAAAGAAAACCAGTCTACAAATCACAATCCCAAAGAACCTAGATAACAATGAGGACCCTAAGGGAGACATATATGGATCTAATCTACATGGGAAGATTTTTAGCAACTTTCATATATATATATTTCTTCCTTCTTGGGAGGAAGTCTGATTATCAGTTATATCAATGCTATTTCCTCATTTTGCATTCCTAATATGCACATTAAATTTAAAGGTATTATCACAACAGTACAACTAGATCCAAAGAGGACATGAGCCTTTCATCTTTTCTCGAGTCATAATACCAAGTGAACACAGAAAGGGCTTGTCATTAAAAACTTGCCAAGTCATTCCTAAATGACTTGTGAACATACAACAAACTTTTGGAGTACAGCAAACAGCATACATTTTCTAGTAATTTCTAAAGGGAGGTTCAAAATTATAATATTGTTTGAATTCTTGTTATGCAAACACAATTCTGCAGAGAACTGACATTTTTAAGAGTTCAAATTAAGGATTTTCCCCCCTTTGGAGCATAGAATTTAGCCTCAATTTATAAGAGGTTTGTTTTGTTTTTGCTTTGCTATCTGAATTCAGTCAGTTCATCTAACAGTTTATTTATTCTCCTGTGACAGATTGTTGAGAGGAAACCAAATGAAACAATTTAAAAGAAGGAGACATTTTGGCTCACTGTTTCGGGTTTTAGCAAGGCTTTCAACTCCATTCTTTGTGGCCCTTGAGGATATAAAGCTACATGGCAGAAGACTGGGACAACTCACAGAAGCTAAAGAGTAGAGAGAGTGTTTTCCATATATTATTTTTATTCAGTTGAGGCTGCCAATCTTGTTACAGCACTGCACACACTGATGGCAGGATTTTTCCCTTTAGCTAACATCTTCTGCAAATACTCTCAGAGACACATCTAGAGACATGTTTTATTAATTTAAAAACCTCCCAATCCAATCAAGATAGAGTCACAATTAAACATGATACACAATTTTCACTTTTAAAACCATTAAGTCCTGATGTTAAATTTCAGATTTAGTACAGTATATTCATTCCCAATGATCTTTGTCTTCAAAGTTACCTCCTCTTTCTCAAGATGGAATGCATTCCATGTGGTTCCCTCCACTTTTCTAGACATTTTGATTCCAGATAACTCTCAGTTGTCAAGTTACAGGTATGTTCTCATAAATTCTGAAAGTTCTGTTCTAGGTAGGATCTATGTTTTGATTGTCATCCTGATGTCCCCCACTCAGATTTGTCAGAATCCAAGCTGCCTCTTCTGGTAAAGGCGCTTCCCCTTATTTACTCATCATTCAAAGTATCCAGGGCTTTTAATCATCTAGTGGTTGACAACTGCAGTAGGCTTATTTTGTTATCCTCTGTGTATATTTCTATGTGGTCCTTGTAGTATGCATAATATAATTCGAATCCGCATGACCTCTAAAATCCAATATGAACATATTTTATGAGATTTTATTATGTTCACCTACATTGGATTATGATGTTTGCATATGCACATTAGATTAATTTTAAAATTGCGTGATTGAACATCAAAAGTCATGTGTTTTGGGAGAATTGCATTGTTGACTCAGCAGTTACAAATGAGGAGAAGCTAGAAGGAGATTGCAAAGTAGAACCATATTGAGACTATATTGTATGTAAAAAAAAATCTATTTTCAATAATGGCAAAGTAGGAACCTAAAAAACAAAAGAATTCTGACTGTTCTTTAAAGGACCTGAGATCAATATTGATCAATTATCATTATCCACATGGTGGCTCACAAATATTTGTAACTCTATTAACAGGACATGTGATGTCTGCAGGCTCCAGGGCCACAGGTGATGCACAGTCTTAAATGCACTTAAAACATCAATGTACATAAAATAAAGAAGAGATCGTGAACATCATTGTTTTGATTAGTTTTGTGTCAGCTAAACACAGCTGGAAAGATGGAATCTCTATGCCTTCATCGAGTTGGCCTGTGGGCGCAGTTGTGGAACATTTTCTTCATTGGTAATTGATGTGGGATGACCTGGATCATCGTGGGCAGTGCCATTTCTTGGCAGGTGGTTCTGGAATGCTATGGAAAGGTGGATGTACATGAAGAATGGGGCAAGCCAGTGAGCATATTCACCTTATCTGCTTTAAACTTTGGTCTAAATTGCGACTGATTTAAAGTTTCAAAGATAGTGAAAATTAACACTAGAGTGATTAATCTCTAGCCTGAGGCGACACAGTGGGAAAGCACTAAGACTATAATTTGACATGAGTTGAGTGTATGAGTTCACATATTTCTACTAAACCACCAGGTTTGCATTGTGAAACATGAGTCAAATGTCACTTAGACAATGTGCATTATGTGAATCTGGCTGTTGAAAGTAATTCAAAATAAATTAGTATTTTTTCATTTGGAAAAAAAGATTTGTTTGTTTTGCTGAATGTGTGTCTGTGTGTGTGTTTATGTTTTTATGTGTAGCCTATACATCCTATACATGCATGATCTCTATTGAAGCCATAAAATTGTGTTAGTTATCTTAGGACTCGAATTACTAATGTTTTCCCGACAGTTACTTAACCAAGATATTCTAAAAATCAGACTAGTTCTCATGCCTGGGTTCTGAATTGGTTATCAGAAGTATACGAGAGCCTTGTTGAAACATCTTAGTTTTGTGAATAAGCAATTAAGTTGCTGCTGTCTGTTACCATATTATGTAAAAATGACAGGGTAGATTTTACCAAAATTAGTGACAGATGGAACTGTGGTACAACACATGCCCCTCTGAATGCATGTGAACATTTCGCCTGTAAATGGGAGAACAAGTTACTATTCCAAATTTGCAATTCAAATCAAAGTCACAAGTACAGATGATTGAATTTGTAGAAGGAGGGTTGGTCGGAAGCTGTTTCTCACCAGGGAAGCCTCTGTGGTGTGGGCTGGAGGGAACAGCACTGAAGATTTAGCTATTTACTGAAGGGCAGAAGCAGTTACACCAATGCCAATAAGCTTATGAAACTACTCATAAAAACAGTGCGAAGAAAAGTCAGGAGGTAGACAGCTAGGGACTGAAGGTATTTCTGTAGCAATGCTGAGGCAGTCAGAACTGTCAAGGGCCATTTCCGTGTCACCCACATGGAGAGGGTGTTAAAAGAAGTCTGTGGGCTTGCACTCTGAATGTGTCCCAAGCCATCTCTGCACATGGCAAGCTCTAGAGTATTTATGTAGTCGTTTCTTCTCATCCTGATCATGTGATTTCTATTAAATTGTGTGACATATTCCCCCTCTTCATGCCATAAAACTGAATTTATCCATATAGATGGAAAGGAATTAGACTCTGAATTTGAAGTACATGGAATATACATGGAAACATGCTTACTTATGTCTCTCTGAAATGTGATGTGCTTGTTACTAGATAAAGCTTTCTTTTTTCTTTTTCTGCCACTGATACTATTATATCAATGACATGACAAGATAATTTGGGAACAAAGCATCATAAACTTCATTCTAGGCATAATGATAAAAATGTAAATGCTGACACTTCAGTACTGAATCTTAAATGAGTGAGTAATATCATTTTCCTTCTAGTCTCCTTGTCAGCCTGCAATAGCAAGTAACAGAGATTTAGGAATCTTTTACTCCAAAAGCACAATGCTTATTTGTTTGTTTGTTTGTTTTTAAATATATTGTACCTAGGTGAATGTGGAAAGAGAGAAGCAGGGAATTGAGAATTTACAACCAACCTGAGAGATACACAGTGAATGTTTTAAGATACTCTGTGAAAAGTAGTGAGGTTCTATCAGAAAAGAAGAATGAGGGAAAGAGACTGAGATAATTTTCAGTACAATATAGATATATTTTAATAATTAAAAATAATGATGACATAGTGTCTTATCTGGACTCATAATTTCCGAGAAGAATATGAGTTTCAAAATGTCATATAATGGTCATGATGATTCAGAACACTATTGATATCAAACCTAATGTTTCATCACCTACAGTTTTACATATTGTTTCTTTTCAGTGACCAGTTGGAATCTAAGTGATGCTTACTTGACCAAAGGGGATGAAAGGAATTTGGAATTCAAACAGAATTGCTTACCAAGTCTCCCAAGCCAAAGACAACATGAAAGAAAAATTATGAATGTAACAGTTCTCTTTTCCTCTTCTTCAATACCCTCTCTCTTTGCCTCCAGTGTCTTTCCTTCAATGACTTCTCTGCTCCTCTTCCTCTACTTAATCTCCTTCCCTCCCATCTATCTCTGTTGTGTTTCATCTGTTTCCTTTATTCCTCATGTTCGGCTTTCTCCTCAGATGCCATTACACACTATACATTACTCTGCTTTTTAGTTTTTATTTTACTACAAAATATTTGTAGAAGGATAACTCATAAAGAAAAGGCAGTAAACTTCACTCATAGTCTTAGAGACTGGAAGCTGGAAATTAGAGGACTGCCTTTGGTCCAATAACGCACTAGACTGTGCTGTAATATCCATGGCATCATGTGATGCATGCAAAGACAGTGACAGAGAAAGACAAGTTTCAGGGTCAAATTCCATTTAGATTACCCCCAATTAGCTAAGTTTCCTAAGTGTTTCATCCATCGCTGCCAAGAATGTGGCCAAAGCTATTTTAATTTCCTCTTACCAAGCTCATTGGTTACAGAATTGCCTATTTTTAAAACACTACCACACTGTAGACTGAACATTTTTGCCAATGTCTTAAGATAGAAAGAAGTCAAGTCTGCATTACCACTGGATTGACAGTCTCATAATTTTTATTAGAAAATGAACTTTCATGAAAATAGTCCTAATAAAGTGGTATAGTAAAGGTCAGGTGCTCAAATTACATTTCCAACACTTCTTGCTTTCCTTTAACACCTGATGCACCCTTTCTCTATATAAGTTTCTTACATATGAATTAAGATAAAGTTTTTTATCTTTTATTGTGGTATTAACTGGTTCATCTTAGGATCAAGAAAGTTTGGCATTTATTTTCTTTTTCATTGCCTGAGTATCAAATACTGGACCTCATATATTCTAGACAAGCACACTACCAGCCTACATTTTTGGCTCTTATTCTTTTTAAATTTACTAAGATAATACCTATGGAGCATAGTCACATCAGCTAGAATATACTCAAGGAGGTATATATTTAGAGGTATTTTAAGTGACCCACAGAGAGTCCCTCCCTAGTACTAGGAAAACAAACATAAAGACAGGAAAGGCACACATCTTTCTGTATCACTGGTGACAGAAAGGGATTCAGTAAAGAAATCAAAATCTTTATGCCATGTTCTTACAAACTTGGTCTCACCGCCTGGCCTGAGGGTCATGGATGCTCAAAGACACAGAACTTATTCCTTTCCCAGTGCTCCTCTGTGGGGAGACAAATCAATTCCTTCCCTTTCACAAAATGATGACTCCAAAATCATGATATTTCTTATTAACACCCAGTGCTCCGGGACATTTGGGGAGAGCAAAACTTGAGAGGAACAAACTAGTTTTACTAAGATGATGATGTAAAGAAAAGGAACTTTATTGATCCTACCAATCCAGGAGCATGGGAGATCCTTCCATTTTCTGGTATCCTCTTCGATTTCTTTCTTCAAAGACTTAAAGTTCTTGTCAAATAGTT
>JAQHUG010000182.1:2443128-2456218 GCA_028555095.1 Dicrostonyx torquatus
TCTTTGGATTGTTTTCTGTGTCTCTATTTTGTTGATTTCAGCCCTCAGTTTGATTCTTTTGTTTATTTCTTACATTGTAGCATTCTGACTCCTGAGAGGTGGGCTGGAACTTTCAATTGGGGTTTCCATCAAACATTAATGGAGAGGGAGTTAAACAACAGGGGGAAAGGCAAAGATGGACCTGCATGGGTCTTCACCAGGTCCTCTTTGTCTATCCTTGGCTGCTTGCTTGATGCAACTTCTAATAGTGGAAATAGGCATATTTCTGACTCTTTTGCCTGATCTTGGGATTCTTTTCCTCCTACTGGGTTGGTGTTGCCTAGTCTAACCTTAATATGAGGGTTTTTCCTTCTCTTATTGTATCTTGTTTTATCCTGTTTGACTGTACTCTCTTATCTCTTGGAGGGCTGCTCTTTTCTAAAGAGGAATCAGAGTGAGTAGATCTGGGGGAAAGGACAGGCGGCAGATAGCTAGGAGTCAGGGGAATCTATGGCAGAGGTGTATTCTATGAAGAATACATTTTCAAGTACAAAAGACAAAGATGGGAATATACCATCCTAATAGAATAAGCTTGCTTGTCAACATGGGGATAATAACTAGGCATGGGCCTACAGCAGGAAACCACAGCATTCAGCAGGCTAAGGCTCTCAGAGGGTCCTAGAAAGGTTAAGGACAACATTAACCATGTAGTGAGTTACTGTGTGAACCAATGAAAATAGATAATAAAATAGGCAAATTAAACTGTGTGCATCTTTTCTCTGTGTGTGTTGTGTAAGCCAATTTGTTTCTATGTCTAGTCTCTAACAGTATTGCAACTATGCTGTCCTGAAATGTTTAGAGTACCTAGGATCTTGCCACGTTGCAAGAGAAAAATCTAGAAGATAAACAGCTGGGTAAAATCCTGTTGCCTGTCTGTTAGTGTTTCTAAGTCACATTCAGACTTTCAACAACATTTCCCTGTTAATGAGTCCGGCATCCACTCCACTCTTTATTATATGTGTTCTTCATGTTGAAGAGACAGGCCCTAAATAGTATTGTCTCCTGTGACCCTTGTTTCTCACATGCAGGTCTTGTCTGTGTGTAGAACTGGTATGCATTAGCACACTGCTCTCAGTAACCTCCAGAAGACGTTTAGGACACCATGATGAGGCTGTTATTTCCATTCTGATCCCAGTAATTAATCCAGTCTTGTGTGTGTGTGTGTGTGTGTGTGTGTGTGTGTGTGTGTGTGCCTGTTTGGGGATTGTTTTTTTTTCAAAAGCTGGAGACAATTTTCATTTTAGTTTAAAGCAAAGTTACCAAGGCAGTCCAGCTGAAAATCTGCCCAGCCACCTGGAGGAAAACAATGCAGGGAAGAAAATATTGTTCATGTCAGGTGAGATGTGGTGTGAAAGTCTGCTTAGGAAAGGTTGGGGTTTTCGAAAGAGGGAAGGGAGCACAGAGCATTGAAAACTATATGTTTAGCGTCTGATCTGCATCAAAAATAAAAGACAGAGACAAGAGAAAAGAGATGTTGCACCTTTTTGAACTGAGGACTCAAAACTCAGGAATGTGGGTAGACCCAACCAGGACTCATGGCTATTTGTCTCCTGGAGACTCTGATGGATATTTGAGGGGAATCTAGGAAAGAAAAGAACAGAGTTGCACTGAAGAAGCAGTTATTTTGCCTGTCTCTTTTGCATGACATAATGTAAGGCCACCTTTCTGCTGTGTTTCCTGCTCGGTAGGGTGGCCAGGAGATGGACCCTGCTCACCTGAATGTTAGGTCAGAATGCTGACCACAAGAAGTTTCCCTTCATGTAACTTCACTGTTGCATTAAATAATTAATTTGAGTAAAATGTGGATTAAAAAACAAGTTCATAGGCAACGGGAATATTTTCATGCACTTTTTTAATTTGTTTTGTTTTTAGTAAGACTAGGGTTGTGGAGGAGTTCAAGAACAGAAAGAGAATAAAACAATAATTTGTAGTAAAAAAATTTAAACTGTCTTAAAAGCGAAAAAAAAACCTTGAATGAACAAGAGAACCCCTGGGAACTATTCTCCTGGATTGATTATCCTGGATTATCTTTTGTTGTTCTTTGCATCTCTACCACATGATTATTTTTATCATTCTGCTCTTGAATTCTTCATCTCATACATGTGAATCACTAAGAACATCAAATTTCTTATGCATAATGCTCATATCAGATTCTATGGTAGATTCATTTCTAGCACATTGCAAGCACATACTAAAGTTCCTGATGTATATATAAACACATTCTGTATTAAGCATAATCAATGTGGATTTACCATGACTGTTTTTTAAATCCCTATTATTCTGAGATAGTACCTAGTACCCTAAATTAAAACCCAAATTCAAAATAACAGCTAACATTCTGATCACTATATACCTCAAAATGATGCAGTTTGTATTAGTTGTATTCTTAGCTATGTTTACTTCTCTATTCGCATGGGACTCAACATCTGCCTCTGAGTCCACCTTAATGTATCTGTTACTTTCTGTGTGAATGCAGCCATTTAATAAACTGTGTTGAATTACCTGTCTGAGACCCAGCAGTAATCACTGAATATGCAAATAAAGGATAGTTTGCAATCTGAAGGTGTTTGCAATAAGAGATGAAACTTATGGAACAACAACAACAATAATAATAATAATAATGATAATGCTAGCCTTGAAAGTTTGCAGGAAGGTACCAAAAACTTATGCAAGTGAAAACAGAACCCCTCAACTCTGTATGAAAAGAAGAGTGATTTGCCATTGAGGAAGCTGCTCATGGATGATAATTAAGATCTGAGTACACAAACCTGATAATCAAAATATGATGCATTTTTCCAAACCATGTTAATTTTATTGTGAATAAATAATGCCCAGCCAAAGTTAAAAGAATGTTAGGTATATATGTCATTTTTCATAATTAGTCACCAAAATGAAGTTGTGCTCATAAATTGAACTGATATTTATTTTCTTTCGGTCATTACTGTAGTATGAATAAAAGAAATCAAAAGTCAGAGTTTATTCAGAGTTCTCTGTTGTAGGACAGAGGGTTCCTGTACAAATCATTTAACTTTACATTCAATAACACAGGGTACCGAATAAAAAGAAAAGTATTTGTGTCACTTAAGGCAGAGTTACAAAGGACAGACAGTCTTGGTGATGGCATTCTGGAAAGGGAACAAAAGGGACCAGGGATGGGTCATCATGAGGTCTTGGAGTGGGGATGCCTCCAATGGGGAGCCTGCTGGCATACCTGAACATGAGTTCCACTCTCTAGAAACAGGGCATGATTGCAAAGCTGTTGTGCCTTCTCCTGTTTTAAAGCACAGGGTTGGTGCAGTGCCTGCATTTCTCTGAGAGAGAAGGAAAGATGAAGAGAAAGAATGGAGTTAGTTTCTAGGGCAACATTCCTATGTTGGTATTAGAGCCTGAAATTCTGCAGTCATGATGAAAGCCTGTGTATGTCTGGATAAGGGGGGTGATAACTGGCTGCAGGCAGAGGAAAGTGATAAGGGTGACTTTACAACACCACATTACCAGTGATCAGACAACAGCTATTGCAGTAAAAAGCAGTATGGGGTAGAAAAATACCTCGGTTAAATGACTGGTACATAATGGGCCCTGTGGGAGGGATTTAAATATTGCTTCTATGATAGTCTTACAAATAATCTAGAATTGTGGGAAACTAATTTCTCCATTTTCTAATTGAGGAAATTATAGTCATAGCCACACAATAAGCATAAATCCAGACTGAAGCCACTACATTCTAAATCTATCACAGCATTCAAAGCAAATTTACACACCCCAACATAAATAAATAGGGGTGAAGGGACAACAAGATAGCTCAGTAGGTCAAGGTACCTCTTCTCAAACATGAGGACGTGAGTTCAGTCACAGGGACCTACATGTCTTCCACACACATCACACACACACACACACACACACAGAGAGAGAGAGAGAGAGAGAGAGAGAGAGAGAGAGAGAGAGAGAGAGAGAGAGAGAGAGAGAGAGAGAGACTAATAAGTCTGAGTTTGAACTTTAGCAAAATTTCAGGTCTTGCAGAAGCTCTCGGGAGACCAGTGAATTTTAACATGAGCTCACAAGGTACCTGGGTTTGAGTTCAAAGTGATTGTTAAAGAAACAGATTTCATAGGAAAGCATATTCTCTTCTCTAAATTGTATCAATTTTTAAAGTGGGAGGGGGTGGGGGTATTCTAGACTTTCAGATAAAAAGTACAAATAAAGAAATCTCAGTTGCAAAAATAGTGTCTGGGGACTGTTGGACATGACTTAATGGGTAAAAGCACTTGCTTTGTAAGCGTGGGAGCCTCACCTCAAACCTGAATCCCCAGTAAATGGCTGGGAATCTTGAGACTTTAACCCTGGCATTAGGGTTTGCCTGGACATGTGAATCCTAATAGCTCATTAACCAAAACAACAAGCTTCTCAATCAGTGAGAGACACTGTCTCAGGTAAATAAGACATAGCAATAGAAAAAGAAATTCTCCTGCTCTAGTGTCTTTGGTTGCATGCCTGAATTAGGCACCAACTCAACCACTTGGCTGTACCATATACACTATACACATATAGGCACCATACATAATACGTATAGGGAGAAGGGGGTGTCAGAATAATGTGTTTCTATGAAAAAAAAGTTTTAGAATTTTTGTGTTTAGCTTTGGAAAATTGTAGCTTGGAAGTAATCTACTCATGACTCTCAAACACATCGATGGCTAGCAGGTGACTATGTGATCATGTGTAAGGAAACACACCCAGAAAAAGAATGTGCATCCTAGTATTTAGGATAGTTGAAGTAAATGATTGCATCAGTTAGTTATGGCTTAAATGGTTCCCTTGACACACTTGGACTTCAGAATCACTGGAATACAGACGGTTTCTCGCTTGTTTATAACTTCTGAGCAACCATTTGTATATTCACTCTAAAGGGGAGATTTTTGGATTGGCTCTAATTTTATTTTGCCAATATTTAAGAAGCTTAGAATATACTTATAAGCATATTGAATGTAAGTCAGAAAGGTTGCATAAAATGAAAACCATTTATCACTGAAAGTCATTCTTCATATGTGATGTTCACTTTAACACAGTTTAAACAAATTCTCTCATGGATGAAAGGGAAAGCACTTAGAGCAATTGTCTTTGTATTTATATAGCAGCTTCAGTCAGCATGCCTGTGTGTGTCTTCCCGTTTATGGTAGTGCCTAATTTGTTTAAACTGATTTTAATATACATTGTAAGGTAGATCTTTTGCCTATTTTTCAGAGACTTGTTAAATGAGGATCCTTAATCCTATCAATCTTTTGAAAACACAGTTTTGTGTTACATGTAGATTTCAATTTGGTGACCATTCAACGTCACAGTTGGGCACAGAGTTTATAGGAATGAATGAATTTTTAAGATGTAGTTTAGACGTCACTCATTAAGGTATAAAAACAGGGAAAAGAAATATCTCTTACTTATCACTATTTAGATAATTTATTCTTGAACTTTTCCTGTCTCTGGTTCATTTTTTCAGACCAGATCATCTTGTCCATTGTGGGGGCCAACAGAGGATTCCCTTGCAGTAGAAAACTGCTTGTTTAACACCTGTTCCTGCCAAAATACAAATCCTTATGACTTGCTTTGTTGGAACCATCTTTGGAAACTCATGTGACTGCTTCATCTTGTGCAGTTCAGTTTCATCAAGCTGTGGTCACAAGAGCCTATCACATGGGCATTTGCTACATTCCATGTTGCTCCTGGCACTTGGGCACCAAGGTTGTCTTTGGAAGAAGAAAACCAAAACTTTAGACATTTGTTTTTTTATAGCATCTGACTCCACCCCAAAAGTTTAGATAGTTCAATGCTTTAAGTGTTAATGACTTTATACATGTCCCTCAAAAGAATATCTCCCAGAATTACAAAAGGTGAACCCCATTTTGTTTTAATTTGTGTATGTCTGTCAGTAAAAATAACTGGAGATGTGCTAGAATAAATAGAGCAGCACATCAAATACATGTTAAAAAATAAGTCCTAAAAGTCATTATTATATATCAGATTTGGGCCTCTATTGTGTATAATTTTTTATTTCATATTTCAATATCTTTTTTTAATGGTTTCCCACTTTGGAAATTTTAGCTGCCTACATACTATGCTGGAAGTAACATGAAAAACAAAGACTATAATGGAAACACTACTGGAGGCTGCATCACAGAATGATGGACAGTGGGCTAGTTTGCCTTTCACGTAGACTGAGCTTGAGCAGAAGTGTGAGGTAGAAGTAGATCCTCCACACCGGGATGATTCTCTTTTAATTTCCTCCTAATGCCTTGGCTGCTTACGAGTTAGTCATGTGTAGCATTAGAAATTTTTTCAAATACCTCTTAATCAGTTCTGCATTAAAAATAAATCATTACCTTTTTAAGAGCTAGTAAAATACCCTTTTCTGATGGCTGGAAATTTCTTTATTTCTCCTTTGCTTTTGTTGTGCAAAATTGAACTTTGAGATTTGGATGATTAGATATTACCAGCCACAATTATGGTGATGCCCTCATTTAACATGTTGTCTTTGTGAGATAGCATGAACTAGTCGATGCTTTAGAAAAGCATAAGTGCTTATTTGATGTCTATATTATGAATATCACTCGTGATTGATATTTGGAAATTAGCTCATAAATGGGTTTACTTGAATGTAACCTAATTGCATTTCTTTTGTGCTCATGCTTTATTGCTATGTTTAATGGTTTGTCTTATGCTTTACAGGATAATAAATTTCATTTCCTTGAACTGTCCTATAAATAACCTGAAGGTCTTTTAATTAGGATAATTAGAGTAGCTGTTTTTACCTTGCAAACATGTAATGCTCCACGTACTAGAGAAGTAGAACAAATCTACATCTATCTCCAGCCACATAAAACATAACACACACATACTCATACATACCTACAGACATATACATACAAATATACGTTTAGACTTTTTTTCTGAAGAGAGTAGGCTTTATACTTGTTCAGCAATTATCTCTTCTAATTATATTTACTATTAAGCTGCATTTTAATTTTAGAGGTGCTTTTGCTGTGTGAAGGCAATTGAAAGAGGTCCTCATGTAGTCCAGGCTAGCCTCGAACTTCTGATCATACTGCACTTTCACCAAGTGCTTCTCTTCAGTTTTATGCCACCATTGTAATATTCCTTTCCTAATCCCTTAAACTAGACTTCTTATCAGTTGTTTTCAGTTCATTTGACTGCATATAACTCACGTTCAAACATGAAGCTAATTGGTATTCTCATTTCTACTCGATACATGTGTTTTATGATATTTATTAATATTTAGTTTTATAAGAGTTTTCCCTTTTTCACCTTAATAAAATAATAAAACTTTAAACCATGCATATACGCATAAATTATTTTAGGTAAGAGAAAGAAAAGAGCTTTGTAGAGAACTTGATAATAGACAGACTAGCTCTCTGTTCAACCTGACAAAACACGAACTGAATCATGATTGAACTGTAGTATTGACTAATAAAAATTTTTCTTGGTATTTTGTGCTGCATGAACTTCTATCAGCATTGAACTTGGTAAGGGTCCTGAAGCCCTAGCTTCAAAACCATACTGTTTAAAGTTTCTTAGAGTCCAGGCATCCTCGACACAGCTATGCAAGATTCCCACGAAGCATCTACTGTTCCTACCCAGAAGTTTAGAACCAGACAGCAGCTTGGTCAGAGCCAAAGACAGTGCATCTAAGAGTTCCCTTTTTATGTTACATAAATATTTTGATAGATAGTTAGCAATCACTGGGAAAACTAATAGAGATGTGATTAATAAAAGCATACATCTCTGATATGTGTTGTTTCCAGAGGGAGCGGTCTATTATTACTATTTTGCTTTTTATTTCCATTAATTTTATTTATGCATTTCATAATAAAACATCCCTATAGTAGAAAAATTTGTATTAAAGTCATAAATCATCCAGTATGCATTACATACTTATGTACTGGGACATACTGAGAAGTCTTGCTGTACTCATTATTGGTTTCATCCTTTGTTTCTTTTTCAAAAATATACCAGAATATCTTTCTCCCATAATTTTTTTAAAAGACAACACAATGGTTTACTCTTAATATAATAAATATATCTAATCAGACCACAGTCCAAGATAGGAATTGTACAAGGGAAATTTTGAGTGCTTGTGAGAAAATGCCAAGAATAAAAAACAAGAGTCTTGTGACCCCAGTTTCTTCAAAACTATGAAATTTTTCTTGGAATGTGCACTTGTGAAACTCCCAGTCATAGTAGATAGGAGTAACTTTTGCTTGGCTCATTTATTGCAAGCGGCTATTGTTATTTGTTTATAGGCCTCTATAGAAAAAAGTATTCTTACCCTATGTAGTCTGCCCTCCATCTTTTGGTGTCCCCTTGTGATTGGACACATTACTCATGTGACCCCACCTAACCCTCAGAGTGTAAACTGGTGCTCTGAACAAAGCTGACTATTGCAAGAGATTTCATTCTGCCTCATTTTTAGTGTCCGGTGTTCCAGGTCTCAGCGCCTCAAGAGCAATAAGCAAAATAATACTTTTATCAAAATTTTTATCCAATTGTAGCTTATTTTACTGTGAAGATAAGGTGTGATTTACTCTGTATTTAATTGGTAGTTGATTAGTGGAGCTAACACTTCAAATCATATTTGTATTGTGTCATATGATAATATCCTTTAATGTTGCCTAAGTATTTGAGTCTTTTTTTAACTTCTATTCAGTTCCAATTGCTTTCTTCTTCCTTGCTAAACTGGTTAATTTTTATTCTAACATTTTGCTATAATTATATTTTATATTTATTAGCTCATCTGTTGTCATATTTCATATTAATATTTTTATTTCAGATTTAACTATTCTTGCCTGTTTGTCTACCTTGTATTAATGAGATGTTTTTAAAATTTAGTATATATACCTTCTAAGAGAATATAAATTTTACTATCAGAAAATAAATTTATTGCATAAAACAGCATATCAATGTTGGAGATACAAATGGAAAGTGATCATTTGATGTCAGCTGAATGCCTGCTTGGCTTTAAGACACAAATACACAGATTTTATAGTTAAGCAAAGATCAATTTCTGTGATATGAAGTAATCTAATATAAATTCAGAAGATTGACCTATTAACTTATATTTTTCTTTAACTTTTTGCATTTATTCTTTTACTTTGTTACTGTGTGAATGTATGTGGATATGTACATGTCAGTTAGCTTGTAGAAATCAGAGAACAACATTCAATGGCGTATTATTTCCTTCTGTTATGTGAGTACTGAGAATTGAACTCAATTAGTCAAGACTAGCAACAGGAATGTTTACCCATTGAGTTGAACCTCTGGCCCCCTAATTTATTAATTTTGTGTGTGTCTGTATGCGTGTGCGTGTTTGTATGTATGCACACATACATCAGTGTGAACAATGTTGACTGTGTGTATGGACATGTGTGTTCAACTGTGTATAGGTGCACATCTGTATTCAGGGCTGTGTGTGTGTGTGTTTGTGTGTGTGTGTGTGTGTGTGTGTGTGTGTGTGTGTGTGTGTGCATCAGTGCTTAGGCCTGAAGTTGAGATCAGGTGTTTCCAGAACCGTTTTCACTTATGGAGCCAGGGTTCTTGCTGAACCCAGATCTCACCAGATAGCTACTTTCATGAGCCAACTATTTCTCGGCAACCCCAGCTTCTGTGTCCTGAATGAACGCTAGCATTACAGGCAGCCACCACAACTGCTTAACTTTCACATGAGTTCTGGGCATCAAGTACTTGTCCACTGAGCATCTACCTAGCTCCCAATTTTTGAAAGACAAAGGTATGGTAAAGAAGTTAAAACTGGAATTTTGATAGCATCCCACATTTTGTTCACAAATATAAGTGAGATCTTAATTTTTGGTGGGGTAGTAGTAGTCTATTTAGAGACCAAGTAAATAATTTCGGGGCCAAAATACAGTTGCCAATGTCTTAAGAAAACGATTTTAGTAAGATGGAGTATATTTTTAATTCCATTTCTAGGAACAGGTGGCTGGCTTTCCCATTGGAATGTCTGTCTGACACATCATCACTGACCTTGTCAGTGTGGTTGGAGCACTTAGGCTAATACAAATTCCCTACTGGTCCTTGTTGGAAAATATAATTTGAAAACAAAAAAGTAACTACTGACCAATATTTTCCTTTAAAATATTAAAGTCCTGCAAACCTGCTTGGTAACTTTGTTTTGTTTTCTTGGCAAGCTCATTCTTCTGAAATCTGTCTGTCTGAATGGTTAAGGATTTCTAATTCAAGCTGTGTGTATGTGTGTATGTATGTGTGTATGTTTTACAAACCAGCCAATTTTCACATAGTTACTTAGATGTTTAGATGAATAACTTTAAAATAAATCCTGATATGAAAATTCCTTTTTTACAAACAGACTTTATTTCAACATGTATCAGAATGGGAAATTGTATTTGTGACCACTACATGATCATAGATTAAGAAAGGAGTGGTTATACTGTGTATACCTAGTTATTGTCATCCAGGTGACAAAGTTCTTGACTTTGACAAAAACTGTGGAACTGACACCCCTACCCTCTCAAATTCTGTCAAATGTGACAGCACCAATTTAAGATTAATATATTCCTTCAGGACGAGGACTTCACATCCTTCAAACATTTGTCAAATGACTGTGTGCCTCTGATTTTCATGCATTTTAATGTGCCCACGTGAAGCTTGCAAACAGCTAGAACAAGAGAGTTCAACACACCAGTTCATCAAAATTTGTTGTGGAAGGCTTTGAACTTCTTTCTATTCACCTCTCACTCCCGGTGAAAGGACTTTACTATGAAGAGTTAATGTTTTATAGGAATGCTCTCAGCTTCTTACAGAGCCCAGAGGAGTTTTTCTGACATATGATCACATTTCCCATCAGTATGTTTAATGTTAGCATCTGAAGAATCCTTTGATTTTTAAGGAGATTAAAAAGCTAAGGAAGGAAGTCTGGACATATCAAACAAAGATAACTGAATGTTTCCAATAATTCTTACTACTCAGGAAGACTAGGAGACAAATACACCAGGTGTGATTCTTAATGGGGTGCTGGTTACTCTATTTTCTATACAATATAGAACTGTGGGAAGAAAGAGAATTTTGAAAAAGATCTTTCACACTTACAAACATAAGTTGAAGCATATATATATATATATATGTATATGTATATATGTTTCTAAATACAAATACACACATATGTATATGATTTTAAGAGATCATATACATATATATATATATATATACACACACACACACACTCATCACATGTTACATAATACATATAAGAAAATACTGGACAAATTATCATGCATAAAAGGAAAAGTACCGTTTGGGGTTAAAAACTAATTAAGACAAATCTAAAATTCTAATATTGTGGATTATATGTATTCCTATATCTAATATATTAAAAATAAATTTTCAGGCTCTGTGGGTGAAGGATTTTGTTGTCAGGCATAATTTGAGCTCTGTCCTCAGAACTTACATAGTAGACAAAAGGATTTATTTACCCTAGCTGACCTCTGACCTCCACATTTGCACCCCACAAATAGATTCAGAATGTTTTCCATGTTCAATGCTCAAGACCCTAAACGGCTATTGGAATATATTTTGCACTGCATGACAGACACTAAATTAACTGAAATAAGAGGAATTTGTTTTTGCTAAGTGCAATTCCATTTTTGTATTTTTCACCCTAAGAAACTTAAAAGGAATCAAGAAAATTACCTCTACCAGTAAAATGGCAATTGAGTTGATAATTAATCCTTGCTAAGGACAGCAACTGACATAACAGTGAAACATTATTCAGTTTACTGATATTGCTGACCTTTTCACAAATTAACGTGAATCCTCCAATTTTGCCAGCAGGTTCCCCTCAAGCACGAAGCATATAGGAAATAATCTACTGTTGACTTTTACTGTTAGTCATGCATACTCAGTCCTATTCAGCATTAAAGAAATATGTTGACAAACAATTTTTTTCAATAATGTATGCCAAATAGCAATTCTAACAAAGTCACTACAGCACCAGGAAGACTCTTGACTGTTCTTTGTGTCTACTATCTAGGAATTATAGGTTTAAAGGGAAATCTTTTAATTGGCAAACAAGTACTAGATAGAATTTTGAAATCCTAATATCTCAGCGTAAAGTCAAATCAGTTATGAAAACATTATATTTGACTTTCTAATAAAAATTAATGGAAACTTTTCAATGGTTATTGTGTTCTATTTTGTTGAAAGATCTTTCATTTATTGCGTTCTATGTGGATTAAGCCGTATTTATCTTACAGTAAGATCAGGAAAGTTTTCCTATTTATCTATGAGAAAGTCCTCACTTCTTTCATCTGAATATATCTCATATAGACGGTGAGACTTCTTAAATTATGAACATGGGTTTCCTTGCAGAAATGTACACCGTGATAATGTGGGATAAAAAAGGGGACAAAAGATGAAAGTGATTTCTAATTTAAAAAAAAATAATTAAAGAGTAGGGGATAGAACAGTTGGCAATGTGATTGCTGGACAAGAATGAAGGACCGAGTTGAATTCCCAGAAACCACCTAAAAATTCAAGGTTTAGTGGTGTGTATTTACAGTCCCAGTAATTCAGATGCTCAAATCCCTAATGCTCCCTGATCGCCCTATCTTGTGAGTCCCAGGCCAATGAAATATGCTGTCTCCACAATAAATGTGGATAGTGTTTGATGTCTGTCACGGAATAATTCTCTAGCTTTTATATATACGCAAACCCTTGCACCTACATCCTTATAATGCGGATCCATAGAAATGTACACACACTCACACACACACACATGCAGAGATGATTCACATATTAGGGGCTAGTAAACTTGATAGGTTTAAAATCTGTCTTCAGTCAAACCAATATCATATTTATGAAGTAAAAATACTGGGGATAATTTGCAAACTTGAAGTAACTGGAACATTTTTCAGAATGATTAGAAAATTTTAGATAGGATTTTAATGGGGATTGCATTAAATCTATAGATTACCTTTGGAAGAATTGCCATTTTTACTATATTGATCCTACC
>JAQHUG010000182.1:2464567-2476714 GCA_028555095.1 Dicrostonyx torquatus
AGAAATACAGGTGGACCCTCCCACAGGTGACCATATCATTGACATTTCTAGGGTGCAATATCCATGTAATATCTAGAAAACTTATTCTCACAACACAAGTCCTTTCCTGGACTTCTGACTTTAATCATGATTTTTGACATTTCTTAGATTTCTGAATATTAGTGAGGAATTGTGTTGTAGATCTCAGATAGGGCTGGGTTCCCACACAACCAGGCCATTTGACCAGTTGTGGCTTTCCATATTTGTCTCTGATGAAAAACAAGGTTCTTTGATGTGGGGTGATAGCTACACTAGTCTGTGGATACAAGAATAAGTATTTAGAACATATTTAGAAACTACAGTGGATTTGTAAAGTGGCAATGCTAGGTTGTCTTTACCTTCTTTGGTTTTTATAAGAGATGTTATATCACTTATTTTGTTTATTATTTTCATTTATTCCTTCAATTTCATTAATTTTCAATTGTTTTTTTCTTTTTAAAACAAACTTATTTTACATACTTATCCCAGTTCCCTCCCCATCAGTTCCTTCCACTCCCACTACATTCCCTCTACCCCTCTTCCCATCCACTCCTCAGAGATGGTGTGGTCTCTCATGAGGAGTCAACAAAGTCTGTCACATCACTGGAGGCAGGAACAACCCCCCCCCCCCGCTTGTGCCTAGGCTGAGAAAGGTATCCCTCCATAGGGAATGTGCTCCAAAAAGCCAGTTCATGCACTAGGGATAAATTCCACTGTTAGAGAGCCCACAGACTGCCCAAGCAACACTACTGTCACCCACATTCAGAAAGCCTATTTCCATCATATGTAGGTTCCCCAGCTGTGAAACCAGAGCAGTGAGCTCCAATTTGTCCGGGTCAGCTGTTATACCTTATGTAGTATAGTTGCTAGTATACTGCCCCCATTCAATTAGATACCCCTTTAACCAGACCTGAGTAAGACTATTGAATTAGTTCAGTAATTCTCAACCTTACTAGTGCTATAACCCTTTAATATACAGTTCTTCATGTTGTGGTGACCCCAAACCATAAGATTATTTTAATTGTTACTTCATAATCATAAATTTGCTACTGTTATGAGTTGCACTGTAAGAATCTATGTTTTCTGATGATCTAGAGTGACCTCTATGAAAGGGTCTTTTCAGCCCCCAGGCTGAGAAATGCTGCTTTAATTAAATACACTGGGTAACACACACACACACACACACACAAACACACACACACACAAGACATTAAATATGAGGGGGATGTGTTGAGAAATTGGAGAGAGAAAATGAATAAAACTTGTTATGTATATGTACAGAACTCTCAAGATTTTAAAAACAATAATATATCAAAGTCAAAATCTACCATATAAAGCAATCATTGCTTTTAATCTCATTTGAGTACGAAGAGCCAAAGAGAAGAAATTTATCTAACTCAGCAACTCTCACTGAGCTACAAAATTAATACAGTTCCTCAGAGCCAGCTGAAAAGGGTTGGCATTCATATCTTGCCAATATCTGTCTGCAGATGTTCTTCATTATCAAGGGCTTTTTTCTGAAAGATAAGCAAAGCCCTGAAGTTGTATTATTGATAAGGTAAACTATTACATTAATCCAATTATAAAAATACTAAGTAGATAGTGTCACCATTACAACATATAGCCCTCAATACTAGATATAGCTGTTCTCTAGAAAACAAAAACTTCCTAATGTTCAAACTAAATGATCCTACTAAGCTTGGTAATTTCACAAACACACCCATTTATCACTGTGGCCACATTTCTGAGTATGCTAGATACAATGTTTCAGCAGGTAACATTTTAGGACTACTGCATGAGAGACAACTCCTCAGTCACCTGCCTTGTTCAGTGTGAACAGTGTTTCTTCTTGTTAGCACCTGTACACTTAATTAGTCTGATGATCACTCACTAGACTACACTCAACTGAAATTTTGATTGTTATTCAATGAAATAGAACACCATATCCCAGGACAAAGGTCATATTGGTGGAAATCACTAATAGCAACACAATATGATTCTACAAGAAAATAAAAGTTGGAGAACACACTCAATAAATGTAGGCAAAAAGCACATAAATTTAGAGCAAGGGAAAGACTTTGTGTTTTCAAGTTTGTCACTTCCTTGTGTATAGTTATAAAGTATACATATTTAGTGTTCATGTGTCTCTGTGGCAAAGCAGCTTATTATTCAGTGATAGTATCTGGTTTAATAGAGTCAAAAAGTTGTAATAATAGATTTTGTTGGGCCAAGGAAACTATGGCTGCTGTATCAAAGATGGAAGGGCATATTGAGTGATATTCATATAAATTTTACTAAATTAAAAGATAACACTTTACATAACTTTCAAAATGATACATGCAGTTAAGGTTTAGGTGCTTTTATTTGCTATGTAATCAAAATTTATATCTATCAGAAGCATTTTTCTTGTGGTTGGAACCCACTCTATTTTTGAAAGGGGAAAATCACATCACCACTGCCACTGCTACTAGTCATCAGCATCACTTATACCTCTAACTACATTGGGATCATCATTTTGATAAAAATAATTATGATTTATTACCATTAGAAAATACGAAAAAAAAGAAAATGTGGCTCTTTGCGGGGTATCTCAAGGTATACTATAGAAGTTACTAGATGAAACAGTCATCTAAGAACCATCCTGACTTGTACTGAAAGATATGTACCCAGAGGTCTCTGGCTTCTTTCAGTTGCACTCATGACTGAACTCCTTCTCAGTGAAACCACACCACCATACAACACAGAGGCTTAGCCTTTGCTCTAGCTCACCCTGTGCCTGAAAGCTTCCTTTTTCATTTCTCCATTTCTGTTAAGTAAATCATCACTTCCTTCAAGTTTGTGGCAAACTTCGCTTGACCTAAATGCTGAAGCATTATTCATACTCCCTACTCCAACATCCATCCCCCTTTATTCCTTTATTTTTACACTGTTGGAATTTGAATCTAGAGAGTACAGAATGGTAGTATAAGATACTGGAGCTTTTCCCCAACTGGAACTATATTCCAACTCTTCAAGTTCCCTGTAAGCTATGTTCTTTTATTCTGCAATACCTACTAACAGTTCAAATGGAACAAATAAAACATGAGACACTCGGCTAAATTTTCATTTCAGATAAAAAACAAATGAGCTATAGGATAAATATATAACTGTAATTCTGTGGTATACTTATCCCAAATGTTGATGAATTTTTATCTGAATTGCAATTTTCCTTTTGCCAAATGCCAGTGTCATGCAATGGTTTGACAATATTTATTTTATATGTATGAGTATTTTGCCAGAATGTGTGTGTATGTATATCATATCTGTGCCTGGTGACCATGGAGACCAGAAGAGGGTATTGCATGGCAAGAAACTGGATTAACAGTAGATTGTATGCTATCATGTGAGTGTTGAAAGAAAGAAGAACATGTACCCTTATCCTCTGAACAATCTATCAAGTTCCAAATATACAAGTCTGTTACGTTATCTGACTGCCTTAATGCTTACCTTTTAATGCAATATAGGGCTTATTTAGCATAGTTATTGTGGTCAAGGGCCAAAATCAGTATCCGGTTTGTGAGAGTGACCCCGCAGGTATCCAGGCAGAGAAGGAATCCCACAAAGATAAGAGAATGAAAATATGATTCAAAGTAAATTTTGAACCTGCATCAGACTTCTGGGAGTCTGATACTAGGTGCTTTACTGTAGACATATTTAAACAAAATAGAATTTGGAAAAGGGTCTCCAGGCAACAATGTTTCAACAAATCATTCCAATTACAGGCACACAATAAAGCTTAAGGTGTGACTACAAAAAACTCTTTTACAACAGTGTATATAACCATGAGGGTGGATTCTACACCTAAAAATCCTACAGTCAAATATTCTAATGAAAACATAGAGGTCAGCAGGCCATAAATTACATGTAATATCGCCCTAATGATGTGCAATAATCTAGAAAAGGAAGAGTCTGGAATAATCATTATGGTGAATTAAATTGAGTTCTGTCCATATAGATAGTAAAAGGTGAAGTCAGACTCCAAAGAGAGGAGAAAGGTAAGCAGGTTGAGAACAAAATCTACTCCCAACATTCTAGCTAGGAAAACACATATTTTATCTCCTCCATTAAACGAGACCCATGTGTATTTGACATTCGTGGTTTCCTTAGTGATCCTTTGATGCAAAGAGCTTTGTGCCCCCAGCACATTATAGGAAAATATTTGTTTTGGTGTGTTTGCTTTTGTTTGTTTGTTTTGGAGGCAGAGTCTCACTTAAACTTCCAGTGGTTCTCCATTTTTTGATCAGCTACAGTTATATAACTATAGACATGGGAAACCCCACACATGAAGATTATGGAAGTCTATAAAATATAAATCTGGAGTGATTAGTTTAGCTTAGATTTTGTTTTCTTATCTTCCCAGTCACAAATGGTGAGAAAAAGCATTTACTTGTGGATTGCTGTAATCCTAAATTAATTTCATTTGCACTCATTTCTTTGATTTCAAGTAAAGATTTTATCTGTGCTTTGTATTGGGTCAGATATATTGTCTCTTCTTGTTCAGCAAATTAGGTATTCATGCAATAGGATTAAGCAACATAATTATTTATAACTTGGTATCAGTAGAATATTATTCAGGTTCATTTTCATTATCACAACATAGAATAGATTTCTTGTACTTTCATGGGTCCCACAACTAACATTAAAATCTAATGTTGAGTCAAGAAAATGACCACCCCCCCACATTCGGGAGCTCATTTACAGAATGTCAGTGGGAAGAGTACATAGTTTTGTTATTTCTGATGACTGGCATCAAACATAAATTATTAGAAGAATCTCAGTGTATATAATCATCATCACCTAAATGAATTCAAAGCCTCCCCTGATAAGGCTCCATCTTAATATCTGCCTACTATACTGTATTCATGTGTGTGATCCATATATACAGTATTTATTTCCAAACTCTATGATCCAGGTTGGTGTGAAAAGAGCAAGCTGTGTGCCTGTCCCACATAATTCCAGGACTCTTTTCCTCACTTGACTGGCATTCTTCCTTACAAACATCTATATGGAGCATCTATATCTTCTCTGTCTTTTACTTGCCATTTGTTTCCCTCCAGCTTCTTCTGCAGAATCAATGGCTCAGACCCTGGAAATGTGACTTTAATACCCTCTCAGATTTAGTAAGAATAGCTTGAAAGGCATGTCTCCTCAAGATTTAAAATAACTTTTTTAAACTGTAACATAGCTACATTCACCTACCTAAGTGTATATATATATATATATATATGTGTGTAATATATATATATTGGGGATATATTATATATATATATACACACAAAAATAATTTTAAAAGACAGTTGGATTCTTTTTACTTCCATTCATTTATCTTCTGGTTCAAACTTAAAAGTCCAAGGTCTTTCAGTTTTTTATAGCACATTACTGACAATTACACAGGTTATTAAAATGCTCCCAATGGAATAAAGCAGAAGTAAATGCTAGATTCAAGGTTGAGTTTTTTTACCAAATTCAATAAAAAACTGTCTTCAATATGTTTAAGAATAAGGCAATCCAAATGAATTATAGAGTCCTCTATGTTCTACAAGGTGAATAGATTTCTGGCTAAAATAATTCCAGCCTGTCCATAAAAATATTTCGTCCACTGAGAGAACACATAAGTAAAATTCATCTTGAATATCTGTAATTTGTTTATCAGTCCTCAATTATTAAGTCATCAAAGAATGCTGAAGCATTTAGACAAAATTCAGAGAAAGCCCACTACTCAAGAATAAATGAGTCTGTGTACAAGAAGTCAAATATCCAAACATATCTACTACAAATGGGAGATGTATTTAATGAAGGGTTTACCATTTTTCCATTAATATTTCCTTCCCCAACTAAACAGAAAAAAAGACTATACATAGTTTAGTGAAATGATGAGAGAGTGGAAATAAGCAACTACAAAATTATACCTCAGGTGTAGAAAAATAGGATAAGAAGTCTGTGAAATAAGTGGATAAAATCAGCTATAATTGATATCATGTCCCCCATGGTAAAAGCAGCCCCAGCCTTGCATATAAGAGTAGGTTGTGACCTCAACTTTGTAGACATTTCAACTCTCCCCTGACAATGGGCTCATATTTGCTGATTGTGCCATAAAGATCAGCTGTAGCAAAGTTTTATATTTCTGCATCTTGCACTTGTAGCTTAGAGTGAGGTCTAGAGTCGATCTTGGAGAAGAAATGTGTTTACTGAATAAATAATATCAGTAGAAAGCTGAGGGTTTCAAGCCAAACTTTTCTTATTGTCCTGAAGCCATGAGAACCAGTGTCATCATTCTCCTTACTTTTTGTCTGGTGTTGTATAGCTCCATGATTTTGTTTGAAACATGTCTTGAGTTTGTTTAGAAATAATTGATTTCTTATTTGCATTGTAACTCAAGACTATTGAAGCTAATGAAGCAGTGATGTTTAATAGACCATTGCTTTAGAAGATACTCATAGTTTCTCCAGTACTTATCTGTCGTCTTTTACTTCCAACTACTCTATACTGACCACACTATGTGCTTCAGTTTACTCAAGATCTGGGAGAAAATGCTATTTCATCAAAGAACTTTATTATCTTGAGGGACTGTTTGGTATATATTTTAAAATGTCAACTTTATCATAGGATATAAAACATTAAAATGTTAGAAAAAATCCAGTGAGTTTAATTTTTGTTGTTGTTTAGGGTCAGCGATGTCCTTAGCTTGGTTATGATTTTATCTTCAAAATTACATATTTTACATATATAATAATAGCATATTTTCTCTAGAGACATATAGAAAATTGGAATGGATTTGGATGGCAAGCATCCCCCAATATGGTTGAACATATGAAGGTTAGAAAAAGGGACTATCTAGAAAGCAATAGTATTGAGGAAAAGAAAGCAAACTGTTGTAAATGGGGGAGAGGTGTGGGTTATGTTCCCAGCACCTGGCTCCCAAGCCCCCAGCTGCTGGCCCACTCAGCTGCTGGTTGCTTGCTTATGCCCAAAATAACCACATGAGACCTGTATTAATTTAAATACTGCCTTGCCCATTATCTCTAGACTCTTCCCGGCTAGCCCTCACCTCATAAACTAACCCATTATAAGAGTCTGTATGTCACCACGAGGTGGGTGACTTACCGGACAGATCTACGGTACTTCCATCTATGGCAGGAGCTTCATGGTGACTGGCTCTGACCCAGTCTTCTTCCCAGCATCCTCTTTTCTTTTCCCCGCCTATCTAAGTCCTTCCATATCAAATGGCCCAGGCAGCTTTTTTATTTAACCAATCAAAGCAAAGAAATACAGATGAACCCTCCTTCAGCAAACAAACAAGAATAATGTCTTTTTCAGAGGCTTTCTTTTCCATCGTAACATGTATAAAGTCACCTGCAAGGTCCTTGTTCCGCATGGTTTCTAGAAGAGCTCTATAACTGCATTTCTTTCCTGTCATCATGTGTTCTCATAATTTTAACTTTGGCTTTCTTCCCCAGACTGACATTAAATGTTCTGAATACTGCTAGCCTCAAGTTAAATCCAATTTTTCTAGTACCACTGCTCTCTCCAAATAATGATTTGTTGAGAACTCAAGAAAATCATACTCTCTTTTAAGTTCAATGTAAAGATATACATGCAATTACTTTATAAAAAATAATTAGGAACAAATGTATCTTTAAGTGTTCCATTTACAAAAGTTATATTGTTATGTAATTTAAGTAGATTGGCATTCTACATCACCAAATCTAAAGATTATTGGAAATGGTGCAACAAAATCTTTTCTATTAGATTGACAGACCTTAAAAAGATTACCCAAGTTTAGTTATTTTTAATAAGATGTTCTTTGATCTTAAAGTGTTCATAGTCAGTATAATTACATTGTAATTAAGATAGCAGTATAAAGAAATATTAACTACCAGTGTCATATGTGACAGTAATATAAAATTAATTGATATATGAGTTAGAAAATTATACTGTAGGGTATTACATGAAGGCCTAATAGTGATTCCCCTGCTCCATAGGGTGACAGTTTTAATATTTCCTGGAGATTCTAATTTTATCTGTTTCAGCTGCATGAGCCTTTCCTGTTTAAAGGAATGATTTCAAGAAGCACCAGGACACCTTATAAAGAAATGAAAGGAATCAGAGGAAATTATTTTTATTTGTCATATGTTTACACATATTTTCTCATCCTTTCTATATTGAAAATTTACATGGTTTACTTACAAAAGTGTTAATTGAATCATATAAAAATTTTCAAATACTTTGAAACCAAACTTATTATGCCCTATGTAATGGTCCTAGTAGGTATTACATGAGGTAGTCTGTAGTGTAATGGCTGTTGAACTCTTACTTTTTTATCACTGATTCCACGCTGCTTTCAGATATGAAACTTTCTAGCTTAATAGGTAAGTAGAAAAGAGGATTCTTTCTCCAAATAGACTAAACTTTAAGCATATTCTTTTTAGCATATATATGGAATTCGTCCCATTTCTTCATGTCATGTTTCCTCCCAAAGCAAACACATTATTCTTCCTTTTGATTTCTCTTGGGTAACCAACAATATCCACTATAAAATAGTCATGCCTAACTCTGATAGGACACATATAGAATACCATGTAAACAGACAAATTACACCCATTTATATTTATATACACATGTCTGTCTACATGTATTGTCTACACTTGTTACTTTTATGATTAAAAATAATATACAAATATCACACATATCTCATTACTTTAAACCCATACCATACATTACAAATGGGCTTTGAATTAGAAAATCTTATCATCCTTTCAACAGCATCCTAATTTTTTTAAATGTAAATAGCTCAATTATATATAATACAACCACAAAGGTGAAATAAATAAAATACTCAGTGGTAGGAGTTGTTAAAATATATTTCTTACCATATGGCTTCTGTTTTATTCTGTTATGTAGTTTAGTCAGTCAACTCCTTTTCAGGTCTTTTTGCTAAGCAGGTAGGTTTTGTTTTTCAGTTAGATTTTAAATCCCATTGCCCTCCTCTGCCACTTCCCATGATGGCTTTGGTGGAGTGTTTTTTCATTCAGGGAAATTGCAGAATCTATGTCTAAGATACAATCTTTCCCTAGATGGACTTGGAAGCAGAAGAGTGGAACTGATATGGATATTATTTAAAATAGCTGTGTCTTTGCTGTACAGTTGACTCTCATGCAAATATTTCCTTCTAGGACCTATAAAAGTTGATTGATTCAGATCAGAGTAAATCATCCAACCTTGGGAAATCAGTAATTTATGATCTCCCAGATCAGTTTATACAAAAATGTTCAAAGTTAATATTTGCCTGCTAAAAATTAATCTGCATATTGCATAGGCTCAGCACGTACATAATTAAATGAGTATCATTTTATGATATGATTGAAGTAATAAAACAGCATGGTGCTATGGTGCTTCTTATAACGGGATGTCCATAGATATTTTTAATTTGTTTTGTAAACCCCTCAAAATGTATTCAAGAGAAATAATTACATAAAACACAACAAAAAGCACCAAACCTCTGATTATTTTCTCTTATCATTTTCACACTGTGACAGTTGGTCAAATGCTCATTCACCTCCTGAATCCATGCTACCATTCATCGAGATCTTTTCATAAAGTTGATCTCCCTATGTTTGCTTCTTGGTTTCCATAATCTGCACAAATAACATAAGCTGTATTAGACAGATGTACACTTACTTATTGGTCAGATGAGAGAGCAAACAGTGTGGCACCAGAAATATTGCAAAATAATTGATGACAATTTTGTTCCAATAAAGTGATATTCTATCCTGTTTGCAGTGTCTACAGCTGCTATTTGTGTATTGATCACTGCGTTGAACACATGTCCTCTCCATCAGTTAATCCCATAGATCTTATGTTTCCAATGCCTACTCAAGCAAGGCTCTTTAAAGATGGAAAGCAAGAACATATACATGTTCTCCATAGTCCATTCTAGAAAATAAACCAAGGTAACTTCCAAGAATGCTATCAATAAAAGTAGGTACTGTTTTATTCTATGTGGGCAGATGTTAATAATTTTCAAAAGCAAGTAAAAGAAATGTAAAATAGAAGAAGCAGATGTTCTATTAGGAGTCAACACACTACAACATTTTTGTTCAACGCATAACCTGGATTGTTCCTAACTACATCTGAGAAATAGCAACTAAGTTGTCTGAATACACTCAACTGTTGAATGAAAAAGATCCCCAAAGGGTATGGAAGAGCTTCAGCATCAAGAAATAAAGTAAGCAATGACTATTGCCACTTTTTCTGGCCTTTTTAAATCTCACATAGTCTTTCACAAGGTTTAGTCAGCAAACAATTAATATGAACGTTCTTCATTCTTACATATTCTACAATAATTTAAACAGGTATATTAAATGCTATTATTCCTCACTGCCTTTAAGTAGCTCTTTTTTATTACTTGCTCTTGGAGTTCTTTCTCTTCCATTTTGTTTCTATGAACTCCTGTGTCCAGGTTTATTTCTGTTAAAAAAATGTACAGCAAACATCACCATGTAGTTTTTATATATCCTTTAGTTTCCATTGCCACTATCATATTTATCTGGCAGTGCTCTTATTTTGAAAACATTACCCTATTATTACTTTCATGTGTTCATAGTACTTGGCAACCATTCAAAGGTAGTTGGGTTTTCTAAATGCTTCTATTTTTTTGTTTTCTACATGGACATTTTGAAGTTTGGTAGCTTCTTCCTTCCCAGCCACTATGCAGCCTCTCCAGGTTTCTCTGTCTCTGAAATTAGAGTCAATGTATCAACTTTGTCCTTGAATCATAGTCTCAAGTGCTTTCACACCTACCCTCGATTTTCACGTTTTCCCTGCAACTCAGTATTCTCAAAATAGAACTCATTATCTTTTAATATATATTTTAAAAGACTGTTGTGTTTTTATTTCATGTAGATGAACATTTTTGCTTTCACGTTTTTAATATGTAAATATATTGAGAGCGTATATGATATCTGTGGAAGTCAGAAGAGGGCACCAGATTCTATGGAACAGGAGAATGGTATGGTTGTAAGCTACCATGTGAATGATGCAGATCAGAACAAGGTCCCTTGCAAAAGCAGAAATTGCTCTTAATCTCTCCAGTCTCTTCTTTGTCTAATTGGGTGATGAATCTACTCATGAAACAAACAAACAAAAAACCATTTTTCACAAATACCATAAATTTATAATTATTTATATTGATGATTTAATACTATGAGTTTTCAGTCTGAAATGGAGCTTTATTTCTCTCTGTAGACTACTTTCACTAAATTCCAACCCTTTCAATATATGACTAAATATATAATAAGACATCATTTAATTTGCCTATATGCTTCAAGAGTTTTTATCCTTGATCTACTCTTCAAATGGCTGATACCTTAAAAGAGCTTCTTCAGATCATTGTTTAGAAATTCATTTAAATATTCAGTATTTTTATCTATTTGTGAGATGAAGTAAAAATATTTAATCATGACAACTACTGCTTTTCAAAACATGATTCCTGCTTGGCTTGATGTTATGGGCATAGGATGAAATTCTGGGTATCAGATATAATTCATTTAAATTTCTAGGCTACTTATAATTAGCAGAATTTTTAAATTTTTTGATAATTGCTTAATATAACACTAGAATGTGTATGTGTGTATGTGTGTTTGTGATTTTTCCCAAGTAACTATGGTCACAAAAAATTCAACTGTTTGTTTATATGCCAAATTATCATTTCAACTTGGTATTCAATAAATACTTAAGAAAGAGAAATCATCCATCATCTATTTTGAAGATGATTAACTAGAAGTAGTTCTTATGTTCCTTTAGACTTATATTCTAGGGAGAAAGACAGACAATTGCACAATTTTTAGAACAAACAGTAGAATTTTATCTACTGTGAGAGCAAAAATAAAGGAAAACACAGAACCCAAATCTCTTAGAGGTGTCTTTTAAATTGAATCATGAGGTAAATCAAGTATTAATAAGAAATTATGGAAAAGTGACTTAAACAAAGCTGCAGAATCTGTCAATACACTGAAAGCAGAAAATACAAATGCAATGAGAGAACACAAAATATGTAGGAGCAGGTCCCACTTGTTCATCCCAGCCGCCTGG
>JAQHUG010000182.1:2477760-2546282 GCA_028555095.1 Dicrostonyx torquatus
CATCCATCTTCAGCCTACAGGCACATAGTATCCAGCAGACATTTCCATGAAGCAGAAAAATTCAAGGACAGTTGACAACATGCTCAGTCAGTAAAGGAACCTAAGCTAAGGCCTGACAATTTGAGTCCTATATCTGGATTGCCAAATATCGTAACTCCCAAGAGCTTTCATCTGACCTCTATAGGCACTTGTTAGCATATATAACACACACTATAAAATAAATAAGTAAATGAATTTTTAATCAATGAAAATGAGTTACCAGTTGTATGACCATGGTAATTTTGGGATTCTTGCTCGAGAGAAATGAATGCATAATATACTTTAGGTGCATATAGTGAGAAAATTTATGTATCTCCCAGTTATTTTGTGTGTAGCTATAAATTTATCACTATTCTGTATTTATCACCATTCTGCCATACACATGTGATACATAATTGGTATTGATATAGTGTTTAGACATACTCAAATCAGGAAACATAGGAGAAGGGACAACCATCAAGTCATACTACTAAAGTGCTTGCTGAAATCTGGACTATGTAAGTAATAAAACAAACAAACAAAAATATGACAATCATTGAAGAGTGGAGTTTAAGCTTAGCCTCAAAAATATTTCAAATATTGCAGCTCATTTATGTCTAAAAGAAAAGTGTGAAAATGTTTCCTTAAAGTCTCAAACCCTGTACTTTCTATAGTCCTTTGGATGCCAAATGCTGAAATTTAAGGAAGTTTCTGTGAGTTAATGACCATAATTTTCAAATTTATCAATATTCAAGAGAAATCAGTATTAACTTACTAATGTCTCAGTAAATTATGATTAAAATGTAGTTAAAGAGAATACAGCTGAAGCAAATATAGATGGAAAACATATCTTAGATATGTCAGTAATACAATAAAACAATTTATTTGAAAATTAATATATTTATCTTTCTTATTTTTTAAATTTGAAATGTGATTTCTATTACATTTCTAAAAATGTTCCTTGTTGTATTTACTTTTTCACTTATACACTTGTATTCCTCCCTTAAATCTGCAAATCTGATTTCAAAAACATGAAAAGCCATAGCTCACAACATTGGGATTAAGTCTGTTGGGTGACAATGACCAATTACTACCTTTAAAAAAGCCCATGGAAGGCGAATCTATGAGAAGAGCCTAGGCATTTTCTTCAATTGTACTTTCAGATAAATAAAAGTTCTAATAACACAAAATAGAAGTAAGCATGAATGATACATCAAGTTGACTAAAATGTAATGCATAGGAATAGCCTTAAAGATTAGTGTCCTTTATTACACAACTAAGAAGCAGAGACACTGAATTTCAGGCTTCACGGACTTCCACATGCTTAATATAACCTGAGTCCCTTTACAGATCCCAAATATCTGGATCATACAACTGAGAGTACAAAAAAGCAGCAGAAGAATATTAGGCAAGTTTGAGGCAGATGATTCCTCAAAAGTAATATTTTAGGATTTTTCTAAATGAAGTCAGCTTGGGATCTCACTCCTCCAAATTCTTCACTTATTTCTAGAATTTAATTACCAAATAAAATATGTCCATAACTTGTTAATAAATAAATTGGAACTATGAAATGAAGAATCAGTACTCTAAAATGACATGTGAAGTATATAGTAAAAATAACAGTAAACTCTATGTATATGCAAGTTTATATTTACCTGTCATCATTAAAACTTTTCATAGGAAGTCAACAATGTTTCAATGTGTTTGGATAGATTAAATCATATCCAGATATTCATCAACTTAATGATTTAAAAATATGTATTATATATTGTATTATTTAAAGACAATTTCTTAAAATATGTAACAAATATTATAATGCTGAAAGGAGTCTTTTATAGAACACCACAACCAATCAAAATACAGAATTTTGGATCCCAGTCCCAATAAGTATATCTCTAATAAAACTACTATACAAAAGGCTGAGGAATCATTGCAGAAGAGGGAGTAGAGAAATTGTAGGAGTCAGATGACCAGGGAGCTTTCTATGAAATTGTTTCTAGTGTTGTCAGGAGATAAATCCATTAAGTCTCACCAGAATGACTGCCCAAATATGAACTTAAGAAGGAAAACAATAGACGTGACAAAGTGGATGGGGAAAGACTGAGAGTCTAGAGTTGCACAAATAGCTGCAGGTAACCAGGGAATGCTGAGATCAAGAGAAATAGTCTTCCCCAAGAAAGATCACTCAAGCTGGTTATCTAATACCAAACGGTTAGTCCAGAAAAGCATACACATACAAGTAACATTATACAAGCTGAGCAGATTATATTTAGGAATATATATGTACATGCATATATTCCTGTAATGATTCATTAAAAAGAAGCCATGACTTTGAAAGAAATCAATGTGGGGTATCTGGGAGGGCTTGGAGGGAGGAAAGATTAGGGAGAACTGATATATTAACTTCAAAAACAAAAGTTTAAAAGGAAAATTTTGCCAGATAATTTTAAAGTTTTCTTTACTACGGTGTAATTTATATTTCCAGAGTACTCTAAATTTATTACAAATTTCCTACCTATAAGTTCTTGAATATTCAAAGTGCACATTAGAAAACAGTAACCAACAATATAACACCATAGTTAGATGATCCAAGTGAGTAGATCCAAGAATCTCAAAGGCCTGAGAAGGCTTTGAAATGTAGCCCATGGTTTCTATTACATTAATGAACATTTCCTGCAAAACTAAGTCAAAGAGAAAGAGTTAAACCTTTTTTACTGGTTTTGGGCTCTGAACAAGACTGTGTTCAGAACACAGGTGGAGTGGACTGATCTGAGCTGATGTTCAGTATTCCAGATGAGCTGAAGAAAGACTCAAATATACTGGCTTGTCTGAGGGAATTATAGGAAACTGATTTGTGACAATGTCCTGTCCTCTGACTTGCTCAGCTTCTCTTCACTTTTAAACAGATTTTGCTGTGAGGAGGTGGCTCCACAGCTCATGGGGTTAGGCATGGGGTCAGAGGACTGCTTTTCTGAGTTGATTCTTTCCTGTCTTTCTGTGGATGTCACTCAAGTAATTAGGTTTTATAGCATACACCTTTACCCACTGAGCCCTCTTGCAGACTCAGAATTTCCCTTGTTTCAGTTACATCAAGCCTGAGAGAGGTACAAAGTGTTATACTGGCGATTTTTAAGTAGGCATTGATGTGAAAAGCCACTGAGTTCACAGTTTGCATCAAGGTTTAAACTACTGAATAACCTTAGCAAATGTTCTCTGTGCATAGCTGTAACCAAAGACTGTGCTTTGCTTTCCCAACTGCCCAAACCCGAATAATCACAAAGAAACTATGTTAATAATGGTGCTAGTTAGCTAATGGCTTAGGTGTATTTCTAGCTAGCTCTTACATCTGATGTTAACTCATTTCTATTTTTAATTATTTAATTAATTAATCTGTGTATCACCACAAGGCTGTGGCCTACCACTCAGGTTCCAGTGTCCTCCTTCACCAGCTACATGGTACTTCCCTGACTCCACCTACTCTCTCTATATAGCTCTGCTCAGATTTCCCACCTGACTTTACCCTGCTAAGTAATTGGACAACACTGATTATTAATTAACCAATAAATGCAACACATGATGCAGAAGGACATAACACATTACATAGTTGACAGCTGTTCTGTGGGCAGTAAAAATTCATATTAAGCTGTCATTACTGGTCGCTGGCATAAGCATTTTAAGGAGTTGATTAAAAATGCTTCATGATTGAACAAGTTTCAGGCAAGTTCTTGCATGCATTCTGAATTTCAGTATGTAGTGGATGATTAGTTGGACACAGGGTGGAGGTATTGATTAGCTGATGACATGTCCTTCCAAAGCTCTCAACCGACAAACACTGACACTTAATGAATAATAAGAATGAAAGATGCTGAAGTTGAAATGTGCAGAGAAGGGGAGGCAGGAAGAGCACTGTTTGCCTCAAAATTTGGAAATCTATTCATTGACTCAGAATGGAAATTCATTTTTTGAATCTATTTTTATAGTTGGGATTTTTCATTGTGACCTCTGGCTCCCCAATAAGGGACATGGAGACTTATTATTAATCATGAATGCTCCATCAGTAGCTTATGCTTGTTATTAACTAGCTCTTACAACTTAAATTAACCCATATTTATCAATTTACATGCTTCCACACGACTCACAGCTTGTTATCTCATCTTCTACACGTCTTGCTTCCTCTTGCATTTGGCTGGCAGTCCTGCCCTCCTTTTTTCCATCTTTTTTTCTGTCTGCCTTTCCTGCCAAAATTCTTCCTACTTAGCTTTGACCAGTTGGCCCTTTATTAAACCAATGAGAACAGCACATCTTTGGAGTGCCCAAAAGTATCACTCCACAGCATATTTTCTCCACTTAGCTTGCACTGTTTTAATTCACATCAGGGTATGAGCACTCATGACTCATTGGATTAAGCAAGTACATAGTATGAGATAAAATAAATACAAATATAAAATAAGTAAATATATATATATATATATATATATATATATATATATATATGTGGTTCTCCATGGATTTGATCTTCCTTACCAGACTTTTTATAGCTGTTGGTAGCAGAGTCTTTTCAATGTTATTAAGATGGAACATTTGTGTACATCAGAGTTGGTAGCAGAGTCTTTTCAATGTGATTAAGATGTGGCATTTTTGTAAATCTGAAAATATTTCTAACATATTACAATTACAGCTTTGTTTAGAGCTCCATCCAAAAAATCTACACATAGGATGAATGTGCTTTTATTTCTTTGTTTCTGTTTTTCGGTAATATAAATCTACATGTGTCATTTTCTCTTCTTTACATAGTGTTTACTCAGAAAGCTTAATACAGAAGAAAATCAGTCATAAAGTTAAGACTTTAGGCTGTATATGGCAAACACTTGACTGTGGGCCTAGACCAGTACTGGGCCAATATTACATTGTTCTTTATTCTCACAGCTTGGAATCTACAGAAGAACTTTCCATCTTCTTTTTATCATCCTGATTAACTGTTTTCCTCTCTACAGTAACAGGTGCAGCCTTCTGTTCAAATTGCTTAACAGCATCCTTAGCTGTCAGTATGGGTATCAGACTACATCATTTACACTAGTGGCTGCCTCAGGTCATATGCCTACACTAGTCCAATTAGCTTGTGGAGAGGGAAGCTACGTTCTGCCAAGGGTGTCAGCACCCTAACTACAAACCTGCTCAGAAATAGGCATGCTGGAAGCTGAGGTTTAGTTGATTTTAGAAACAATCCAGATTATCTGCCTCTGGAAATGGTAATTATTACACTTTTCATCCCTCTGTAGAAAAAATAAACATGCCCTTTACATCACTGCCACAATTCTTTGCTGTTTCCTGGTTTTAATTGAGTAAATTTTTACATTTAGAATGACCATCATGGCATTAAATGTATTCTAGTAGCCCAGCAAGAAATTAAAATTTATTTAAAACTTAAATAAAATTATCCCATTGCTACCATTTAAACAATGAGAATTAATTGAAAAATTAATTGAAGAATGTCTAAGACAGATTATAATGTTTACACAATCGTGTTTTTAATACCAGATGAAAAAAGTGATAAATATCCTTGGGAATAAGAGCATAAATATGTATAATGAATAATAATTGCTAAATGATATAATTAATCACATAGTGAGATATTATGTTAACTTACTCATTGCTAAATTGCAAGATAAAAACTAATTTAGTCTTTAAATTTAGAACACTCTAGGAGGAGTTCATGAATTTAACAGATATATGTCATAGCACTTACAAATCTTTTCTTTAATATTTATTGTCTAAATGTTAACATCCTTTTTTCTCATTAGCTGTGTCTTTAATACATTTGGATGTAATCAAATGTTTCCAACACTTCACAGAGGTTATTTAGTCACAGTGGAAGATTCTCCCTTTAGCCACACAGCAGTCTTTTTAAATGGGTGTTATGAACCATCATGAGGTTTCCGTGGATTTGCTTTGGCTCTCTTGTTTGATTACAGACTTTCCCCCAATACCACTGAAATAATCTCTCTAGTGATGAGTGCTATGATTTTACAGTCTAAAGTATTACTTGAGGGACATATCCTTGGAGTTTGTTGTCCTTTTTTCTTTTGAAGGATAAGGGTTTAGTCACTCACTAACTGATACGTAACAAGACAGTAGTTTCAAGATGTGCCCATTCTCTCTTCCAAAAATAGACCATCTGTTCACGAATAATTTCAACGTCAAGGTTTGTATTAGTTTATTTGAAAAATAGCCTTGTTTCTCTTTTGTATTAAGGTGCTTTTAGAAGTTATTGAGCAATCTTATAGACTATGAGGAGAAAATATAAATTCACAAATGACAAGAATGAAGTGTCCAATCTTACTGTTTAAAAAGGTGAACTAACTAGGATTTTGTAGTTATATTGTGCTGTATTTAATTGAAGAAAGGACTAGAAATTATATATATATTCTATATACCTATATTATATATAATAAACTTTCTTTCTTTAAAGGTACATAAATATACATGCCATGCATAGACTTGAAGAAAAGATAGAGGCTTATGAATAGATTGATAGATGTAGACACATAAAGACCATATGTAGACAAGCATTTGTAAATCAATGTATTGTAAGTGTGTTTTGTGTGTGTGCATGTAGGTGTGTGTGTACATATGTGTGTGCACATGTGTGTATGTAGATTTTAGAATACATGACAAATATCAAAATGAAACCTGTCTTTAGGACAGTTTTTTAGGACCAGTTTTTGCTAACACTACCTATTCTGATTCATAATGTGCATTAAGTACATTTATTTTATTAAGGAAAAAAATTAAGATATCTAATGAATGAAACACTCAACACAATGTGCACACTGGCTATACCATTTTCCCTTTCTGTTGAAAGTCATAGTACTCCATCATCAGCTCTTCAGTTCTCCCCAACATTTTTGTATAGGTACAATATAGTGAATACATACATTTATATGTGCTCCTGGTAATCATGAGAGCCTAATTTATATTCCATGGTGAATCCATGACTACCTTTTCTAGTTCTATATTAACATTACCATGTTACATTAAACCTTTTCTTTGGATGGAAAATAATTTCTTTCATGAGAGTTCATTTAAATTCTCATGACTTGCATCTTCTTTAAAGAAGCGTGTAGTTATCTGTGCTTCTTAGAACTGTGTTTAGGAAACCAATTAAACTTTTCTTCACATTTTGTAATTGCTGAAATATCACAAGGCTGCCTCCCTAAGACTCCATGTTTTCAATCAATTCAACTAATAACAATGTTTCTTACTTGATGATTGTAGTTTAGATACATGTTTAAAAACAGGTAGACAGTCTATGAAAATTACTGTCTCATAATTTTTCTAAAAAAAGTTTCAAAATAAAAAGGTGAAAATTCCATTTACTCCTTAGCTGCAGTTTCAGAAACTGCTGTAGGATCCCTTTTGTAAATCACATGGGTGGACCCCATACCCTGGCCTTCTTGGTGTGGCTGCAGGCTTTTCATCTATATCCCTTCCTGGCTGTGCACTTTCCATTGCTTTTTCTCTTTTTTGTTCACCAAGGGTTACATAACTTACAGCTAAATGCTACTTCTCCCAAGGTGTCTGTTATCTTTGTAGAGCAGAGACTTAAAGACATGAAATTTTAATCATCAGGAAGTAGTGGCTCCCCCAGTGACAGCACTAATTAATGGCAGGCTTCCTCACCTGAGTTCAATGCCCTAGACCACATGATGGAAAAACAGAGCTGACTCATGAAAGTTCTCCTCCATCCTCCACTTTCACATTGGGGCCTTACTGTGCTATCCACTCAAATAAACTAATACATATATAAATGTAAAAACATAAAAAGGTAATCAATCATGACTGTCAGTATGCAAAAGGGATAGATTTGGGAAGAAAGCGTGGAGGTAAATCAGGGTAGTATAAGGTGGTATGCCTGTGTAAATGGAGTATTTGTGGTTGAGATTATATTCTAAAGAGTTGATTTTTTTTTATCCCATGGGATATTTGCATTACTAAACACAGTCCTAGAACGAAAGTTAACTGTTCAAATTAAGAGCAATCTAGTTTGAAAAAACAACCTTTGAATAACCTTAAGAGCAGTTTTTTAGAAAGATATGTTTACACTTTAACCTTGCCAGTTTGGTAGTGAAATCAGTCATTTCACTTTCCAGTTATTTCTGACTTTTATGATCCCAAGTAGCAATTTCTATGAATATTAAAATATATAATCATTTAATTTAACATATGTGATATGGTAACTTTCAACAATGCTGTTACTATTTATAGCATTAATTACTTTATTCCCCAACACACAAAAAATTCAAAATCTTCCAACTTAATAAAGATTAAGAAATGTAATTAAATGTTTGGAAAATCAAATTAAAATATTGACAAGGGAATGTGGTTTAACACAAACACACCAGCAGTCTGCTGTGAAAAATAAACTATATCCAAACACAAGAAATATTCAAACTTATTTTCTCAGTCCTTCATACATAAACTAAAGACTCACTATACAAAAGCCTTGATGTGACCCCATGACCTATCAAAAGCTTCCCAGAGTTTGAAACATCATCTTCCATCTAAACAGTATGCAAATTACATTGAGTAGCTGAAGGCACTTTAGAGACAGAGAGAGGCTGTTCTCTTCCACTGGTAAGTTACTCATGCTCCATTGGTCAGTCCAACACCAATGTGCACCTGAAAGCAATAACTGGATTTAGTAGAATATTATTAAAAATATAGAAACGGGATAAGAATTTGACTGGGGGCCATCCAGTGGTGGCACACGCCTTTAATCCCAGCACTTGGGAGGCAGAGGCAGGTGGATCTTTGTGAGTTCGAGACCAGCCTGGTCTACAAGAGCTAGTACCAGGACAGGCTCCCAAGCTACAGAGAAACCCTGTCTTGAAAAACCAAAAAAAAAAAAAAAAAAAGAATTTGACTGGGGTCTTGTTAGGAATGGAAGAAGTTGAAGGAGAGAAATGAAAGGTGACTGTTCAAAAGGAATTGTACTGATGTGTGGAATTCTCAAATAATAGAAAAATAAGACATCCTGAGATGCTTTCATGATCCTTGAATTTCTTGTTGGTACTAGCTTTTTAATGAGTTGTGGGTCAGTGTGAGGCAAGAACATTCTAGACCTATGTGCTAAGCAACTTTTTGCCTACCATCACTTTGTAAATCTTTATTCCTTGGCCTAACTTCGTTCTAGTTTGGCTGCCCATAATATCTCCAATGGTCAATCTACAGTCTTGAAGAAAGCTGTTCCTAACAACCAAAGAGGAAGAAGAAAAAAAAAATTATTTTGCTTGGAGAATCTTAGCAGACATTCTGCCTGATTTGTCACTGGCCATCTCTGGACCACATGCCCATGCCCTCCCTAAGTTTGCTGCCTTCACAATAAGAATAAGTGTTTTCCAAAATGACAAAAATTGGAGCAATAAACATTATCCTGTCCATATCCTCTTCCCTCACTGTCAAGCAACTTCGTATTGCAATTCTGCCCCTGTGTGAGTTGTTCCAGTCTGGTATTCTTCCAACAGTGCACAGATAAACCTGTCATTGAACCCATATCACGTTAATGTAAATATTCATAGTTAACTGACTTTTCTCATAGGCCAACAATTATATGTGAAAGGGGATCCTGTGTATTAAATAATGAATATGTTTAGAACCTTGAAAAATAGGGGTGGACAGTTTAACAATGTACTTTAATATCAAAAAAGGAATTTGAGATAAGTCAAATTTTTATAGTGGTTAAAACACAGCACAATGGGTAGGAGACGCTACACATTTCCTGAAGAGCTTAGCCATCTGCTTCACTTCTCAGCGAGGCAGAGATTAGAAAAAGCATGTGAATTTGGCACCTTCTGGGAGACTAGATAAAGATCACATAGGATTTAGTGACTAGAGCTTGCAAGGAAACACTAATAATTTAGGTTTTCTTTTGTATTTTCAAAGAAGACATATCAGAATTTTATCCGTCCTTCACACTGTATATAAAATAACACTGCCTATTTGTTTCACTGACTGGGCCTTTGAGCAAGTGCTATTACAAAGCAAATAGAGTGTTTTTGCTGGCATATCAGGGGACAGAGAACTGCAAAACACTAATTCAGTGGTAAGAACTGAAGTCAATCATCTTGAAGTGGTGGTTTTATGTCACTGAATTCCTGTATCCTGTGCCTCATACTAAGAAGACTTCAGGAATTTCCTTGGTGTGTGTTTGTGTGTGTGGTGAGGGGGTGTGTGTGCGTGCACATGTTTGCATGTGTGCAAGGATATATGTGTGTGTGTGCAATTTTTTTAAGTTCAGAGGAAGTCACTGATTTTCTGTTTTGGAAATCATAACAAACAAACAAAAGAAAAAAAAGAAGTGCATCATCTTTTAAAAGGTCAAAAATTTTCTAACTTTTTGTTTGTAAAATAACATGTGAAATAAGAATGCTTATAGAGTAATTTCCTCATGATCATGATGATAGGCAGGATGTAAGAGCATGGCCTCTTCTTCCTAGGAATAATGCAGTTCCTTAATATTCAGCTTCATTTTGGTTATATGTATAATGTCTGCATGAGAACAAAGGAATTGCTATCTGCATCTCCAAAATCACTTGGTGCTCAGTAAGGAACAAAATACTTAAGAAACTTGTAATAACACTTGGAAGCTCAAAGACACAGGACTTATTTTTCATAATAGACATTATCAAAATTTTGTATTTCCTCATCTACAAAACTAAAAAAAAACCCTGTGCATACATACACACCACAAACACAAAAGTGCACACACACACATATACATACACTTACACACATATATGCACACACAAATATACACATGTACATACATATAAAACACACACCCTTCCCCAACTCCTGGAGGTGGTGGTTATTTGAATATTCTAATGTTTTCACTCAGTTCTGTAATATGCTTCTAAGAAAGTCATTACTGACACCCATAGTTCTGTGTCAATGTATTTTAACTGACTTTTGACATTAAAGCGAAGAAAGGGAATTGATTTTAGTGTTTAGACAAGAAAAAGTGACTAAGTAGAAAATAGCTCTAAATTCGTGGTAAAATAGCTACCAATTTGCTTGTTTTCTGCTAACTTGATAAGAGTTACTTCTTCTGTGTCTTGAAATGCCATCGGCCTGGGACTTGTTTGGTTGTTGTTTCATAGTAAATTACCACAAACTTGGTGTCTCAGTGCCACATTTATAGTTTTGGTGGTCTAAAGTCTAAATGATGTCCCAAGACCGAGTCCTTTTGAAGGCTCCAGGTAACTGTCTTCTTTGATTTTTCCAGCTTGTAGGATCCTCCAGCAATTTTGTTCCTACTTCCTCAGATTTCAAGTATGAGCTGTCATTAAGGCTCTTCTTTATATTCTAATCTGCTGTAATATACTTCTTTATTATGTGTCATCTTCCTCAATATCCAGACAAAACTTCCTACTTTAAGAGCTTTCTTTTAAATGTGCTTGATATGTTCTTTCTTTTGCTATGTGAAGTGGTGGGTTTGTAGGTATATGCACTGAGATGTGAATTCCTCTGCAGTGCTATCAGTAATCAGCCAACCATCGGGGGTCATATGGAATTTCATTTCTTAAATGACTTGTCTCTACTTTCTTTTAGCCTCGAGGATGAGTCAAATCAGGCATAGTCATAAGCCAGTTTTGAAATTTAGGAACATTTGTACATATTTTGTGTTGGCTCATATATATATATATATATATATGTCAGCAAAGTAGTTGTGCTCCTCGATTATGACAAGCTTTCCAAATGATAAGGAGAATTGAGAATTTCAACTCTTGTCTCATATCTTGCTATTGAAACAGAGACATTCTTCAATATTCAGAATTCTCCCAATTCTCACCTAGATAAAGATTGCAGGGTGGATTAAAGAAAGACAGATGATAGCCTGCCTTATAACTGCATGCAGTTTAAGACTGACATTTCATTTTCATTGACTATACATTTTCTTTTGCAAAACAAAACCACAGACCATTTTAATGTATCTCCTTCATCTACATCTTTCAAAATGTATGTATCAAATACAGCTTAAAAATGGATGAATTACATTTTATCTCAATTCACTGTTTCAATATTCTTAATAGAATACTTCAAAAACAACAGAGTCTTCCAAGCAGTCTTTAACATAGTTGTCTAAATTGCTCTTGTTCACTAATTATAAGAGAACACCAAGTCCCTTACACATTTTTTTTAGCTGTCATGGATGCTTTAATTTTATACAGTATAATGTGCACTACTTAGGGTATTTTATTATAACCTTGGGAGAGCTTAATTTTATTTTAGTAATTAAATAAATGTATTCATCATTCCAAATGTAAAATTTAACACTGATCTATTTGAGCTTTTGTTTTTCCTTCTCTGTGCATAATTATTCTATAAAAATATTAAAAGTGTTTATATTTTAAATTAAAGCCTTTTTGAAATTTTAAATATCACATGATTATACACTATAGGATGTGATGTGACTTTTTGAAACACACACAAACACATACAGAGTTTTGGAAGCATGGCATTATTATACCTATCCCCACAAGTCTTCAACGTTTTTTCATACGTACATCATTTTAGATCCTCTTCTGTACAAATACAATACATTGTTATTATCTAGGTTCACCCTACAAAGAACAAAATATCAGAACCTTATTTCTCCCATTCACCTATAACATTGTACTTGCTGGCCAACCCTCCTCCGTGTTCCCATTTTGTACTTTCTGGTAACCACTATTTTATCTTTAATTTTATATGGGACAGCTTCTTGAGATTCCACACAGAAAAAATATGAGCATTATGTTTTTTGACACTATCTGTCTTATTTCACTTAGTACAATGCTCTCCAGTTTTGCAAATGATGTATTCTGTTACAAGATTTAGTATTTATATGTATTATGTGAGAAAAGTATTCCATTGAATGTGCATACCATAGTTTCTTGTAATACTGGGTGGATCTTAGCTTGGGTATTGTCAATAGTGTCGAGTGAAACCAAGACAGCAGCTGATCCCTCAATATCTTCTTAGAAGCAACAACACGGAGTCAAGGGCAGCGGTCTGTACAGGAGTTCATTACCAAAGAATTGCAGCACAGATAGCAAGTGAAACTAGAGTTTTGAATGCTTACATTAGAATGTTACATGATGATGGACAGTGGGAACAAAAGTTATTTTTGTAAGAGAAATGTAAAGAGACTTCCGCAAGTTTGAACAGATGATATTTCTAGCAAGCCCAGGTCAAACATGGCTACACAGTGAGATCCTGTTTTGCAAAAATGAAGGAAGTAAAAGGTATTGCCATGTTGGTCCTGGGATCGAATTCATGGCTTCCAAATTGATGTCATGTTCCTTTACTGGCTCAGCTGCCTTCTGGTCTTCAAATATTTTTTGAAGTTTGAAACTAATATTAGAGGCCACAAAGAAAGCTCCCCAGGTAAGCATTGCACATTAGTAAACCACTATATTTAATATGGGCAAAGACATTCCTTATAAGCAAAACCATCTTGGTTACATAGTGACTTTGAGGCCAAAATGAGGGCTATTTGAGACTCTGTCTCAAAAAATACCACTGCCCACTCACTACTGAGTGGTGAAATGATAGGAGAATAAACTATTTAGAAAGAAGCTCCAAGAGACTGGAGATAGAGCTCTCAAGGCACTTGCAGAGGACCCACCCAGGTTCAGTTATCATCACAAACATGGCAGTCCATGACTGCCCATAAACATAGTTCCAGAGATTTCCAGTGCCCTCCTCTGACCTCCATGGCTCCTTTGTACATGTACTCATATGTTGATGCCAGAAAGAATTAAAAATAACTTAAAATACAATTGAAAAATAAAACAGAAAGAAGCCTACTAAGCATAATTTTTGGAATAATTTAAATGTTCTTCTGGAGAATTTTGTTCTTCATCCTTAAGTGTACATATTACTGTCATAAGATAAGAAAAGGGATTTAGGTCCTTCTGAAAACTCAAAAACTAGAATTGCCCCTTTAACTTTACATAAGCATCCTCAGAATCTCAGGATGAACTAGTAATACGCTTAAGTCTTTCTACAAGTTCTCTTCTGATAATCGGTCAGCAACAAGACACAAAATGCCATTAGGACACATTTCATTTTAGAAATGATGAATGTGTGTTTTCATACAAATGGTGTTAAATATCCTGTGTTTAAGTTATCAGTGAGGTGTAAAAAGAATGAGCAGATTTTAACTAAATTCTGAAAAGACATAACACCTGTCTGACACTGTTATCCAAAGGTTGTTTCTGTTCTTTAATTTAGTTAACCCCTTTAAGCATATTTTCCTGTGTAACTGGATCATTAGCTGTTGAATACATATGCATGCCCTCTCTATAACTTAGATTTTAAAATTTACTATCATAGTTAGCAACTCACATTGGCTCTAAATTTCTCTATAATACCTTGTTAAAAATAATATTCTCAATTGTGTAAAACATTAATTGTCAGAGCAATTGCATGAGATTATTGCAAATTGATATGGCTAATTAGTCAAGGATGTAGGATACTCAAAAATCTGCATTGAATTGATGGACAATGATATTTTTGTTTGAGGTGAGAGTCCCATTTAAAAAAAATCTGATAATAAAATAGAAATTAACTACTCTTATGGCAATTAACTTATATCTCTCCATTACTAAAGTTTTTTAAAAAACAAATTACAAAATAAATTTTAAAAATGCAATATTTCATATGAGCACAAGGATTATCATATCAAGCTCTTACTAAGAACACAATGAAGCCACATTCTGTATAGACCAGCCTTCCTTGTATTTTCACATTTTAATGCAGACCTGTTCTGAGGGATGCACATGGGCTAGCTGCTGGCTTTTCCCTGAGGGATGTAAGTGAGCAGCCCTCGCATCCACATAAGCCTGCTGTTTTAATTACAAGGAAAGACATTGTGTTTTCTACAATAGAGAGGATATTTTACAAAGATCTGCTGACTATCTCGCAAGTGTGGGTTGAGGCATTAAATGGGATGAGTGGAAAGCTCACATCCATATGGTATGGTGTGCTTCTGATTAAAAGAACTAAAATACGAAGATGTATTTTTAAAGCTTGCTTCAAAATATTGAAAAATATCTTAAGGTTATGTTCAGTGTTTGTACAACTGAACTTGAATTATATGTATGAAAAATAAACAGATGGGTTGTAGTCAACTTTTGAATGTCACTTCCTAAAGATATAAAACTGTCCATCAAACTACACCAAAATAAAGGTATTGTCTTACATTATATCAATTGTGTGTATGAGTTCCATGTACATACATGTGTACACATCCACGCTGCAGTGCGCTTGTGGAGGACACGGGAGGCTTTTTGCCTCAGTACTTGACCTCTTCTCGAATCTCAGCTACTTTGATGGAAAATCCATGCTCCTCATTACTCTGACATCCCTCCTCCCTTTATCTTCACTCACACTGCCTCCCGTAGCCACATCTTCTCGCAGTTTCAGCTAGTTTGGTTTCAAGTTTTGATCATTCTTCTGAAATTCAGACTTAAATATTTTGCCGTTCATGTACATCCCTCCTTGGATGCCTCCCAAGTATACTAGGCTATGGATATATTTTAAAAATGATTGAAAGGTCTAACATTTTCAACTCACAATTTCAATCAAGATTCTAAAATTTAATGAGACAATGAATATGGTATTTGATTTCAGTTTTTCATAAAAGATAGTGCTTAAATGCTGTTTCCTATCCATGTCTGTATCCATCCAGCTACCTCCCAGATCTACCCATGTCTCTTCTCACTTTGCAGAGTTCACTTGAATGCCAGCAGCCAGAGAGTCCTTAGAAAATCCTGGTCAAGGGGATCCCAGGTATTCACAGGGATGTCCTAGCTAGGTACTTGGGCAGCAGAGGAGTGGGTGCCTGAACTGAACTTGTCCCATAGTTACTTTGTTGAATATCTCAATCATCACCATAGAAATTTCGCAGGATGGATGGAGATAGAGCCTGAGACCCACATTCATATCAGAACAAGGGACTGAGCTACCAAGGCTCAGTGGAAGAGCAGAAGGAGGGAGAAGATGAGCAAGGAAGTCAGGACCATGAGGGACTGGCCTATCAACAGAGACAGTGTGCTCGATCTATTGGGAGCTCATCAAATCCAGCTGGACCAGGACTGAATGAGCAAATGACCTAAATGGACTCTGAATGTCACTACCAATGGGGACTGACTGAGAAGCCAGTGATAATGACACTGGAACCTATCTCTTCTGCATGTATTGGCTTTTTGGGAACTTATTCTATATGGATGCACATCTTCTTAGACCGAGATGGAGGGGGGAGGGCCTTGGGCTTCCCATAGGGCAGGGTATCCTGCCCCATCTTAAGGAAGCAGGGGGAGGGCGGTGGGGTAGTGGGAGAGCGGGAGGGCCGGGAACAAGGGGAGTAAATGTAAATTTTTCTTTTAACAATAAAAAAAATCATAAAAAATAGAAAATCCCAGTCAAATCCTCTAGTCTCACACAATGTCTGTTGTTGTTTTAGGTAAAATGCACAACTTTCATTTGTCGCCCCTACTATCCTGTATCATTTCATTTTGTTTCTTCTTTTTTTAAAGGTTTATTTATTTATTATGTATACAACATTCCTTCCATGTATGCTTGTATGTCAGAAGAGGGCACCAGATCTCATTATAGATGGCTGTGAGCCACCATATGTTTGCTGGGAATTGAACTCAGGACCTTTGGAAGAGCAATCAGTGCTCTTAACCTCTGATCCATCTCTCCAGCCCCTCATTTTGTTTCTTTTTACTTTATATTTTTCTTCATCACCCTGACCTCATTGTCCCTTCAATTTATTTACTCCTTTGCCCTTAGACTATCATCTTTAACACATTGCCTTTTATTCTCAAGAATGCCAAGGTCAACCTTGAAAAGCTCTGGTCTTATCTGGTCACATTTTCTGTGACATCACCTCAGCATCATCCTTAGAACTATTCTTCACTGCTCCCACTTCTCAGTTCTTTCTGTTTTCCAAAGAACTTACATCTTGTAAACACAGTCAACTCATTTCCCTGTTTTGTTCCATCCTTATTAAACACACACACACACACACACACACACACACACACACACACACACACCATTGAAGCTGCACAATGTATGGTAAACCAAAGTCTTGGTTCTTTGTAATTTTTATTTATGTCGCCCTAATGCCTAGACAAAATTAAGATATGATGACTATCATAGTTAACTTAGTCAGCTTAACATGTAGTCATGTAGGAAGAGAACACCTCGACTGAAGTATTGTTTCCATCAGACTGACCTGTGAGCTTGGCTTTAGAGGCATTTTCTTGATTGCTACTTGATGTGATAGAATCCAGCATACTGTGGTCAGAACCATCCTTATGTTGTTGGGCCGGACATTTTAAATAGTGGTAGATGAATGTGAGCCTGGTTGCTAGCTTGTAAACAGTATTCCTTGATGAATTCTGCTTCAGTTCTTGAAAATTTTCCATACCCAATATTGGTTTTCTCCAATGATGCAGTAAATCAACTCAGGCTGAGTTTAAAGTCCTTGTTTAACAAGCAAAGCACCCCCAGGTGATTCTCAGGGGAAGAAAGCATGAGAGACCATGCTGTGGGTCTAGGGGTTGGCTCTTAAACACCCTGTAGGCATGGTCTTGAAAGGCCACAGGGAAGGAGTCACCACTGGACTTCTGAGGGTGGGGTTTGGAATAGTTCCTGAGCTGAAGATTCCCAACAGTTCTTGTCTTCAGGACTTGAGTTTTTTCATGGCTTCCCCCAATAATGTAGTGCAAACTATAAGCCAAATAAACCCGTTCCTTCCCAAGTTGGTTTTGGTCAGTGTTTTGTTACAACAACAAAAAAAAACTAGGGCAGAGATAGAAATGCTTTAGAAGTATATGCTTGCGTTATTATTTATTTACTGTCTATGAAAGACAGGCTTCTGTGAGTCTAGGCACTTTTTATTTTTCTAACTTTATGACTTGCCTTGATTTTTAAGACACTATCCCTCTAGCCAGGCCTGGAGGCACATGCCTTTAATCGCAGCACTTGGGAAGCAGAGGAGTACAGACCTCTGAGTTCAAGGATAGTTTTGTGTACAGAGTGAGATTCAGAACAGACAAAGCTATATAGAAAATCACTGTATTGATAAACAAACAAAAAGAAAGAAAGAAGGGAGAGAAAACAAAATAATAACAAAAAGACTTGATGCAGACATCAGTTTCCAAGTTTATATACATGGAATTCTGTAAAGCATTTGCAATAGCCATAAAACCTTAACTCGTAAAGTTATGATTTTTAAAAGAATAATTGTGTAAGTTCCCACTGTATTTTGCTCCATCATCCCGGCCACTTCTTTAGACAACTGCACGTCTCTGGACAGAAAGAGACAAGGCATGTGTACGATTAAATTTGCTGGATGCTTCCTGTTGTTCTAACATCCTCTTCACAAAAGCCAGCGTGACCCAGCTGCTCCGCTGACCGGTGCTTCTTAGATGCTCTGCTCCAATTCTCCAAACAGCTGTTCATGCTCCTCCATACTTCTTTACGCTTATAATACAAGAAATGACTAATGTGGACTTAGTCATAGGCTGCCCAAATAGGTAAAGCCTTTCAGTAGGTATTGTGCTCTTATCCTCCTTATGACAATTGTCTGTAGTTTGACCTCTCAAACTAAAGGAGAATATCTGTCACCTGAAGGTAACAGAGTAGGAACAGGACCTCAGACCATCCGTTATGAATTTTATGGAATAAACAAGGTTAACAACATTTGACCCATTGTAATATTTTGAGCCTTTCTTAAAAAGTTGTATTGTTATTCAGAACTATTTAAATTATTTTATCATAAATCTGATTTTTCTTTATGTATTAGCATATTATTTTGAAATTCATCCCATATTTTTTCGAAGTGAACTCCAGATATTACATGACTGCCTGAAACCAAATCTAAGTCTTACATTGAAACATGTGAGCAAATTTATAAATACCATATACTATTATTGAGTGAAAAAATGCAAGTCTGATTTGAATGCAACTTAATCTGTATTCACTTCAACTCTCATAGAATACTTCATTGGTCATTTACCCAGTGCTTGCCCTCCTATAAAGAAATGTTTAAATTTTATCTGTGTGCATGTGTGTAAATCTGTCTTTCTCTCTGTCTGTCTACCTGCCTTCCTGACGATATATATATATATATATATATATATATATATATATATATATATCTTCTGTTTCTGTTCTTCTGGCTGTTTTTATGTCAACCTGATACAAGCTACAGTTATCTGAGAGGAGGGAATCTGAACTGAAAAAATATTCTCCATAAGATTGGATTATATACAAACATGTAAGGCATCTTCTTAATTATTGATTGGTAGGGAAGGACAAGCCCATTGTGGGTAGGTTCATCTGTGGACTGGTGGCCCTGGGTTCTATAAGAAAGCTGATTGAGCAATCCCTGAGGAACAAACAAGTGAGCTGCATTCCTTGAAGGACTGTGCTTCAGCTCCTCCCTCCAGGTTCCTTCTCTGTTTGACTTCTTGTCCTGGCTTCCTTCAATGAGAGACTATGATGTGGAAGTATAAACCAAATAAACTTTTTCCTTCCGAAGTTGCTTTTTGGTCCTGGTGTTTCATTGCAGCACCAGAAACCCTAAGCCAGTTCCTCTTCTACCCCTAAACTGTATGCTGTTAACGCCCAAATACCTTAGTACTTCTTTTTCTCTTGTAGTATTGACATTTATCAAGTCTAAAAACTCTGAGTATACACATATATTATCAGGTCTTTTCAGAAAAAAATGGATTTTACATCTTTGAATCTGTCTCATAAAGCCTCTGGTCAAATAATAATATATCCAAGTAAAGCAATGCCAAGTCATGTGATGATGGTGGGGTAGGTACTGTTAATGAATTGGGTACACATGTGAGAGTACTGTGTTACTTCTCAGACACTATCTAATGTATGAGAAAGGAAAAAACTAACATTTACCAGCATTTGTACATTAAGGATGTGTGCTTATATCTGTTAGTAATAAATTTACTGATAGTTATACCTGGAGGAAGAAGGAAAGGAAAGGTGAGAAAAGGAAAGACGCAGGATCTAAGATAACGCTGGATTCCGGACGCATCAGTGTTCTGTATATTGTTAAGGGACAAAAGTACAAATGAGAATGACACAGGCCGGCTGTTGTTTTAACTGCAGTCACTAGCCAGCAACTCTCAGAAACATTCCTAATTCATGCATGTTAAAATTTTTTTCTGGTAGAACCATAAATTAGAAGTAAATATAGCAAAAAAAATCAATGTCCACTGAATTTATTAGCACTTTAGGAGAAATTGGCAAACCCAATATTAAACATACTAAAAGCAAAATAGCAAATTTTGTAAGTACAAACAACTCTGGAACCCATGTCAAAAGAAGCATGAAGGAAGCTTTCCTATCCAGAAGCAGCCCTGTTGCCTGTCAGGTTTCACAGCAGAACATCAGTTCTACAATACAGATATCTCATTCATAAAGACGTGGTGGTGCATCATATTAGGATAGATAGTTAAGAAGAATGACATTTAATTTTAATATTAAATGACTATCAAGTTTTTCCCTCTTAGGAGTGATGATGAAGTTGAAATTTTAGTCATTAGCTGTTGTTCTGAAGCAGCATGGCCTCCCAAGTCACAGGCTGGATACATTTGTGCACCATATTTGATGTGATAAAGTCCGCAGTCATAAACACAAACAGAATTCTTAACTCTTTTCAGAACAGACTGTGTGCACCTACAGTGGAGTCAAGCCTGCCAAAGCCATGTGCTCGCTTTCGTTCTGAAGAACTAACGCTGGAGGAAATGCCTGCTGTAGCTTTGCTCCTGAGCAGCGTGGCTCACGGTGCTGATGCTAATGCCGTGTACTCAGCTCTTCGGTTCATGGTCTGACCATTCATTCTTGATTTCAAAACCTTTCCCTTTTCAGATCAGCAGTCGTGTGATCCTGGTGAATTTCTCTGCCATGACCACGTGACTTGTGTCTCTCAGAGCTGGCTGTGCGATGGGGACCCTGACTGCCCTGACGAGTCTGATGAGTCCTTAGCCACCTGTGAGTAGAAAAGGCTCTTTGCTTTTGGATTTGCTTCAGTGTGAAACCAAATGTCAGTTGCTTCCACAGATCACTCCTGTTCTAGCTGGTTCTATTTTTATTTCCTTTAAAGCATAACCTGACAAATCTGAAATCTTTGTTTCTATTTTCTCTGAAATGAGTGTGTGAATGGGAGATGAAGCCCAGTTGTAGAGTTTGAAGTACCTTACTGTAACTGTGCTGATATAATGTCCATAACATAATATTACAATACTATAACTCCATGAATATCAGCATTCAGTGTGAAAGATCAACACACCCAGGATGGAAAGCTGTGAAGACTGATTCCTTATTCCTACAAAGATATGTTATTGTCTGTGATTAGATAATAAAGCACATTGTTTCATTAAATTTAAATGAAACTATATGATGCAATGTGTTTTTTCCTAAATCTACTTAGCTTTTACAAGGAGAAGAATGAGTGAGAATTAAGGATAAAATATGGAATCTCTGAAGGGAAAAATTCCAACAGGAATCAGATATTGCTGAATAAAAGTAAGATATTAGCCTGATAACTGAAATGCTTTAAAAAAACAAATGCACAGAAGACAGAAAAGTAGTTAAACGAAATCAGGATTTAAAGGGAGTTTAAGTGAACCCATGATTTGATTTATTCCTCTCTTTGGTTTCTTTGGGGATATTTTCTCATATCCATTTGGATGGAGTTAAATATCACTACGAGCTACTAACTTACAAAGCTTGCCCAAGTTCAATTTGCCACTTGGTAGACTTCATTTTGGGAAGACTTGACTAATATTTGGGAGCTTCAAATATTTTTAACATTTTTGTCAGATATGAGAACAAATTCTTCACCATGGAGATGAAATTCTTACTGTGTGTAATTTGAACTGTGTCTTCAAGTATCTAAACAATGACTAGAATCACCTTTAGTTCCTATGAGGCGAGGAGAATGGGAAATCGGGAGACTCTCCAGCTTTGTATTCATGGCTCTCAACTCACTGTTGTCAATTGTAGCATGAAGCTAGAACTAACATAAACATGGGAAAGGTTTCTTTGTGAAATGCAAGCTTGGCACCATCTGTGGCGAGGAAGTCGTCCTGAAAGGCACATTCTTCGGAGATATTCAAATCTTAATTCCTTCCCAGAAGTATTCTGTTCAATGCTTAATGATTCTCCCTTTCCAACAATCAACTCCAGCTGGTGTGTGATACTTTCTGGGGAGCTGAAGTTATCATAAATAACCTCATTTCTTTTTTCAGCCAGGAAAGTATTAACTCCGCTACTTGTCCTTCATTCCTACTGCTTTATTAACATTCAGAAAATCCCTTAAAGAGTTCTTTGCCTGTAGAACATAGTTTGTTTATATTGCCATTTTAGTGAGCAAAGTAGCAGAGTACAAAATTGGCCTTAGTGAATGTAGATTTAGCAACCTGGATAGTTGTGACAATTTGTGCATTGACTTTTGTTTTGTTCTTGTGGAGGGTAAGTAAAGCTCTTATGTAAAGGGTTCTAATGCTCACTGCTTACATTTTAGAGGCTTCCTGGGTCTCCACCATGTATTATCCTTTCTAACATTTGTTTGTTTGTTTAAACTATCTGCCAGCTTTCCCTGTGGAAAAAAATTACAGTTAAAAAATAATTAAAAAGAAAGATAAAGCAGGCCAATGATCAGATTTTGTTAGCAAGTTACGTTGGGCCCTATAAATGTCAAACTATAATTTCTGAAACATGCCGGATCTACAGTTGTGCTTGCGGGGCTGTGAATGTTTAGGTACTGTGGTGATGCGAGGATGGCTCACACACACAAAGCAAGCAAATATTGCATAGACTTGTGTGTGAACATGTGGATCCAGCCTGAAGCAACATAGAATGGTCTGCAGATTCTGCATTCTATATATGCAAAGCTATTTTCCAGGGCTGAATCTGAGTACATGCTATAAAATTAGTGGTTTACCTAGTAGCTTACTTTTCGCAAGTGAAATATATATTACAAAGATGGACAAATCGGGGCAACGTGAAATTAATCTGATCGTCCCAGTATGGACTGGATTTCTTGATTTTGTGTTCTGTCATGCTTGGCTTGCGATTGTCAGTCTTACCTTCACGGGCTGGCTGCTCCATCTTCTCTAACTGACAGTTGCATTCCAGACACAAAGAAGAGAAAAGGGAAAGTAAACAGGCAAATGCCTGTTCACTCACTCTGTCGGAAGAAGAGCTTCTATTGGAATTAAACGCAATAGGTTTCCGCTTAGAACTTCTGTGCTTGAACTGATCATTTGGGTCATGGGGCAACAAATATTCTCAGCAGAGGCTATTTTCTGGGTCAGATGTGATATAGAGGTAATTGTCTCAGTTCCTTTTTCTCTTGATTTGATAAAATACCTACACAAAAGCCATTTCCTTTCGCCCATCCATATACTCCAGAATATCAGTCAGGGATTGGTTTCAACTACTCTTCGTAGATCTTCCCTTCTCAATAACCATACTCAGGAAAATCCCGCAAAGACTTTAAGTTGTTTATTTTAAAATACTTGGTGCTCTTGAAAAAGGCACAGGTTCAGTTTTCAGCACCACATAGAAACTCACAATCATCATAGCCTTAGCTGAAGCTCCAGAGCATCTGACACCCTCCTCTGGTCTCTGTGACCATTGCACATTGCACACCTGGCTCACTAGTGTACATGCAAGCAAACTCTCCACAGTTGTGTTCAGAGGCTCATCTTCCCGCTAATTCTCAATTCTGTCAAGTTACAACTCTAAATGCCATAGTAGTAACAAAGGTAAAGGGGAAGATGTTGAGGGGCAAAGCCCACTGTTGCACGTCCCAAAGTATGCTTTGCTGTCCCTCTGCCCACCTTCTGCCTATGAGACGGTATTGCTGTATTTGTTAGCAGTTGCTGTCCCAGCTCAAAATCCCAGTTATTTATAAATGCCTTTGCTATTCTGCATCTAACGTATCTTACTTCCTAGAAATGAGAAAAACTGCCTCAAATTCAAGTGCTGCATATTAACTATCAAGGTCTCTTCTTCACCTTGTACCCCACCTGTTTTTCTGGTTCCAAGAACACTGTGGGCCACATTTTCCTTGAAAGCCTTTGATAGGACATTACTTCCCCATCAGGCACACTCTTTCGTGTCTATTTCAAACCTAATTGAAAAAATAAGCTTTATAGTTAGGCATGTGTCCGGGAAGGGGCATAACCTATTACATAAAGTCATCTGAGTTGATTTGGAACAGTTTCTATAACTAGATTTTTAACACTCATATATTAGGAAAACTTTGTTGTAGAAATTTTCCTGGAATAGGAAATATTTTTAGCTATTGCTCAAGAAAACACTATGCAGACTCTTTATTCAGAGTTAAATATAATGTTATAAGTATATTCATGTAAAGCATCACTAATTGATGCTAAAGTCATGCAGTGGCTATCTTGTTATCTGGTTTTATGAAAGTTAGGACACTGAATTTTTGGTCTTTCTTGTAGCCATCCACATAGGCTGAGTAGTAAAGGCACAGCTTGTGTTTCTTTGAAATTGTCTCTTTTCCCCAAAAAACACTGAGGTGAAAAAAGAATCAGTTCCTAAGAAGACCCCTTAAGCCACCTAATTGTAAAGTGTAACATCATTAGAGGATCATGAAATGTCATCTCAGTAAAACTGTTTCATGTGGCTTTGGGAGTGATCTTATCTAATTGAACAATGTAGTAAAGATAACAAGTCTCTCGGGTCCTAGGAACAGAAGCACTTCTAAAAGATGAAAATGTCTGTTAGTCATCGAGTTAGATGTGACTCTGCATGAAATGACCATTATTTCTATTGTATTTCTGTTGTTGTGGGATTTTAACTTTCTTTAGATAGTGAGATGCTAATCAAATTCTTATATTCATATATGGACTTTCCCCTGTGATGTAACGTAGAAACCTTTTTGATAATTCCCTTCCAACTTCCTTTGATTCAGGCCAAGGAATAAAATGATGGGATTCATGTGGGATGCTATTAGCAAACAGATGCTGCCCTTTAAAATGTATGGTAGAAGAAGGCACTGAAAATAGGCTGCAAGAACACTAATATGGATGAAAGTGTGGTCCGTGTTCCTAAGTAATCATGATTTAGAGGTCACTTTGCCATGAGCTCATCTATGGGAGGCTCAGAGCTAAGCTTTCTGTAAGGTATAGAAGCAGAGATGATCTTACAGATTAAAGAGAAAGCAGATGAGACCCAAGAGGACAGTTTATGTCCCTTTCAATTCTTTCTGTTTTGTTCATTTTATTCTGAAGCTCCTCTGCTTAGCAGTATAAAGGCCAAAAGCATTGACCCCTCTTTAATAATAAAAAACACCCACTAAAGATTTTGAAATGAAGGGGTGATGGGAAGGTGAGAAAGGACTGTGAATTAAAGGGGCCTGTCTAGTGTCAGTTCATTTCCCTAGTACAGTGGGCAGCAGGGTGAGATTTCTCCTTTGTTTCACTGAGAGATAACTGTGTCTCCGAATGTGTCTTTGCAACTCTAAGAAAGGTCAATTGGAGGCAGAGGTATCAGTCCTGAGTGTCCTACAGCTCACAAGGCAGATTCAGTTTCAGAATGTCCCAAAAGCTCACTGTTTGCTGCTCTTGGGTCCTCTGATCCAAGATTGCCAGTCCCAGAATCCAAAAGGTTAGCTGTCTTTAGCCAGAACCAAAACTGCATGAATGAAACTATGCTGTGTGAAAAGATAATGGTAGAATAAAGCACATGCTTTCTAGAGACTCTGTTGTGCAAATCTTCTTGGCTTAAGGGATGATGTACTGTAAACACAAGCCTTGGCAGGCTCTGCAGGGACAAATCTGAGGCTGAGCTAGGAGACTTCCTGGAAACGCTTGAATCCATCACTTACCCCCAACTAATCCTGCATTGTGAGTTGGGGATGGAGGCTTCTTACTTTTTGTGGATGAGTACGTTTAATCCCTGAAGATCTTCCACTCTTTATAGTCAGAGCAAAAAAAGAAAAAAAATATTGACTTTCACTCAAAGGTACTTCTAAAATGACAATTTTTAAAATGTGCCACTGTAGGGTGCTGTGTGCTAAGAGCCTATTTCTAATGATGATGCCATTCTCTTTTCCCACTGACTACTTCTTCCACCCTTAATAATAAGATACAAACTCGGTGACTAATCATTAGAGTAAGGAGTATTACTAGCCTGCTAACTGGTATATTGGCTCCTTTCAGATCTGTGTAATGAAACTGACTTTTAATTGAATATTTTTCTTAAAACTCTCTAATATTAGCTTTTCTAATTGGAACATGTCAGAATTTATTCACAAAATAAAAAAAATGCCATGCCATACAAAAATGAGTTTGCTCTGGGAGATTAAGAATCAATGAATGTAGGTTATGGCATTTATTCCTGGTCATAGTTCACAACTTTTCTCCTTTACCCAGGAAACTGCTCTGAGATCAAGTTCCCACTATTCACTGTTTAACCTAAAGGGATCAGATATACCTGGGAAGACTCCTTCACTTGACCCAAATCTTCCTGGGTTCTAAGAACAAAGATGAAGAGAGACAACATTCCCAAACAATTCTGTTTGAATCGCCAATAGAAAAGTCATGCCTAATATAAAGTGTTTCTTATATAATTTTGGTTACAGCCAGAAGCTGAAAACATTAATCTATCATGAATAGGAATTAGAGTAATTACTTTGACACTTTGATACTCTTGGAAGAATTTTTGACAATAGCAGTATTAAATTCAGAGGCTATTGTCACTGCCTTGTGAGAAAGGTAGTGATGTTAGAGTATCAAGAGAAAAAAAAGAAGGGTACACAAACATATTGGCATTTAAGAGTATCACTGCCTCTGGCATGAGGCAAATATTAGAGTCCAGACTCTGTCTCTTGGCTTCAAACTGAAACACACTGTGCGTTGTAGCAGGTCTTCTTTGTAATGCTTGCTCCCTAATAATGAAATGGAGAATTCTTATTAATTGTGAAAGCTTGACTTTAGCTTAAGCTAAAGCTTGCTCCCAACTAGCTTTTATAATTTAAATTAACCCATTTACATTCATCTTCACATTGCCACATGGCTTGTTACCTAGATTTTTTGACATATGTCTGAGTTACTCTACTTCTTGCTGGCCAATTCTACACATCGGGCTCCTATATTTCTCCAAAAGTTCTGCCTATCCTTTCTTGCCTAGCTATTGGCCATTTGGCTTTTGATTAAACAAATCAAAAGGTACCTAGGCAGAGAAACTCCTCACAGTGTACAAAAAATTGTACCATAACATTTCCTCATTTTTGCCCAAATAAAAAGGAAAGTTTTCAACTCTAACACAGTGAAACTATACATAGGAAGGACAATTATCAACTAAGAATTACATTTACAGTGTCTAGTCAAATTAGTATTTGGCAAATATGGAGAAAATACTCTATTATCTGTCTTTTCTTGTTGAATCCACAGTTTTATACTTAAAATATTCTTCTATCATAACTTGTATTACCAGCCTAAAAATATCATTTTTAGACCTTAAAATATTTTCATAGATAAGCAACATAAACTTTTATGGCTCTCAACTTTTATAAACTTTAAATTCTTTTTGTAATTTTTTTTTAAAATCTGGTAACAAAGAAAATGCTAAAAGTATAACTATCTATTTTACAACTGTCACCAGAGACACTAAAAGGATAAAATATTACCTAAGAAAACAGGATATACAGAACAAACAACTTCCAGACCTTATAAATGGGATAGAGAGCTGGTAACCTCTATAATCATAAAAGATTCCTCTGTAACATTGGGGCATCTATCATTGGCCTACAGGCCTAGAATATCTGACAGATTTTTCTATGAAGCAGGAATTTTGAAAGGCTGTCCTATCTTTTCTTGGAAAAGTTTGGAAGTCAACTTTCTTTGTGCCCTACTTGCCCAACTTTGGGAGCATACTGTCATCAGCAGAAGCAGGGGCAGTTTCTTGACTAAATAAGCAGCTTAGTCTCAGTGAAAGCAAACTCCATAAGGAGGTTATACTAGTGCATCCAGTAGAATATGTTTCTCATGAAAAGCCTTATGTTATTAAAACATCTTAAATGCCATATTGTGTAGATCTCTGAAGACCACTTATCTATCTAAAATACAAGAGAATAAATCAAGCTTATTTCTGTTTAAATATAAACCCTTAACAAGTTTGATTGTTATCTTAATTATCCTAGACTGTTTATAATAGTTTCAAAGACTAGAACTTTACATTATGAATTTAAATGAGTTACATACCTTACAAAAATAATCTTAGATTTGCATTGATATACAAAAATACTTACCATTTTAAAACATTTGAGACTAATAGTTACTTTTTAGTTAAAAAGTAAATTCAATAATCTACCATTTTATCCTATCATTCCTATATCCCCCAATTTTCTTTTATGAAAGAGATCCCTGAATGTACCCTCCTCTGCTTATTTTTTTCTCTGACCATGACCAGTAACAACCAAACCTTTAAATGATGTCAAACATATATAACCCATTAAGTGACCATAAACTGCCTACCCCACCTGTTGGGAATGTGGGTCTCATGTTCTTAAAATTACTTCCTACTGTCTTGGGGTAAAAGCATCGTTAGGGGGTCCTGAGAAACTTGAGATAATGGTCAAGTCCTGAGTGAGCTAGCTGTATCATTTGTTGTCCAGACTCTGTGTGATGGGAAAGTCCAGTGTTGACTGGAGTAGTCTTTGAGGCAGGACCATCTTAACTAGATGACATATTTCTGGATGCAGTTTTTAGGAAACTGCAACAAAGGAATTTTGAGAAATTGTTTCACATGGGCTACTTGTCTTCTTCATAGGAATCTGATCCTTTTGTTCCTAAATCACACAAACTTTTCAAGGTATTATATGTATTATCTGCATTAACACAGGTCTTGATTATGTTGTATGTACAATTCTGCAAAAGGTGATTTTCTTTTTATGTTTGATAGGTAAAGGCATCTGTCAACTTTTTAAGTCCATCTAGTCTGTATAACCAAACTGCAATATACATCTCCATTAATGCCATATGAAATAATGATATGTAATAAATGTCATAAGGCCTCTGTAGCCAACATGACCTGTCATGTCTCATCCTCTCTCAGAGCTGTTCCCAAAGAAGAGGGATTACCATATATGTCACCTGTTTTGTAGATTTTCTTGGTTTCTTTCTTCAGGTCTAGAGTCAATATTTTCAAGGAGTCTCCCCTGGTCAAATCTGATCTTTATTAATTTTGAAGGAATTCATAGCTTTTTGTTTCCTGTGGACATAATGGCATAACACTCCCCCCACCAATACAACACATTTCGTGACTTTTTAATTAAATATGCTTAAAATATATAGGCTAGTTTAATTCAACAGTTTCCATAATCTAATATTTCTTAGTTGCTGTTGCTTTTGCTCATTAGAAATTAAAAATTTAAAGTTGATTTACTATACAGGATCCAGACACTCTGTGCATTTCCCATCCCTATGTAGCTTACTCCTTTTATATTACTTTACTCTCTTTAAAGACTTCATTTTATTATTATTAACTATGTTTTTCAATGACTGTCTGTAGGTGGAGGCTGCTTATTCATCCTTGAACCCCAGACCCAAAATAATAACACAGAAACTGTATTCATTAAAACACTGCTTAGCCAATCACTTAGGTATCTTGCTACCTAGCTTGTATATCTTAAATCAACCCAGTTCCATTATTTCATAATTTACCATGAGATTCGTGGTTTACTGGCAAGTTTCTGGCAGGCTCTGGCAGGCATCTTCCTCCTTAGGTGGCTACATGGTGTCTCCATGTCTCTGCCTTCTTTTTTCCTTTATCTTTGCTTGGAATTTCTGTCTTACTCTATTCTGCACTGAAATAGGGCCCAAGTAGTTTCCTTGTTCATTAACAAATAAATGCAACACATATATAGAAGAAATCCCAGCTCAGCTCTTAAACCCATTTATTTTCTTCTTCAGAAACAAGTGCATTTTCAAGCATATTATACCAGTTCAGAGGTTATTTTTTGATATGGACCTGGCTTTTTGCATGCCTTCTCTAGCTGTGTGAACCAAGGAATCAAGGCTTAGCGGGCCAGGCTACCCACCAGGCAGCTCTACTCAGGAAATGGCACTGCTGGCTGGCTCTGGCTACCTAGGATGAGGCCATGAGGTTACTACACTGGTTCTGGGCTGCAGCTGCTATTGCCTTTCTGTGAGAGACTAGTCTCAGACTGTGGGCACTGCCTGGAAGTTGTGTTTATCTTCTGTAGCTCAGGAAGGTTGATTGGCTCACATCATGGTAGACTTTTCTACCTCGTGCCAAGCAGTCTTAAGCTTGTTCCCAGCAAGCTTTTATAACTTAAATTAACCAATTTATATTAATCTATTCTACCATGTGGCTTGTTACCTCTCCTCCATACTGTACTTCCAACTTACTCCCTGTCACGTTGACAAATTCCATGCCTCAGATTCCTCCAATAGTTCCTATCTCTATCCAGAAGTCCTATCTATCCACTCTTGTCTAGCTATTGACCATTTGGTTCTTCATTAAACCAGTCAAAAGGCATCTTGGCAAAGACACAGCTCCACAGTATATAAAACATTATCCCACAATAGTTGGTGAAGGTGGATCCCCTTAAATTCCATGTTTGAATAGGGGATGTTCCTAAAGCCCACCATCTCAGAATTGATTTTTCCTGATTTAAAGAGCTAATTAGGTTACAATAAGGTCAGTGGCATGCTGATGAGAAGAGGAATCCTTCAGTTCAGGAAAGCTTGTGCAAGAGATGACAACACTGCTAATATTTTATAATAATCTGCTGTCATCTATATAGATTATTATTTAAATCTGAGTGGAGGGTTTGCTTAACCAAAAGAATAACATACAATTTCATAATAAAAAAGAGCACTAATTTTTCCACATGGGCTTTTTGGAATTATGTTACATTTTTAAAATGTGTACATAATAGACACTTATGTTATTTGATTTCAATAACATGCTGTACATTTTCACTTAAATTGGAAAGAAAATACCAAATACATTTATTATATAATAACTAAATATAATTAATCAAACTAGAAACCCATCATTCAGCAGCTATCTAATAAGGGTCAATAGTGCTGAAAGTTCTTATGAGACGTAGGCCTTCTGAGTACATAAAAGCAATAATATATGAATAATAATATGAGTATAAACCTATTAGGCGGTTTCTCATTTTGTTTATCCATATGAACTGCTATTTCTTCTGCACAGAACATTTCCCTCTCTGATGTCAAGACAGAGAGCTAATATAGCTATTAATGTTAATTGTGAAAATTACTGGATTCTGGAATATGGAACCATGTTATAAAACATGGACAGAGTTAGAAAACACTGTCCTTTGCAAATGCTTTGCAAATGACAATGTCGTTATTAAAATTCTCACAATGTAGGTAATTTGCTTTTTCACCTCCACAAAAGACTTGTTAGCATCCATAGCAACTACCTTGAAAATGCCGTTTGATCTCAGCGATGTTGAGAAAAACAAGCGCTAACATATGTAAGGAGTGCAAGCAAAGTGAATTGAGACCAAGACCTCTGCAAAGCAGGATGCTCCAAGTTCTCTTGCATTTTGCAAAATTTAATATCCTCGTGATTTGAAGGTGATTGTTTATTGTTACTCAGATGATGAAACAAATTGACCCTGACAGACTACTTATACCTCACTTCAAGTTTGCTCAAATATGAATTTATAATCTTGAAAAGAGAAAGTTTGTTCCCAGAGGATTCTGGGAAAAATTACTGCCTCCTATAGCTATCCCAAACATCTACCACACACGATAGGTACCATAGATTGAATTTTACATGAAAAAAGATGTTTGTGATAAAGATGGTGATGAAAACAGAAGTATTATTTTTTATCTAGGCATCCAGCTGAGCATAGTATCAGGTATAGATGTTCTGGTAAGGAATTTGGCATCAATTTATTGCCTACAGTCTGCTTTTGCATCTGCTCCCATAACCTTTTTGAACACAAGTTCTTTTTCTAATTTGTATGACAGTGTGGTAGGATCTACCATGACCTTGTCAGTGGCACTAGTCATCATCATCCTCATGGAAGATAAAGAAAAACAGTAGGGAAATCAGTCTCTGGAGATGTTGAATCAACTGGATGAACACTTTGCTAAGGAACTGAGTGTCCCACATGAGGCAGAGAAAGTCAAGGGCTGTTACAGGGATGTCCAAACTGAAAGTTTAGACTCTCAGTGGAGGCCACACCCCTCTCCAGACTTGTGTCACTTTGAAGTTAACTCTGCAAGCTTTCCACATTTACAAATTTGGCGGAATACTGTGTCTAACTACATGTATGTTTTACTGTTCACATATAGCCAGTAAATGCAAATGGATGGAGTGCTGTTGAAACAAATCTTGTGGAGATGTAACAAATAAGGTAATATGAAGCTTTTAGAAAGTTAAGATGGAGGTCATATAGGAGCAGCCAGAGGGAGCATCTTAATTACTTTTTTTTAAAAAAATAATTACCTTACTTATTTTCACAAACCAAATACAGTTTCCCTTTCCTTTTCTCCTCCCACTCATGCCCACTTCCCTTTTACCACCCCTCCATTCACTCCTCCTCTGTCTCCATTTGGAAGGGGTAAGGTCTCTCATGGGAGTAAGCAAATCCTGGTATATCAGGTTGAGGCAGAAATCAGCTCCTACCCTTTGCATCAAGGCAGGGCATGGCATCCCACCATATGGAATAGGCTCTAAAGAATGAGATTATGTTTCAGAGACAGATTCTGGCCCCACTGCTCGGGGATCCACAAAGGACCAGGCTACAGAACTGCTACCCAGATGCAGAAGTCCTAGACTGGTCCCATGCTGTCTCCTTAGTGGTCGGTCCAGAGTCTGTGAGCTCCCACTTTTTCTAATCAGAAGATTTGTTTATAATTATGCATATGTGACAGGGATAGCATAGTATGTTATGATACTTATTATTATTGTATGTGTGTATAAAAAATCAATGAAAAAATAAAAATAAATAAAAATAAATCAATGTCTGTGTATTGACAAGGCTGCTAATAGTTTTAAAGAAATTTTCAGTTGAGTTTTATGTTGCTATTAAACAAAGCACATGGCCCCTGCTTACAATGACATGAGTGTATGTGCCCAAACTTCTGTAGTTCAGAAGTCCAACAGACAAAAGAGTATCTGTGTACTATTATACATGACTGATATTGACTCTATGAATGGGAACTCAGATGGTGGATTCTCACTGCCTGTCTCTGAAAATATGTATACACGATCATTCTATATGATTAATAGACAAATACTCATCACACTCTATATGTATAAATATATGTGTGTGTATATAATGTGTACATATATACATATACACATATATATGTGTGTTCATGTATACAGGTATATCAATTTGAGTATTCATCTTTGCAGATTTAGAGAACAGTGAAATTATATTCTAACTCAAATGACTAATTTACAGAAATATTTTGTTAACTTTTTTTGTTCATAAAAGAGTAAGAAATATACCTGAAGCAGGCAATCTGCCATTTAGACTTGTGCCATCCAATAGTCTTTTTACTACTGTTAACAATACAAATATATATTTATATATTCATTTAATTTATTTTTCTGGTTCACCAGTGGAATGATTGAATATATTATTTCAAAGGAAGAGGTCGCCCTTAAGGCTATCTGAACATTTAAAACACATAAAATATCAAGGTTTTCATTATTTAAGGCATCAATCTTTGGTGAGAATGAGAGCCATTAGAATCTGCTTGGAATGTAAGCTTAGTGAGTTAGACACAGTCCCATGAAGCTACATGATTTGATAAGTTTAACAAGTTACTACTGGCCTGGTTTCCTTAGTAATGCATTGGTGTATGTGTAGAGAGTAAGTTGTTTGCTCTGAACATGTGAGGGATGTTGTTAAAAAGATTGTTTGACAAGAAACATAACACTAGCTACCCCTCAATTATTCTTTGGATAATTTTATAATATCCTTTTATTTGCATTAACATATTTTTAATTTAGGAAATTTATTCAATTGAAGAATTTTTACACTGCAAATGAAATGGATTAATAAATGAAGCAGAGAAGCACTAAGTTCAAGAAAGCCAGCAGGTGGATAAGCCATAGGATACACGTTCAAATGCTCAAGATTGGCCTCTGTTGAAAATCAACCTATGAATAAGTTGGTCCTGTACAATCCATAATCACCCATACTAGTTGAGGATTAGCTTGCAGTTTCTGGAAAGATCGTCTTCCAGAGAGATTGCATTGCTTCTGTTTTCTCTTCTTGAATAATGTGTTGATCAACGCCACTCTGTCAATTCCTGTGAACTAAAAGATGGTCAACCTCCAGAATTTGCAGGTGATGGCTAAGTCATAACACATCTGTAGTGTTAAAGTGGCTGCCCTCCGTGTGTGTGTGTGTGTGTGTGTGTGTGTATAAATGTGTGTGTGTGTTCGTGTGTGTGTGTGTTTGTGTGTGTGTGTGTGTGTGTGTGTGTACGATGAATATTGCCCTATAACTGGACTTAGGTTCTTTTGACCTGTATCCTCCTTTGGTCCTTTCAATTCTAATCCCTTTCATTCTAACCCCTCTATACTGATTGCCTTGCACAATTTGTCACAAAAGCCCTCAGAAAGTCTTGAAATAACAATTCTTAATTAATTGCTAAATTTAAAATTAATGAAAACCACAGAATATCCGACAACACTGAATCAGTTGACAAGCAGTACTAGCTTCCATTAAGGACCCATATGCATACACACTACACACAATTTTTTTTGTTTAAACAATGATCTAAATAATGATCTGTTTACTAGGTGGAAATGTGAGCATAATTTCTTCTGCATTTGCATGAAAGATTATGAATAGGGAAAAACAACAGGAGTATAAATGGCTCTCACCTCACTTAGTTTTCTGGAAGAAATCCTAATACCAGGAATCAGTATCTATTACAAAATGGTGTAAGTGCTAAATTCTCCAATACTTTCAGCCTGCTTAAAGTCAGACTCAATCTCCAGAAAGCCTGAGTATCAATTATTTGTTTATTTCTCTCTTTTTTTTTTTTGGTAACATAAAAAGTAACTGACTTGTCTTTTGAAAGATCGATAGATACTAATTTACATTAAACCAAAATATCCTTTTTAGTTTGTGTCCCATAACTATACAAGGCTACTCTGTTCACCAGTAAAGTGTGTGATCGATGTTCGAAAAATCTCACAAAGAAAGTTTGCAGACTCTTCTTGAATAGCCCAGTCCCCCACAGGAAAATTTATTACATGCTGGCAATAGGATGGCTAAAATTCTAAATATTTCTTTCTGAGGTCTACTTTATAGACTATTATAGACTATTTAATTTTGGTCAAAAGACTTCATTTTGATGGTAGTGTGTAATCATGGAAAATACATCATATATGTATTAAATGTGATTGGATTTGTAGAATTCAACTGTATTTGTTAATATGGGCTATGGGTCGACTCACCACCCGCACACTCCCAGTGAAAGACCTTGGTGGTTAATAAGCCAACTAATCTGCTGTTATAAAGAACTGGGTTGAAGCCTGGCGGTGGTGGCTCACACCTTTAATCCCAGCACTCGGGAGGCAGAGGCAGGCAGATCTTTGTGAGTTCGAGACCAGCCTGGTCTACAAGAGCTAGTTCCAGCGCAGGCTCCAAAGCCACAGAGAAACCCTGTCTCAGAAAAAGAGAGAGAGAGAGAGAGAGAGAGAGAGAGAGAGAGAGAGAGAGAGAGAGAGAGAGAAGAACTGGGTTGAAATTTAGGGAATCTATACATCTCGTCAAATTCACACTCCACCAGGACTTTAGAAAGAACTTGGCAAAGATTAGAATTTGCCGAAATGAATAGGTTTCTGTCAGGTCTCATAGCAGAAGACCATCACATTTTTAATTTGAACTTATGACAGAAGATCTGTCAGAAGAGGTTTACCTACGCTGAGGTAGTAATAAGCCTTCTCAGGGCCACCTGGAGTCAGTGCTCTCCCTTGACCATTTCTGTTTTGTTTTGTTTTGTTTTGTTTTTTCTGTAGAGTTGCAGGGAGCCTCAGTAACTCTGTGGCTCAGACCTGGACTTCCATGGTGGCTTCTGTTTGTAAAGGCTCAGTTCCATTTTGGATGCCAGGCCAATGTCACGGTGTAAGTAGATTAGATTACGGAGCAGCCCACTTACAATACTGACTACAGTCCTCATCCCAAAGAAGGTGATAAAGAAGGCAACAACCAGATGGCTTTTAATTAGACTCAGTAGAATATCTACAATACATATTTTATAATATTTTTGTTGTGTAAATTCTGTGTTATCCATACTTTGTTCTAATTACACAGGTCTTTCTAATTCCTTTTGCCTTTTTTTGGGATTACATGTAGGCTGTTATTAACTATTCCAGTGGACCTGGTGCTAAGCATGGCACATGTGTGTAAGCCAGAGAACATCTTTTGAAAGCTTGTCCTTAACTTTCTGTATTATTCTAGAGGCAGTCTCTCTTTCTGATGGCTTTTGTTTATTTTTGCCATTGTATACACCACGCCAGATATACAGATATCTTCTGAGTGGTTACCTATCTCTCCTTCCTATTTCTCTTTAGTGTGCTAGGCTTCCAAACACATGCTACTAAATAAACCTTTTTGCATGCCATGAAGTGATCAAACATAGATGGTCAGGCCTATACAAATGGATGCATATCTCTGGCAGTTATTTAGTTTCTTTTATTCTAGCACCTGCTAATCACATACTAACTTTCAGTTAATTTTACTTTATAAGTATTTTATTTGCTCTTTTTTTCCTCAGCTTTTGCTTCCTTCAAATAAACTCATGGCATAATACATAAAATAAAGCTACTAAATCAACAGGTTTAATGATACTTTAAGTTAATCGCAATTAGAATAAATTGACAAATTAACTCAATGTATAAAAACAGATAAAATGTTCCAAACCTTAAATAGCTACATTAAATTTTCGTTTAATTACAGCATGTAATAATAAGTCAAATATAAATAATACAATGTGTCTTAAAATAAGTGACTTTAAAATCTCTAATATTGAAGAACAGATTTTTAGCAAATTATTCACATATTTTTAACAAAACCAATTATACATTGTGAAGAGTTTGATTTATTTTTCATAATTAAAAAGTAGGTAAAGTTGAATGTTTGGCAGGATTAACTTTTATTTAAAATAATTCTGGTACTTGAATGTTTTTGAATTATAAATTTTTATCTGATAACTATTTCCTGGAGAATTGCAATGCTGCCTCTTTTGTGCCTTGGGTAGGCATAGAAATGCTTCACACCTAACAGGCTTGGTCTTGAGAACAGCACAAATCTACTCATGGTATTTAAGTAATAGTTTTAAAGAGAAAACCAGCAAACAAACCAGCAAAACCTACCCGTTTCTTCCAGCACAAAATGTGTTAAAGTTGACTGTGTTTGTCTGTACCGTGACTCACGAGCGCATCGCTGCTTGAGCACAGATGGTATTTTTGAGAGAAGAGGGGATCATTCTTTTATAAGAAGCAAAATTATGATTTAAAGCAAGTGTTTAGGGATTCTTATAAAAGATCAGTGTGAAGCTATTTTAATTATCAAGAAGAGAGTTAACTATGGACAATGGAAAAAGATATTCATTACCCAGACTCTAAAGATATAAAGATGAAGCAAAAATGCATCTTTAGTATCCAGCACTGGAGTCAACCTAAACATAGCTAGGTCTTCTTTAACAAGACAACTATTAAAGATTTAAAATTGCAAGGCATGTAAGTGGTCTTTGAAATCCTCAGAAAAGCTTTTTTTTAACTTGTTAATGAAATAGTATAGAAGAATAGAATCATAAACACATACTTTTCCTTTCAAAAATGACTTTGTTCAATCTTTAGAACAAATAAAATCCTTCTGATAAGTGATTTATTTCTGCTTTTCTTAAACATAACGACACATAACAAAATCTATATTTTGTTCAATACAATGCAAGTTTAATTTTTGATTTCTGTGACCCGAGGTCCATATCATTTTTGTTTGTGTCCTATACAATAGGTCATTTAGAAGAAGAGGTAACATGTCCAATATACAATATCTCGGTAATAAAACTGTTATTTCTACTGGAAACCACAGTCTCCACAGCCCAGGGAAGCTTGTTAGTAATTAGGAAGGGAGCTAAGTCAGCCCTCTGATATTAGCCAGTGTTTCTGCCACAGGCCCTATTATACTCCACAATAAGGAACTCTTTTAATTAAAAGCCAAGCTCCCTACTAAAGCTAATCATAGATAATTGTTCCTGATAAGAAAATAAATGCAGAGTACACAGATTTCTCCCCTGTAATAGTGACTACATCATGTGAAAAGGGGAAATATGTACTAATACCATTTCTTCAGTAACACTGAAGACAGTGTGACCATTATATATAAACAGTGTGAAACTGAAATCAAATGGCCCTGTCTCAATATTTAGGTTCAATATTTTTATTTTTGATTTCTTTTTATTCTATGCTATTTCCTGGCTGCCTGACTAAATAAATAACAGAGCATGTCTTATACTTCACTTACGATATCCAGACATTTTTAAAATCTAAACTTGGTGAATACAAATAATAAAAATGAATTTTTTGAGGGGCTGCAATCTTTTAAAACTTGGCATTTGGCACTGGTACCTGGGAAGATATCAAAGTGAATGGGACACAAACATACTTAGCATGGAGAACTTCACCAGAAGGCGATGGCCAAATACATCAAACGACTGGATTAAGATTTGCTTTCTATTTACACAAATCTGTGTACTTTGTAGGAAAAGATCAGAAAGCATGAATATCGATCACGAGCTAACTAGATGACCTTTTGTTAAGTGGATGTAACCATCTCTGAGCATAATATAATTGATTCCTGCAGCTCAGCGGAGGAGAGAAAAGACTGCTTTCTGGTTATGCACTTTGGATGCAGGCTGCATCTGCTCTGTGTGTCTTTTCTCACTGGTTCCCATGACACGGTCTGTTCATCACTCTGAAATCGCTCATGCCGCACAGAAGAAGAACTTCCACCACGATGCTAATTTGGAATTTTTATTCTGATAATGCCCCCAATAAAGTGAAGATGCCAGAATGACTGCAAGCACTGGGAAGAACTAAGCTTTGGTTTGTGTTTATTCGGTTCAAAACCATCCTTCCAAGACAGAAGAACATTTGGCTTCTAATTTGCTTTATATGATAAAGTTTAACATGATGAGAATACTGTGTTTTAGAACGTATCAGAAATTTTTATATAGATATCCAGATTGCGTATGAAATAAAAACTAGAGTATTAAGACTAGGAACAGAGATGGGAAATGACTTTCAACACTGTTGCAACTATTTTGTGTGTGTGTGTGTGAATTGTCTGCATTCAAAGAACTAAGCAATACTGTCTCTGATACATGTCTACATTATTTACTCTATTTTCAAAATTTACTAGTGTCTTTGGGGATAGAGCTTTGTCAGTTGGGTGGCTTTCTTAGAAGGTTTTATATTTGTGTTTGTGTAAAGCACATTGTGTCTTCTGACATTGGGAAATTTTTACCAAAATGTTTCAAAATTACCTAAATACAAACAATATTGCTGACAGAAATCAAAGTTTCATAAAAATTAAGAGGTAAAAAATAAGAGATAACTGTAAAGCAATAATAAGTTAGTTTTATTAAAATTTTATATAAAGTGCAAAGTTTTATAACTTTATTTCAAGTTTCATCAATTCTTCTCATCATTAAACTCCATCATAATGCATAAACCATCTTTTTCCTCTTTCTGGAACTTAGTTTGTGAAACACTCCTTCCCATTAGTGAGAAAGGCAGTTAGTTATAAAGGAGGAATGTAAGGTGTTTCTCCCGGACCCTTGATTTCTTAAATGTTTATAGTCAAAAACAATTTTCTTCCTTTGGATTAGTGATGGCATTATGTAAATCTCATAGGCCCCTGACTATTGTTTTCAAGCTGAGTGTAACCACTTCTCTTGCTTGCCACCTCCCTATGCAGGTTTGCATCTGCCCCAGTCCCTAGGGAGACACTCTAGAATTCCCAGCCCGCATTAGAACACAGCTTGAATTTACGACTCTGGAGTGTAACTGAGATTAGACAAATTATGTACACGATAATTAATTCTTTGGGGAAATTAAAAATAAACCTTAAATACAAATAAAATCTAAGAATGTGTGTTGTCGTTTTAATTCTATTCATTAACAGAATACATTTACTTTAATTAAATAACTGAATCTCTACCGGGATCTTTTCTTGGTAATTCTGCACATTAAAACGTATATGAAAGTAAATGCTAGGTTTAACTCCAGAGACAGGCTACACATAGATAACAGTAAAGCAACGATTCTGTGTGTCCAAGCTATTTACACTCGGAAAATGAATCTGAAAGAGCAGTAGGGGGACATTGTTAATGTGGAAATCTACTAGGATTCCACTATTTCTTTATTCCTAACTTGATTTAATGAATTTTAGCCATTTCAGTTTCAAGGACTATGGTGCTTGGAGCTAGAATGTAGCTTATCAATGCCGATTAAGTCACTGATAAAAGGGAAAATGAAGGGCATTCGCAGCCTTTTTCATTTCCTCCAAATAGTATGCACCTCAGATCAGAGGATAGCTGCACATCCTTGCAAATTCAAAAATTATTATACCGGCTAAATCACAAAATCAGCCTAAGTTTCCTTGGCCTTGCTCACTTCATCAATCCCACGTCATGAGCAATTCTCACCTTCATTCTCCTCCTGCTGTCATCTAACAATCAAATGGACACATACCTTCCTACAGCCCAGCACTCAGCCATCCACAGAAAAGTAGCTTGCATCGTACATCAAGTGTGAGAGAAGACTGGTTTTACTTTTTTATTTTTTTTTCTGATTTAGGTAGGGCTAGATTTATCAGAACCCTCTAGTTTCTCCCAGGCTAACATCTGTAATTTAGGCAGACCTAGATCTTCTTGATATGTGTGAGGCACCAAGGCTTGTGTATTTCTCTTTCTTGATGAATAGATGCACTTTTCTTGTTGTGGTTGATGGAATTGTTATTATTTAAATAACCAAGACTTATTGAACTGTAACTAAATGGCCCACTACAGTAAGAGAGTTCTGGTTTTTTTTTTTTTTTTTTAGAAAGTCCCCATTGGACTATGAAACGAATAACTGTCTTAAGTCTTCTCCAGGGTTGAATATTAATTTTTTGAAGAATAAAAACACAATTAGCAGTTGTTATTAAAGAGGCCTAAAATCCAGGTTGTGATTTTAGTTTCTAATACTGTCACTTAAATCAAAAGATATAGTGACATAATACAACAAGAATATTACTATAGTTCCTGATGTGAAAAAGCACCATGTATGACCCTATCACAAACCAGTAATAGGATTATTAAAAAAAAAACTCTCAGGTTACCCCATAACCATAAAATAATGTTCAGAACTTACTACTTCTATGGTTCCCATGCAATGAATTCTACTGTATGTGTGTGGTACAAATCCTAACTTATTATGAACGCAAAGAGGCACTGGTTTTAGCTTCTTTGTAGTTATATCATGGGAGACATCATTCAAATATCAGAGTCAGGCATATTATATTGTAGAGTATTTGTCAAATATAAGTTTATTTCTATCTCAGAGATCAGGTTTTTATGGCCAGCTATGAAGAACTAGCCATATAACATGTCTTTTGTAATGAGATTAGAAGATAATTCTATGTCTTCAAATGCGTTTAAGAGTACACAATGAAAATTTTATTAAAGTTGATCCTTAGAGTCATGGAACTTCTGAGCTGGATCAAAGAAAGCATGCATGCATAGTGTTACCAGGCAATTTGGGTTCTTCTTAGGTTTATTTTATCATTTATTTATGTATCTTTGTGTGGGTCTGGGTAAATGTACGTGTGTGTGTGTGTGTGTGTGTGTGTGTGTGTGTGTGTGTGTGTGCCTGCAGAAGTCAGGACAGGGTTTTGGATTCCCTGGAGCTAAAGCTATAGGTTTGAACCTGTAACTTTCTGAGTTTGGTAACCAATTCCAGTCTTCTGAGAGAACAGCATGCCCTCGTAAGTCCCAAGTCACCTCCCTAGTGCCCCATTTGGGGTTCTAAGTTCCACTAATAAAATAATTTTAAAACTCAAAAAATATTTCATTAAACAAGTGGCTGAAATAGTAGCTGTAATTAAACTTATCAAAGAGTAAGACTAGATGTGTGGAGGGAAGAAAGGAAACTGTATTGTTATTGGAAATCAGTAGCCTAATTGCGAGAAGCATTTAAAAATACAAGAGTAACGGAGAGCACATCATTTAAAAGAACAGAGGCAATTGTTTGGACTTCAGTTCATTGAGGCATAGTTTATGTCCAGAAAAATAAGTGTTTTTCTGATTTGTTGTTGTTGTTTGCTTGTTTTGATTTTATTCTTGTTATTGTTTGGTATACAGTTAAATTTGATGGCTATATCACTTTGTGTAGCTTTGTCAATCAAAATTTAGAACTCTTTAATTATGCCCCACATCCCTTTTTCTATTCTAGTTAATCTCCTTCCTTCTTCAATGCCTGAAAAGGTCCAGACATATATTAAAGACTTGGATCTAAGAGTCATAAGCAAACTCAAAAGTAAAAGATAAATCTTAAAAATATTTTTCCTATATGGATACAGAATTTTCAATGTCCATAATTAGTCCATAAGAGTTCATTAATTTTAAAAGACTTATTTATTTTTATTTCATTTGTGCAAGTGGTTGACTGAAACTCCCCCCAGGGGAGGATGCTGAATCATTAGGAACTGAAGTCACAGAATGTTATATGTTGACATGTGGGTACTTGTAATCAAACACCAGTCCTCTGCAAGAGCATCCAGTGCCCCTAAAACTACATTCAGTCATCCTTCCACCTTCCGTTCCTCCCGATTTGCATTATTAAAATGGTTGACAATTTCTTCTGTGAACAAAAATATCCAAATCACCAACAACACATTAGTCAACTGAATCCCACAGTGGAAATAGAGAAACACGACCCAGTGGTATTGCTGTGAGAGACTGAATAGTTCTAGTGTTGTGGATGGGGTAATTTACCGCAGCAAGAAACAGAAGCTGAAAATCTATGTGTTGATTGAACAGATTCGACAAAGCAGAGGCACTTAACAAATCTTCAGTGACACCTCAGAAAGCTGTGATCAAGGCACGGCTCCCAGAACTCTGTTTCCACGATGTTTACTTCTGTATCTCATCCTTGAAATACCAGCATCCATGGTTTTGGGTGTGTCTTCTCTTTATTTCTGAGCAATTCTTTTTCTCTTCATCCTTACGCTTAAACCTGAGTTTAACCCCCAAGCGAACATCACAAAAAAGGAAGTTAAGAAACGCACTTAATCTAGACATGAAAGATGCATTCTTAAAGATTACACAGAACATGATGCTTCGGTGTGAGAAATCCAACATTTTACTCCAAAAGGAAGACAAAAATCTCTGTCCTCATCTCATTCCCAGCAAATTGACGTTCTTAGTCACACTAAAAATACAAGAAAACTATAAGAAAAAGTAGGTTTGGAAGAAAGAATAATTTTCTTTATTTAAAGAAATTATCACATTCTTCACAGAAAAATCACCTGAGAAATTATGAGAAACTTTCAAAGAGCAAAATCCCCAAAGGCTTCATTATTGCTGTTGCTTTTCCCTGCTTCAGAACAACTGTAGCAGAAGCTACATAGGCAAATAGTTTAGAAAAGGAGGACGCTCCGTTACCCTCCAGTGGTTCAATAGATCTGGAAGGGCTTTTGTCTTGGGGTTTGTTTCCTTTCCTTATCAGTGTGGACCCCAGAATAAGTCACCCTGCAAGGTATTCAGTTCCCTAGGACGCTTTACTTCTTGCCCATTTGCTTTGTCTTGTAGAAGAAATGAAAACTAAATTTAGCAACTATAAATTTTATTCAAATTTAAGTAGAAGTTAGAATTAAAGCCAAAATTAAGATTTGGATTTAAGTATTTATCACTTACTTAAATTACTTTGTTTCATGCTTCTGTGCAAGTCATATTTGGTGGTTCTATACTGAAGAAATACCAGCATACATTTTATGCACTTGTTACTCACTGGTAAGAAGGTGCACCCAGCTCTATCTTTCTAGAGACTATAAGGGAATGTAGTACACATGGTCTGGCTGTCTCCAAATTATTAATGTCTGACTTAATTTTCAAACATTTGTTATGTTTGTGAATCCACCTTAGTATGTCCTGCAGATTTTATTTTCATCCTGCAGATTTTAGTTTCAAAGAACTGTTTCATATAAAAGCATCAAAAAGAGTAGAAATAGCTGTTTCATGTGTAAGGAATTTGTATTTGTCCAATTCCCATAGACGAACATGTTGCATATGGTATACAGACATGTCAATTTGAAGACTAGAATAGAAACTAGCCAAAAAAAAATCCAGGTTCATTTGAGCTCTTTTCATATAAATAAAAACATCAAAGGCCATTGGTTGTTTAAGGAAATGACGTTCAGCCAGGCAATGTTGGTACATGCCTTTAATCCCAGCACTCAGGAGGCAGAGGCAGGTATATATCTATGAGTCTGAGGCGAACCTGGTCTACTGTGGGAGTTCCAGGACAGACTCCAAAGCTAAACAGAGGAACCCTGTCATGAATCCTCCCACAAAAAGAAAACAATATTTTCCTGATTTGGATATTTTGACGTCGTCTCCATATTTTTGCCATTACTCTGATTAACTTGTTCTCCATCTCAGTAGTTTGGGTAATTTTTTACGTATCTTGTAACATAGATATATGGACCATATTTTGACACATATTTTGTTAATCCTTTGAAAACTTTATAGATCTATTCAATGTATTATTATCCATATTCACCCAACTCCTTCTCTTAACTCCTCCCAAATCCTTTTAGCCATTTCTCAAGACACCATCCTGCAAACTACATGTCTTCCTCTTCCTCTCTTCCTCTTCATCCTGCTCCTTTTCTTTGTCTTCTTCAATACATTACCCATTGAATCTCCTTGGAGCTGTTTCAGACAGGTTGTACCTAACTGCTGACTCTTACATTTATCATGTCTCTTCTATGATTGCCCTTAGTCTTTCAGTTCAGGGTTTCATACAAATGATTGAGTATATTCTCTGCACTGCTACAACTTGTGAGTTTCTGCATTAACCACTATCTACTGTGCTGTATAATCTCTCTGATGATATATGAAATATCGTATGGGTATAGAGACAAAATTTAGAGGGCAGTTTTATTCTTTGTCCATTTAACAAAATAATTGTAGGTGGCTCATTCCTAGAACCTATGAGATCCCTAGCTATGGATTCTTGGGCAAATTTACAGTATAAATCATGTATTTCATCCTATGTAAAGACCACTGAATTCAGCCAGAAAGTGACTTTTTATCTCATAACATTAATGGTGTTACTGCTTTCATGAACATATTTTGCTGGTCTGTCATTATTATAGCCTCCTGGAGTCATATGCTAGTTCTATCCCTCAACAGCCTGAATAACACTTTCTGGTCAATATCAATTTTGTTTCTCTATTCTATGACCAAAACATCATAGCAATGTATTGTCTTCAGCAATACATTATGATGTATGTCAAAATACGCAATAACTTGTAAATAAACAATACGTATGATGTCTTGGCATTAAGTTCTGTTTAGCAACGAAGAATAATTGCAGTATCTTGTATTATTTGGGAGAAACCTCCAGGGCATCCCTGAACAACATCATGTGGAGGGTGTCCCAAATGTGAAATGGGCTTTCTTATTTGGCAACTTTATGGCTTCAGGAAGGGGCATGATCTCCTGAACAGAGTAATTTCAGTTCATCTATTTGTATGCAACAGATTTATATGTGAAGCTTATAAAGTAATTTCCCATGTAATGTTTTCAAACATCCTTAATATTGTTATCCCTACCCTCACCTCTTTCCAAACCTCCCAATGCACCCCATTTAACTTTCCTTCCCCCATCTCCTTTTCTCCTTTCAACCACCTACGCTCTACTATTCCCTAAATCTTTCTCAACCTCCTGTCCAATAACACTTTTCTAGTTTCTTGTTTCTACAGGTACTCTAAAGTAAGCAAATCTCAAGTTTTGACAAAGAATCTGTACATGAGGGAGAACCCATTGAATATGCCCTTGTGAGTCTGGGCCGGAGATATTCATTATTTTCAAGTTTCTCCTTGAAAATTTATAATTTCACTTTACAGCTGAATAGAATTTTTTGCATATCTGTAACACAATCCCATTATCCATGCATCAATTGATAGACATTAAAGGTGATCTTATATCCTACCAATTAGGAATGAAGTAGATATATGATGAATGAGTATGTATTTCTAGAGTAGAATTTTTAACTGTTTCGTATGGGATTGGGAGTAATACCTGGAGCAAATGTCAGTCTATTTTTCATCTCTTTTTTTTGATACAGCACACTAACTTTCACAATGGTTACACTATTTTTACTAGTATGTGCAATGAATATAATTTTTAAGACAATATCTATCTGGCCATACATGCATATATAGGACCATATATATGTGCATATATGTATATATTACTTATAGTTACATATCTATGTAAATGTTTATTTTTACTTTATATTACTATTTATGGGTAGACAAGATTATTTAAATGTATGTAAAATCACAGAAATATTGTTTTTTGGAAACATGATTGGATAAGTTCACTCAAAGTTTCAATAAAATGTGGGTCTGTATTATAAAATGTGATTTTTATTACCTGTCCTGTTTAAACTTTATAGTTTTACAAGAGTATCATTTGTGACATCCTTCTAATAATTATGTAAATATTAGATACCCATGCTCATCTTTAGTCTTCTGTTCACCACCAATATCTTTCTTATAGGTCAAATATAGCAATTAAAATTAGTTATGCTGTTAATTGCCTATGTTTATTTTTATATTTATCAAAAATAATTTTTATAGTTTTTAAAGCAAAGTTTTAAAAAAATTGTTTTAAACTATCATATGAAATATTACTAGTTTCTAAAATGTCTAGTAAACAAATTGGTTATTATCATTACGTCTGTGGTTTGCCTCGCTTACAGCAGCAGCTCTCAACCAGTAGATCACGATCCCTTTGGCAAACCTCGATCTCTGAAATTGTTTAGTAAAGATTCATAACAGTAGCAAAATCACACTTATAAAATAAAAATAAAAATAATTTTATGTTTGTGGTCATAACAACACAACGACTTGTATTAAAGAGTTACAGCATCAGGAAGATAAAGCACCACTGTATCAGAAAGTACATATATTTAGTTTTTAAGATATTGACATTTTTTAAAACCATTAGTTACATTTAAGAATGTAGCAAGTACATCACTAAAAAATAATATTGGAGAAAATGTACTTACAAATGATTGGTATTGTATTGTTAACTGATATGCTTTAGTAATTAAATAGTTCTTCACTGAAACAGCTCATTTACTTCTAGTAAATATACTCTAATATTTTATCCGATTGTCATGTTTCCTCAGTATGCAGATGGTTTATATCTCCTCAAAACTGCAGCAATTTTGAGTATCACAGGATTCTACAGGTAGGGAAATCATAGAACAGCAACACTCAATGTTCTACAGGTAGGCAATCATAGAACAACAAAGCTCAGAAGCTCAGAGATGAGAAGTCTCAGAGGAGGCAGCAGAGGCCCTGGTTCTGTTGTGGCGATTCAGCTTGTGAGCTGTGGTTCAGCCTAGGCAGTTTGAAATACATGCAGCTAAGAGTGAGCTTGGGTTCATATTCTTTGACGCAAAGACATTTGGGTACTCTAGAGTTATGGGACTGTAGAATGCATTACTCTGTCTCTGTGGATTCTACCCAGCTAGCTCTGAAACGCACTTTCCTCTCTTTGACCTTTACTCTAGCAATAGCTCAAGGTGTGCAATTGCCTACTTAGAAGAAAACTTTTACCATCTCCCCTTCCCTCTCCCCACACATACTTTAAATGGTAATAGTTCTACCATATTGGTGAAGAGAAGCCTCTCCCTCAGCATGGCGGTGGGTCAAGGGCTCTCTATCATCTCTCCATTTGCTCTTCTACACTTTGCCCCACACAAAACCTGTCACATAAGGAGTCCACAGTAAATATTGATTAAATATTTAAATGAAGAATGACATGAGATTTGTCCTGTCTTTGCTGCGCAGGTTTAATTCTCTGAGTCTGTGGCTGCCTGAGAAAGCACTCTCTGGCAAATGAGCGCTTTACTGGTCTCCTGTTCTTCTCCTGGTTTGTATCCTCTGTCATGGGGGAAGCCCCTCCTACTTTGCTTCAGAATGGCTCCTGTAACACAGCCTGTTGCAAGAGTAAATGTACAACACAATGTGTTGACAGGAATTGAAATGGGAAATACTTTTGTGAAAAGCTGACATTGCAGTTACTTTATCTAAATCATGCATTCCTCATTGGCCATATGCTGTGTTCAGGAACATATGTTAGGTTTGGTTTTCGTAATTTTGCTCCCTAGCTATTGTGTAACGGTAAATTTTTCACAAAACCCATATGATCAATATCTGAAACACTGGAATGCTTCCTTTCAGTGATCATTGCCACAGTTACAGAACTGAGTTTCTTTTAGGACAATATGGTACTGAAAAAGGGCAGGGGAGGGCTGCACATGCTAATACATGCACTTGCAGAACCAAGAAAATAACCTTTACAAGGAAAATGGGGGTTTCATGATGGAAGGGAGGCTAAAATTACAAGGGATAATGTCCTTTTGTCATGAATATACTTAATATGAAAATCTAGCAAACTATTATTAACTGATTATATATCTGGAATAAAATTCATTACTGCTTTTTGGAACTAGAATTGACTCTTCCTGAAGTTCCGTCTTCTGGAAAATTTACAGACATTTTAAAAAAAGACCTACTTCAGAAGATAGGCTTGGTCTTGGACACTAAAGTTGCCATATCTGACACATCACATAGTCTGTAGTTATATGATTGAAATCCAATCTGAGTGGTACTAATTACTTAGGAAAAACACACAAGCCACCTTGAGTGAGGTGACAAGTAATTGTAGTCATCCTTTAGGTGTTTCTAATATAATATCATAGTCGGTGACCAATTTCCAGCAGAACAGGTTATACATATGAGGGACAGAGAAACGATACTCACACAGGGAAATCAAAGCAAAGAAATATTTTTTACAATATAGGAGAAGATATTTTTAAGAGGCCAAGTTGAGAAAAGGATGACCATAGTTGACACCACTATAGTCTTTGGTACTACATCCATCAAAAGCAGCAGTTTGATTGTTTAATGAAGAAAAAAAAAATGACTCCGTAGCTCATTTGGAAAAGGTAGACTTTGCAAGTTGGCATAGATAGCCTTTATCAGTGCACTATTGTAAAGCATCCTCATGAATTCTGAAAAGAGCCATCTGGTGCTATTTATACCTCACAAGAAGGGGATTTCAAATCAAAGAATTTATTCAAACTTCCTTCTGCATTCCAAAACCCTATGCATCCCCCCCTCCCCCAAATACCTGCTGCTTTCTATTTTGTTTTCTAGATTTTAACATGGCTCTCTCAACCAAACCCATGAGGAGAATAAAGAAGCAAAGTTCTTTCTTTATACTTGCTGTGGTACTGAGTTTTGGGCAAGGACAGTAGTGCTCTTAGACACTGCAGGGGGATGTTCCTTTGCCTGAATAAACAGTAGGATTGGTTGAGCAACTACACTGAATATCTCTTCTTCAGTACCATAGAATCTTATGTCTTTCACATGTATAGCTTAATGCTTAACCAACCCTAAAGCAGTTAGACTCATCATCGGATTTATTAGAAAAAGGGAGAGTTAAGTGGGTGTCAGCTTAGTTTGGAGCGTCGGAAACAATGGTTTGTGGAGAAATCTTTAATCAGATTCTAAGTAAAGGCAAAAACAGGAAAAATTGGCTTTAGTGGTATATCTCTCTGATTCCACCCTATTGTTTGGCTGTAACTTTGTTATGCATTTGTCACACCTCAACCAAATTCTGTTGCTCATGCCATCATTCTTGCCGATAGGTTCTCAGAGACTTGCAGATTCAGAATTATAGTTTCTAAATCCTCATAAGAAATCCAATCTGTCAGATCCTATAGCCTAAATTAATATCCTGTTAGTGTTATGGTAACGGCTTGGATGTTTGAAAACATAATCTCTGATAAGGGAAAACTACTAGCAACAATAAACTCCAGGGATGGTTTCAATAATAAACTTCAGAAACATGCAATGAGTTGCCTCTGCTTATTAATTTAAAAGAATCATTCTGAATTCATTTTACTGCTCAGTAAAAAAAGGAATAATAGACACAGTACTTCTGGCTTGCATCTCCAAATAAGTGGCATAATACAAATGGTCAAGTAGTGATTACAAGTCCAAAGACTCTGGAACACGGAGACAAAGTATGATAAAGAGCATAATGCACTTGACACAACTTTCCCTTTTATGAGTAATCTTAGTAGTCTATACTTTCTGGGACTTGTATTATATAATGTGGCTCTTGATTTAAAAATAGCTCCCACCTTCCTGTGTGTGCATTGTTTTCTGTGCTACATAAAAACAAGAGTTTCTCCCTTTGCCAGTCAGAGAGGCCGTTTGAATGGAGATGTTCCAAGTGTGTGGGAGGCAGAATAATATATCTGTGCTTTCTGTCCCACTACTTTCCACTGTTCGTGGACACAGCATATATTTGCTTGGAAATATATTACATGCCCCATAGTGGAAAAAATGCATCAGATCTTTGTTGTCATGAGATAGGAAATGCCTGTGTTTAAATACAGGTCTGAATACATGCAAGTTTGGAGTGATGCATCACTCCCAGGTCAAGAGCTCTCCCTCTATCTCCGAGTTGCAGGCAGTGGAGATGAGCTGATAAAATATGTGCTGGATGGAAAGACTCTGATGCATAGGCAAAGACTTGATAAAGGAATCTACGGCTTACCTGCTGCCTTGGAACCTCCAAATATCCTAGTATCTATCGCTGAGACATTTTGTGAAAATGTCTAAACCAAGTTTCATGCTTTGTAAGTACCGATAATTCAAAAATTCTGTTTATCACATGAATACAGAGTGCTTTGAGATGGATCCAGCCATACAATCTAGTCATGTATTCCCGTTCATGATAATGGAATTTTTGCTAGATGCTTCTTTTAGAATATATTGATACTATGGGTATTAATGAGAACTTCTTGAAAATGGAAAGTAAAAATAATCGTTCTCAATTATTTCAGTATTATTTGGTTTTCTCTTTCTAACATAATCCAGGCCCTTTTTTATGCTTTCATAGATAAATATGTTATATTACAGGCATATAGTTTTTTATTTATATGCTGTTAACAAACAAAACATTCTTGACTAGAATTTTGAGAACCTGTTTTAAAATAAAAATCAAACATAAAATTCTGAAAAATCTCATGTTCTATGAAGAGGTAGCCACACATTTTTTCTGCAGCATTCCATGGAGGCAAAGGAAGATTCAAACTCACCCTCACCTACATTTGAAAGTCATTTGTAAGTTTTCCTTCTGAAAATTGGACCAAACTAATTTTGTTCTATTTCCTATTTGCTTCCTATCTCAGCATAACATATTTAATAGCGTCTCTATCTACTATGTGAAGTTGAATTTTCTTTATTCATTTTTAAATTGCCTTTCCAATATGTCAGAAAGTGCCCTCAATCTAGTAGTTGGGGATTTAATGAACAAATCCATGTTCACTAAGTCTGTTTAATTGTTGTTAAATAGATGTCAATCATGCTTTCTTTTAGACTGCCACTGCAAAGAGTTGTTTCTCTCTTTATTTTGTCATTGTCAGTTTCCAATCCTTTTAGTCTGCGGTCATTCAACAGTTCCAGCCCTTGTCGACTCCATTTATCACTCTAGGTCTACCTTTCTAAACATTCTGAACTCTTCTCTTCATAGCAAGAACCAGGTACAGTAAAACATGCAGAGAAATTAGTTACACCCTGGATAATAATGAAAATGATAAGAACCAGGTACAGTAAAACATGCAGAGAGGATATAGTTGCACCCTGCACAATACTGTAAATGATAAGGATGATGAGGACGAAATGCATAAAACCCAGAGCATTTATTATGTGCTGGTTCCTCGCATATAATAAACATCAAATGATAGCTTTTCTTTTCTTTTTCTTTCTTTTTTTTTGTTTTGTTGTTGTTACTGATTGGGTCCCACTCTGATCTGAGCATTTATTTCATACCCAGAGTTCATTTGATCAGGCATCTCTCACATAGTATCTCATCTGATGTTCCAGCCACTCTGTCAAAGGAAACAATTTTAAAGAGGAGATCATTGAGCTAGTATCCTGGGAATTATCAGGCATTGGTTAAAATCTTATTTTTCTAATGAGAAAAGATTCTTATATTTTGTATGCTTTTTGATAGCTTATAAATAAGGAATTTTCTTTAAGATGTTATAAAATAGTATGAACCAAACTAAGGAAGTTTTTCATCTGAAAAATCAGGTCATTTCTAAAATGTGGGAAGAGGTGGAAAATCCAATCTGATTGAGAGAGGCACATTGATGGCTAACAGGCTATTTTCTGTTGAGACAATGGATAAAATGGAACATGTGAGTTTTTGTGGAAGCAGAGAAAGGCAAGTCAACAGAGCAGTTAGAGTCAGTCACCCTTGACCCTTTCTGGGATGATCTGACAATATTCAGTGACAAATAGTTGAATTAACGTCTGCATGGTTTACGAAAGGGTATCTCAAAGGGACAGTGATCCCAAGAGACTCAACCACATTCTGAAAAGATTGTTACATCATAGGTTTCTTGGTAAAAAATCCTCTAAATTACTGTCCCATCTTTTTTCCTCATAAGGAAAAAAGCTCATCTTTTGTCCTCATAAGGAAAAAAATTATATTTGACTCCTAAAACATCACTTTAATATCTGAAAAATGCTGTTAAGTTCTGAAACAAGAGGTATATTAAAATCGATACACCAAAACTCATGCTTAGTTTTTATTGTTGTTTTTCTTTAGTTTATACTACTGTTTTTTAACTTATTTTTGAGACTAGCAAAATACTTAAAGTTGTGGACCTAAAACTGATACTTGGCTTTGCAGTTTTCTGTTTTGATCTAAAGCAGCAAGCGTCCTCTTTATTTTTCCTGCCACCTCGCTTTATTTTTCAGTATTCTCTGTTCTACATGATTGCACACTCGTGACCTCCCATTGCAACTGCATATTTCATGTCTTGGGAAAGCCTTTTTCCTCTACGGAAGCATATTAGGTTTTGTTTATTTTCCTCAGCATTTCAGTTCAAAGAAGAAATTTATAGTTTTTAACTTATTGTCATATTTATAACCGATCATAGAAACCCCAAATTATGTTTATCTTGTAATGAACATTGCATAATGTTTCTATCACGTTAAACAATAGGCTCCTCAAGAGTAGTTTCTTGCTAGAGAGATGGCCCAGTAATTGAAAGCGCTTGCTGCTCTTCCAGCAGACCCAAGAATGGATTGCAATACTCTAACTGTAAAGCTGATAACTGCCTATGACTCCAGCTCCGTGCTGAAATTCTCTCCTCTGACCTCAACAGGCACTGCATGCATATCGCACCGGGATATATGGTCTACTAGAACTCCATCATCTATCATTCTTAACTAAGTGCCATTGATAGGACAGACCCTCTCTCCCCTCCCCAGTTTTCTCTATAGCCTCTGGTAACTACCAGCCTATTCTCAACTTTTATGAGACCGTCATTTTACTTTCTACATGTATATAATAGCACAAAGTAAAGCTTTAAAAGACTTCCTCTTAAAGTTCCTCTCAACATATCTTGAATAGGTTCAAATGTTGGGGGTATGTGTAGAGGTCTACCCCAAAGTATAATTCCAAGAAACATAAGGATGTTGCTATCACTTAATACCAATTGATGCCATAATCTCTTACATTATAAAACTCACTGCTTTTCATTCTTTCTTACTTTTTCTTTTTCTTTTCTAAGGTTTGTTTATTTTTTATGTATACAGTGTTCTGCCTACATGTATGCTTGCATACCAGAAGAGGGCACCAGATGTCCTTATAGATGGTTGTGAGCCACCATGTAGTTGCTGGGAACTGAACTCTGAAAAGCAGCCTGTGCTCTTAACCACTGAGCTATCTCTCCAGCATTCCCTCTCCTACTTTTTAATGATGAAAAGAAATCCTCATTTTAGATTCCTTGAATCTGCAAAATGTTCTTTTATTCTAGCAAACCATGTTTGAGCCTGTTTCTATTATGCAGCTTTTGTCTTTGCAACACGTTCCACCTAACAGACTAGGTAAATCCAGCCGAGATAAGTTCAGTGATAGGGTTGCTGAATTTCGAATTTCGAAAGCAAGTTAAATTAAAAGATTTTTTTAAATAAAAAAAAAAGCCCTACAAATAGAAGATCAGCTACTTTAAACTATGTCATATTGGGTGGGTCAGAAAAATAAAATAAAGTACTGTCTAAATTGTGCCAGTCTTGCCAGTCTTAGAGTGTCACAGTCTGAGAGGAAATTAAAGGAATAAAAGACTGAATGACTTGAACTCACAAATGGAAGTAAAATGGTTTTGTCTGCCTGCCTGTCTGTCTAATTTTTGTTGTTGTTTTAGTGTTTTGTAAAAAAAAAAATATTTTTGTGAATCTCATTCGTTCCTATTACTTTCTGGGGTTCTATATTCCGCGCAGCAAAGATGAATTGTGGGTTTTATCAGGTCGGATCCGCAAAACCAATCAGGCAGAAATAAGTGAGGACCCTTCTTCATGTTTCTCATGCAAAAGCACTTGGTGGCTAACCCTCGATTTACAATATTATAATCCTAGCTACTTGGAAATCTTAGCCAAGAGGATCACAAGTTTAAGACATATCTGGACCACAGAGCTAGTTCAAGGCTAAAATAGGCCAAAGACAAGTTTCTTTTAAAAATAAGGGGGAAAAAAGCCTGCCCATGCTTCTCAATGATGGAGAGAGATCCAGAACACAATGACTGAGGGGTTGCTGGTTCTATCCTGAGTGTGAACAACAGAAAAGAGAGAAAAAAACATGTGCAGCTGACTCTAAGGCCTGCAAACCCCTTCTGAGACCTTAGAGCTCAGACTTCTTGTCCCTCAGCATTTGCACACTCCAGATTTTGAAACACAGACCTTTATAGCATTTTATTGATGAGGTGCAGAATCTCTAGTATTGTGTCACCATGCAGATACATCTAAAACACTGGATTCTGAGGTGTGGAGAAGAAGGTCAATAATTCTCCAACCTATGTTGTTTTTGCATCCCTTTCTTTTGTGTTTGCTCTACTTAAAGGTTGTAAACAATGTCTCACACATGCCTTATCCATAACTGTACACCAGTTCTCAAGTGGGAGTTAGTAGCCTGACCAACTTAGGATCTTTAAGAAATACGTGTTCTGGCTCACACCTTTATTCCCAGGATCAGGAAGGAGAGGCGTGAGAATCTCTGAGTTCATGGCTAGCCTGGACTACAGAGTAAATACTAGGACAGCCAGGGCTGTCCAGGGAGAAACAAAACAAGCAAGCAAACAAACAAACAAAAAACGTTGTCCTAGAAACAAGCAAACAAAATGCTTGTACAAGATAAAAACAAAAGACAGAATTACTGACTTACTAGGTTTTGAGTAAGGCCCAAGAGTTGGTTAATTTTAGTTCATCTTGATGCTACTAACACGAGAATTAGTTTTTTGAAAACTATCTCCGAATCTTTTATTCATATCCAAACAAAGAAAGGTATATATTTCTGTATAATTTAAAAGTTTGTTCATTATCCTTTGTCGAGAAACATTAACACAGTAAAATCAATAATTTCCTTAGTCTATTAGTGATGCCTCATCCTAATACAACAGACAGAGCATTTAAATTATAGAATGGTTCCTCATATTTTCATAGGCTTTAAAGTTCAACATCAGGTTTCAGGTAGACCCTAGAGAGGTCCTCATTTTCAAACAACCCTTTGTCTTCTCATTGTACTTTCACATGCACGAGAATACAGTCAACTCTTTAGCTTTCACAATAAACACACACACACACACACACACACACACAAATTTCACCCCCATGTGGCTCACAGTCATCATCAAATCACTTACCATGGGTTCCCATAAAAACACTTCTTATAGTTTTAACATACAAATTCAGGAGAGGGACACAGGCACACATTCCACAGCAAGGGGGAAGTCAGTCAATTTCCAGAAAGAAAAAAAAATCGAAACTCCTAAGAACACTAACCTTTCTTAGACAAGTGGTTCTGTTTGTAGCTGTAGCCCATTTTCACCTCGGTAGAGTTACCTTTGTGGCTGAGGATTAAGCTGCTAGGCACATGTGTGGAGATCAGCAGCCAAATGAAGTCAGTTCTCTCTCTCCACTAAGTTGCTACGGGAGGTTAAACTGAGGTCATCAGGATTGCTAGCAGTGTATTCATCCTAGGAGCCATCTTCCTGGTCAACAAATTATTTAAATTTGTTTTTTTCCATGTGAAGAATTTTATGCCTGATTATAATTCCCACAGGAATAGACTGTGACTACATTAAGAAAATAATCTTCTCAGGTAGATTAATACATGTGTAATCATTTTCGTGTAAATTTTGGCAACATCATTGTTTTTCGCGAAGACCTTGACATTTGGAAATGTAAGTATCTGTCTCATATGTACAGTATTATCTTCGTATATAATGAATATTAATCAGAACATTGCAAATTTTGTGGATCAATGGTAGCCAGAAGCATTTATTTCTTTTTTCCTAGTACATTACATCCCCATCAATCAGCAATATCTGGAGATCTAGCTATTAATGAAAAAGTAAGGTAATTGGAACGAATGCAGTCATACATACATGTTCTTTTCAATAAAACAGCATTTTGCTACTATTTCAAATCAGTGTACTTTAGGACATAGTACTAGGAGTGAGCCGGAGAGCTGAGCCATTCTTCTTGACTTCACTGTCTATAATTAAGCAGCAGCGACCTGCCTGCTAGTCCTCCAGTAGCTGTTAGCAACCTGCTGCTGAAGCTGAGGGCTATTTTTGCAATTATAATATGTGAAGATTGAAATACATTAAGATAAATAAAGTGTCTACCTTATTAACAGGCAACTCATTTCCACACTTGAGTACCTGTCAATAGGAGTTCTGAGCTCAGTCTCCCTCACTGATGAGACTACAAAGGTTTAAATGTAGCCAGGAAGGTGGTACCTCACTGCTTTTTCTCCTGGCCTTTGCAATTCAGTCTTAAGAGGTGGGAGGAGGGTTACAGGTTTTGAAATAATGGCATAAGACTAAAAGCTTTTAAACCCACTTTGAAGGAAAACATGTTCAGACAAAGACAAATGCATTGCTGGCATAAAAAGAACCTCTCGGTATTTATAGCTGTGGCAGTCAGTCGTGACGCAGGGTCTGTAGCCAGCAATCTGGATATTGGTGGAGTAGCTTAGGCTCCAACCATTAGGAAGTAGAGTTAGTTCAAGATTATGGCATATTCCTGAGGAGCTTGCCATGTGCCTCTGCTTTGAAGTGAACTGGTGTCCCTTTGATCGTTAACAAGCAAGGAATGTATTTGTAGCATACTTTTACTTCAGAGGGGAGTACATGAGATCGGAATGAGAGGCAGAATTGTTTCGATGGAATTGCACAAAATGTTACAGAACAAAATAGGGAGACACAGGCTTCCAAAAGAGCACAGATCTGTATGTACAGGGCCCTGAGGGTACAGAAAGGAAAGAAAAGGGGACAGCTCTCTGGGAAATAACAGACCCTGGAAATTTTTGTGAGAGAGGAAGTCTGAAATTCACAGGAATCGCTCAAAGAGCAGGGAGATATTTAAAGACTGACTTATCCACCTGACTCTTCATATTTCTAAATCCCATGACAAATATTTTTGCAAATGGTCTTCCACAGGACATAGCTGGATAAGCACAGAGCTTTTCTCCACAAAGTCTCTCGGTGTCAGAGCACCTGACTATCTGGACATGAGTAGCCATGCTGATGCATTAAGGAACAAGAACAGATTGTCTTCAAGGATCCAATTTGCTCTACTTTAAGGTGGACTCAAGAGTTTAACAGAGTGATGAATATTTCAAAAAGTGTTTTCAATAGAAAGCCATTTGAGAGTGTCTATTACACAGCTATAAAAATGTGGCTATTTTAACATCTCACTTTTTATCATAAACGTTGACAGTTACTTCATGCTTTTACTGCTGCCACTCCTAACTTCAATAGAAGGTCTAATTGACATAACTCTCCAAACCCTTTTTTTATAGTAACCCACCTTTCACCTATATTTTAGTGTTAATATGTCATATTCCACATTGGCCCTAAAACTCTCATCCTATCCAAGTCAACACTGTCTGTGGCATTAATCTTCCCTGTTAAGAACTGCAGACTCTCAGAAGCAATCATCTACTGAAAAATAATACTTCTTAATTGTCAAAGGAGGCTGGTGAAGACCATCTAAAGGCATGCCAGTGGCATGGGTACCAGGGTTATCTATTAGCTACAGAATAGTTCAAGAAAGGTTTATGTCAGGGAGCAGAAAGAGACCTGTGGGCTCACCAACTCATGCCATCCATGACCAAATGCTCTGATAAGGTTCCACAAGAGGAGGACCTTTTGGTTCAAGAGATTAATTAACTGCCAAAATCAAAATGGTTAAAATTAAAGCAATGAGGAAAAACGCTCTGGTTGTCAGCATCCTCTTTTATTAACAACTACAGCATCTGAACTACAGGTGCTTCTAATCTGTCTTCAGTATGCAATTTCATTATTTCTTTATCTATAAAATTGGGACAGTCATAATTTTTGCTTCTTAGACTTTTTCTTGGAGAAAATTAAATGAAATAGAATATATGCACATAATAATCAAAACAAATACCACAAATATGTATGTCTCTCTGTTTGTGTATATAGCTGTAGACATAATTGTACAAAATTAAACAGTAGCAGTAGAGGTACTGGCACCCTAGTAATTAGCTAACATAATTATCTATTCAGCCAAAAAATATAGTAAACTCTGAAAACTTCATAAGAGTCAGCGAAAACCAAATATATACCTACCTCCCCTTTCAAAAGTTTTCAATTTATTTGCTTTCTTAGGTTGCAAATCCAGGAGTTTAAATTTGTCCCAACTGTCCATCAGTAGTTTCCAATCCAAACAAAGGGGTAGATTGTCTTTAATGGAGAACAATGAAGGAGCATATCCTCATTTCTCAGCCACTGGGTTACCAACTAATTAAAATATGTCAAGATGTAAATGTAAATGTAAATATTAAGAAGATTAAACTGCCTTTACATTTTTAAGGAAAATACCACCATTTAGATAAAGGCATGGGAAACAAAATGAGATTCATGTCATTGTGTTAGTAGATGAAACATAAAAATACAGACTTAGAAATTAAGCAAAATTCAATACCAGAATTAATGTGCTCTTTAGAATGCATCTGGCATGTAGATAAATATAATTTTTAAAACAAAATAATAATTGGTTCTTTTTGTCAAGCCATTGAAGTCTAAAGGACATGTAAAACAATGATTCTTTTTTATTAATTAAATGTATTCATTTATTTTACATCTAGTCTGCAGTTCCCCGCCCTCCCTTCTCTCCTCCCAATCCCACTCCCAGATTCTCTCTGCCCGCCCCCCACATCCACTCCTCTCTGTTTCTGTTCAGACAGGGGCAGGTCTCCCATTGGTTTCAACAAAACATGGAATATGAAATTGAGGCAGCACCACGATCCTCCCCTCCTATTAAGGCTTGCTAAGGCAATCCAGTATGAGGAATAGGTTCCTAAAAGCTAGCTAAAGTGTCAGGGACAGGCCCTGCTCCCACTGCAAGGAGTCCCACAAGTAGCTCAAACGAGACAGCTGTCACACATACATAAAGAACCTAGGTTGGTCCCATACAGGCTCCTTAGCTGTCGATCCAGTGTCTGAGAGCTTTTATGAGTGCACATTAGTTGTTTCTGTGAGTTCCCTTGTAATGATCTTGACCCTCCCTGGCCTGTACAATTAGTCCCCTCTCTCTTCATCAGGATTCCCAGAGTTCAGCCCAGTGCTTGGCTGAGGACCTCTGTATCTGTTTCCAGCAGTTACTGGGTGAAGACTCCAATGATTCTTAAAATGAAGGATAGTTAAAAACACATCACCGACATAGTGCTTGAATGGTAATTTGAGGTCACTCACCTGCTGAGCAGAATTCATTGATATTCTTTGGGTTATGTGCAGTCTCCTTCATTAAGGAACTGAGATAAGCATTTTAGAAATATATAGTGTTCATGTTCTTCTTTCCCTCTGTCTCCTGGCTTGTGAGTTGTCTGCTTTTGATTTGTGAGCAGAAAAACAAGCAATGCACATGGTTTTTGAGAACATGCCGATATGGCCCCATAGAAGTTTAGCAAATTAGTCTTATTGCATTCAATGGAAATTAATTTGTAAGAGAAAAAAGAAAGCAGAAATTTTATACTCAGATAGCAGAATTCTTGTTCAATGTTTTTCTCCTGTTTATTAACCTTAAACAGTAAAATTATGCAGAACTAAGTGTTCTCAAATCTTTGATTCCTTTGCTCATGGGTTGATGTTACATTTTCTAGGCCCTTTGTTAATTTTAGGCTATTATCCAATCATATTGCTCACTCCCAAGATTTTGTAGTTCAACTATTTTATTATATTTTATTTTAGTTCAACCTGGGAGAAAGCTTGAGTGATATATTAAAACTATAAAATTAAGGTCAGGACACAGAGCAAAGTAACACCCAGGGAAATATAATGGAGTCCATCCATCAAATCTGAAAATACACATGAGTCTTAAGAGAAGATAACAATGTGAGTCAATTGAAGTTTAAGGGGTTTAGATAGTTGTGCCTCTATCTATCTAATAACCTCAGCAATTACACACTTTCTCTCTCTAGGATGAGAAGTCATTGCAGACAGAATGCAGTTTTTTTTTTTTTAATGAAACTGCTTATGCAAGCCCTGTCTTAAAATAAAAATGGTGACTCACACAGTGCTCTGCTTGACACCGCAACTCATTAAACTCCCTGTTCTTGCCTTCTTCACTGTCTAGCCAAGTTTTAAAGGTTGAAGGATAGATCCCAAAGGTCCTTGTGGGAAGCTCTAACCCTGAGCCATGCTGGCAGGACATGCTGGTTTTGTGTTTTTGTGCACATGTTATTCTCTGTCCTATCATTTTTTTTCCTCCTAAGGTTTTATTATTTCCCTAGCTTACCTCTAATAAAGTCCCATTAATCCCTAGATTAAGTCTAATCAGAAATACGCTATTGGTTCTATTTTGTCTTAAGTGGTTGTTTTTCCACCCACTCTGGGTGTGAAGGGGAATTTAGCATAGAGTATGCAGAGGCTACAAGACTTCCTTTAGTTCTGCACATAGATCCGCGACGAACAGTTATGAAAGGAGTTTACTAGAGGAAATGGGGATGTGGTGGCTCCCAATGTGGTGACCAGAGCTTGCATTAGCAGCCTGAGGCTCTTTGTATATGCACTTCTCCCTGTCTTCTTCTGCACCAGTTTTGATCCACCCCCTCCAGTTTCTAATAGAGAAAAACAACTCTGTTCTTGAGGGCTCTCAGAGAGAAATCAGAAGCTGATGCTATTCGTCCCTGGAAGATGAGTCTGAAATGAAGTCCTCCAGAAAACTAGCTCCTGCTTTGTGACCCGATTCTGCAGAGCTAACTACTTGAGATGATTTTCTGTGAGAAGAACATTAACTATAACGCAATACTGTTCTTGCCTTGCCAATGTGACTGCACTCATTTGTTCATGGTGTCTGTGACACAGCAGCTTCTTTTGTGGTCAGAGAATCACTGGTCATTTCACGTGACCCATGCCACCTAGCAGACACCTCTTTATAGTCTCTAAGTGATGTACTTGCAGTCGCTGTGCCAGTGTTCACTGGTTTTCCTTGGCTTTTCTTTTTCCTATTCTTATTTCAAATAGTCTCACCTACAACAAACTGCCTCGAAACTATATTTCTACAATATTATTTTTTATAGCTCAACATGTCTTCCTATCCATACTTGATTGTTTCTTTTGAATATTGACTCTAATTATAAAATCTTCCATTCTGTGCTTTAAAGCATGGGAAATCCATCAATAAACCCCTAATGGGGTGATGTGGATACGGAGAGGTAGAAAAGAAGTAGGGTGATTCTTTTTCACTTGTTCCTTTGCTAAATAAATTTGGTTGCCTGGAAATTTCAATACAGCAATCCTTCCCCAATGCAGTGCTGATAGGAATCGCTCCTCCTACATAGTTTCTCTGTCTGGAATCATAGGTCATAGTGTACTGAGATTTGAACTATCATCCTGAGGAGCATCTTTTGTTGCTAGTAATGACTATTTGGGGACTAACAAGAGCAAGGAATAAAGGCACCACTGGCTTAGTAGAAAATGGAGAAAATGCTCCAGATGAAACCACTTTTGCTGTCTTTGGACCTGAACATGGACTCTGGGGATGGATAAAGTGCTATATAAGTAGAATTCCTTTGGAACAAAATGGCAACTTTCCTCCTGCCAGGAGGTAGAATCTGCCCATTATCTCATTTCTGATTAAAGCTGTGCTGAGAAATTTGAAACTAATATTTCTTTCAAGTCGTGTGGAATTTGACCTGGTGACTATCATTATCACTGTAACCTGCTGTGAATGAATTCCTGGTGCCTTGAAAGTCAAGAACAATATGGCCTCGGCTAACACTCTAGAAATTATCCATGATTTAAACAAAGAGTTTGAAAACATGCCTGTAAGCTTAAGAACACAATTAAAGAAGTTACTTGTAAGTCAAGAACATTCTCTTGGGAGAGGTGGTTCAATAGTTAAAAGCACCTGTCATTCCTCCAAGCAATGCCGTGAACTAACACTAAGCAGCTCACAAACACCTGCCACTCCAGCTTCAGGGGAGGTGATGCCCTCTGGCCTCCATGAGCTCTACACACATGCCATGCACACAGGCATCAATCAAATTGACTCTTAAATATTTTCATGTAACATAATCCTACTTAAGTGGGAAAAATATAAAATATTCAGAATATCATAATGCTGCAGTTCTACTTTATTTTTAAACTCAGATGATTTAATTTTAGAAATATTTTAAACTGCATTCACTTGCTCTTTTTAGACCTACTACTAATTTCTAGATACAAGTTTTCAATATCGGCTTTTCTGAATGTATTTTATGCCTCTGGAATAAAGCTTACCTATAAACCCACCCTCAGGTTCACTGGCCTCATTCCCTCCTACAGGATTCATGTCTCCAATTACTCAAAAGTCTCCCAAGAAACTCATTTTATCATCTAATAGCATTGGAATGGCTGGAGTCTAATTTAATGTTATTAGCTATCCCCCTGGGCAGCAATTTCCTAATGGTATTGATAAAATGTAAACAGTATGCAAAAGAGAAGTAGATAATTGATTTGGTCTAATAACTAATTTTGGTTATTTTATTGTTCTCTCAGCCCTGGTAAGTTTTAGTGGTGAACATGCACACTGTTTTATCAGAGTTTTAATTTTATTTAAAATTAATGGAAGGTTTCCACCTTGATTCATGGTTATGAACACTTTGAACAAACGGGCTATGTTAGATTCATGGACCACCCTAACCACTTGTACCTCCTACCTGTTATTTTGGGTTGGCACAAAAGTTTGGTGCTGAGAGCAAAGCGTTATAAATATTTGGTTCCTCTGAAGCCTCTCTCCTGAATCATGGAAGGCGGCTTCTTTTGTGAGCCTTCCAGGAAAAGAAGAAAACAGTCTTTGGAATTTCTCCCTATATATTTTAAGAATACTATCTTCTAAGAATAGGTGTATACTCTTAGAATCATTAAACTTTGATTATCTTCTTAAAGACCCTCTCTCCAAACACGTAATGATATGTGAGAAAAACACATGGTGGGAGGGGGACTTAGAAAGATAAAATGCTTCCCTGGGCTCCTGGTTCCAGAGATCCCCATCCTCTGTTGGATGGCCTCATTGCTTTGAGACTGTAGTTACAGAAACAGTGCATGGTGGTAGGAGCATCTGTCACTGAAAACTTCTTTACCAAATGGTGTCAAGAAGCAAAATGAAAGCCTTGACTCCTCACTGTCTCCATGACGTGTCTCTTGTAGCATGACTTCCTCCTTATATTAGACCGCACTCCTTAAAGTTAACACAAACCCTAAAAACTTTACAAATTGTTAATGTAATCTCTAGTAGATGTGCCCTTGTAGAACATTTGGGATGAAACATTGTAGCCTACAGCTTCTTTGTAAGAAAGCGTAGGAAGAAAGGAAGGCTCTACTGGGCCCAAACTCTAACTTAAGTACATTTCTTGCAAAAGCAGAGCATGCTAGTGACAGTAAAAGTATACTATTGTGGACATAGATCAACAAACTAAGATGTTCTTCAACATCCTCCAGACGTAACTGCTCCTATCATTCTGTTCCTCCCGGATTAGCTACTGTATCCATTCTAAATATTCATTTATCTTCATTCAATGGATATGAGTGTTTTGCCTACATATGTGTATCTGCTGAACACCCATGAAGACCAGAAAAAGGTGTTGGATCTCTTTGAACTGGATTTAGAAATGATTTGGAACCTTCATATTGTTTCTGTCAACCAAGGTCCTCTGTAAGAGCAGGAAGTATGTTTTGGACTTGCAAGCCATCCCTCCAACCCTTCAAGTTTATTCACTTTACTTTAGTCCACCATATTGCCTAAATGTAGACATTGCCATTACATCTCACCACAATATTATTAATCAAAAATAAACAAGAAGAAATTTGAAAAGCTCTTAAATTTTCATGTGATGTTTTAATGATCTTTTTTGCATATTGTTATTCTTTTGGGTAGATTATAAACTACATGTACAAAATTATGAAAAGCATTTTTTCTTATACCTGCAGCATATCAAACTGTAGCTATACCACACCCAGGTGTGCAGCTACTCCATAAATTAGACAAAAACAAAAAACAACATTATTATGGTATAGTTTTTGAACTGAGATAAAGATATTTGTTTTCTATCTCTGGGGTATTTTAGGGTATTCATTCTTTAGTTTTATGCCTATGTCTGAAGGGGTGTGGTCCCTTGGCCTGTGACCACACCCTGCTGCCACCCCCAAGGGGGCTGGGTTACCAGGAGATGTTAAATATTGGGAGCCCAGGCAGGGAGCTCTCTCTCTGCGTGGATCGCCAACCTGTATGGTTTGTCTGCATCTACAAAGGAGACTTTCCCGGTATGGTACCCTTGCCTTTTCCTTAATAAATCTATATTATCACTACATATGTCTTTAGTCTGTGTAAAACATAGCTGCAAGTAGACACTGTGGAAAACTTGCTGAGGTAATGAAGCCATAGGAACCAATAACGATTAAAACCTCTGGGCAATATGCTATGGTTTCGTCTCAAGTACATCACTTCATTTAGATTTAATTAAGATCTTTTTCCTTTGTTGACAAATATGAGATCAACTGATAATGAATATGCATTCTCTCTTTATTGAAGTATAAATATCATGTACTTAATGAAGTGTTCTCCCTAAGAATGAGTTCAACTTGCTATGTACACCTAAGCAACACATTGTGTAAATCACATGTGGTATCAGTGAATCTGAGGAGCCCACCCATGCAAAACAATGTAAGAAGAGAGGAGGAGATACCAGTATACAAAAGAAGAAAAAGCCTACAAGTGCAGAAAATTTTAAACATGTTTAGGATCCTTGGCAAACCTGTTGTGATCATCATTTTCTGAAAGTGGCATAATCATTGTTATCTTCTGTGATAGTTTTTTTTTTAAAGCCCACAACAATTCTATTGAATAAGGAAATTTCACTGCAGTATCTTAAGTATTGTTTTAGCTACTTTTTAATTTTATTGTTGCTCTGTTAAGACACCATGACCAAGGCAACTTATATAAGAAATAGTTTATTGAGGTCTTACAGTGTCAGAGGGATAGGCCGATTATGGCAGAGGCCGTAGGCACACAGGCATGACACTGGGCTGTAGCTGAGAGCTGATTCCACAAACATGAGATGGAGTTGGAGGCGGGGCTAACTGGGAATGATGTGAGTTTACAAAATCTCACCTCCCAGTCCTTGCCCAAATGTTCTACACACATGTCTACAAGGGGCATTCTCATTCAAACCAAATGAAAAACATTATGTGAACTTCATAAGGATATGTGTTTATATTGCTTGTGTTCCAAAGTGAAGAAGTGCTCTTATTAGAAACAGCAGGAGTAAGAGTAAGGAGCCGTGCACAAAGAGGCCTTTCTTTTCCTTTGCTAAACACGCACTCTAATAGAACCTACATTTCCAGCATCTCTCTTCACCTTCTAAACCTTTTATCACAAGTGCCTTCTGTGTAAGTGGATTACAAAAGCTGCCCTCAAAAATCCAGTCTCAATGTTCATTTCAATAATACTCTGTGTAACAGATTTGCAATGAAATACTAGCATCATTTTTAAGTTCATAGAAAAGTTGACTTGAAATCACCTGATAAATTAACATTAATTTTGTATGACAGCATCTACGATGATGCATGCTGTAGTCTATGATTGTGTTCTACTCCTCCTGTTTCTCTTGCTGCAGTAAGAGTCCATCAGGGTTACAGCATTACTTATTTGACCTTCAAACTGTAGTTGAACTGCAGGTTTTAATTCAGTTCTGATTTTTATCAATTGGAAAGTGAGCATCATAGAAGATGTATTTTTGCTTTGATTTATCATTGATTCTGAATGGAACAATTCTGAAACGTAGAAGGGCTTTAGACCAGAAGTAAACTTTGACAGAAAATGCAGAGATTAATGAGTGGAATTCCAACAATATGCAGACTGCTCAATCTGATATTTTCCTTCATCTGTATTGTTAATTCAAACTGAAGAATATTTCTTTGATGTATGAACTCCTGATTTAATCTCATAATTTATTGTATATTTATTTATAGTTATCACTTTTTCCTTTAAAATGGGTTTAAATATATAATTCTATAAGTATATATATAAAGTTAAAGTTTTAGATATTCTTCTAATTTAAGAAAAATTGAAAGCAGTCCATTTCTTTCATGATGTACTTGTGTCCACTATTAACAAATCTGGGTTAGAGATTAAAGTGTTTATACTAGAAATAAAACTAAATTTATAGATCTTTCAAAAATAATATCAATATTGAAAAATATTTTGTATATGCACATATAGTAAATATTTAAATGTAATTTAGTATTACATGATTATGGTAATATTGCTTGTTTAATGAGGGGATTATTTTTGTTCTGTAATATGAAACTTTTAGGTTTTCTTTTCTTATATTTTCAAGTACATAGAAAAGATCTTTTCTCCTTCCTTTCTTAACATTGAAATAATTCTTTGGAGAAATAAACACCATATTAATAAATGTATATAAAAATTTCCATGAAAATAAGTAGGCTACTGAAACACCTGAGCTAATAAATAATTTTCCAAATCTTTGCTTGTTTACTTTGAATACTTTTTACAATGCACCTATACTGTTTCATCTACTTTGCATCTTTATCAAAGACTGAAATAAACTCAGAATGTTTGTATCCATACTTTATCATCTCAAACAACACTGAAATTAAAATATTGGCTAATAAGCCATGAGAAGTAACAATTCTAGAGCAAAATATTGTAATTGTAGATTAATTTTCTACCACTGAGTTTGTCACATTATTATTAATAATGAATTTTATTTATTGTCATTGCCAGCTAGGATTTCTCAAACTCTGATGTTTATCATTTGGTTCTCTTAAAGATTTGTAAAATGTAGGCTGGTCATGATGCTTGAATCTATGTAATCTATGAATCTATGGGATCCTAGGTCAAGGTGATGCTACTGAGGAGGGCATCATAGAATATTCACACTCAAGGTCAATTGACAGACATCACATGGGACTCTCAAATTACCTTTGTTTTGAGCTAATTATAGAAACTCTGGTGTGTAATTTTAAAGTTACATAAATATATTTTTATAGGTTATACTGGAACTTCATACTGTTCCTTTTCAACTCTCACTGCGAAGGTTGGTATGACATATCTTGAAGGTTTGGTTTTTTTTTTCATTTCTTTTTAAATTTAAAAGAAAAATTTACATTTACTCCCCTTGTCCCAGGTCTGCCCGCTCTCCCCCTACCCTACCAACCTCCCCCTGCTTTCTTAAGATGGGACAGGATACCCTGCCCTGTGGAAAGCCGAAGACCCTCCCCTCTCCATCTCGGTCTAAGAAGATGTTCATCCATATAGAATAGGTTCCCAAAAAGCCAATACATGCAGAAGAGATAGATAGGTCCCTGTGCGATTATTATTGGCTTTTCAGTCAGTCCCCATTGGCAGCCACATTCAGAGAGTCCGGTTTGGTCATATGCTCATTCACTCCTGGTCCAGCTGGATTTGATGAGCTCCCAATAGATCAAGC
>JAQHUG010000182.1:2547254-2572813 GCA_028555095.1 Dicrostonyx torquatus
GGCTATATAATATAATAAATTTAATCCTTGTTTAGGATGTTATAGAATATTTCTATAATAGTGCTTGTCTTAATTTGTTTAAAATTTTAAAACTTGAAAATTAAATTTTGTAATAGTAAATCCAAGGGTAATTGTTTTGGGGAAATTTGACTTACTTCCTGTTGAGTTCAGCATATTTTTCAATTGCGTGGTACTGGTCAAATCATTTAATTTGAGCTTTTTAAATCAAGGGCTCTCAAATTGGAGGAACCTGACTGCTTGAGTTATTAGGGAAAGGGAGCATACATACTTGAATAGCCATAATTTAATAATCCAGCTAAACTCCTTTCAAATATCGACATACTGATTCAAACATTTAACATTTCACAGGCCTGCAGACTCCAATAAAATATCTCACAAGGAGGTTAAAGGGTAACAGTCATTCATTAAAAAGTGTTTTTGAAAGAGATAATTGTTTTTGGATAGAAGGGTTTGGGTTGATGACTGATGACTGTTATAATTATCAACAGATGTCTTCTTAATTGTAGCTAATTAGACATATGCTTATGTATTGAATATGATCTTTATCTATTGATATATTGATAATAAATATTTAGAATATACTGGTAAAGATTTTAATTCTTGGTTGAGTTAGAAAACGAATGTTAGAAAATTTTCAGTTATGAAATTTCACCTCCAGATCCCATAAAAGGAAAGCACAATTTTAGTTATTATTAATAAAGTTTTAAATAGCACAGAATCCTTATTTCGTATGTTCAGTGTCTTTTTTATGCAAACCTATTCATACCATAAAATCACTGAGTTTATGTGTCTTTAATTTATGACATATGCATTTATCCAATATGACATTTGTAATGGTAAGTAGCATTTTCTTGGAATATTCTATGTCATCAATTATTATTTTAAGCCAAAGACTATAGTCAAAAGTTATGATTCATTTCACTTATTTAAGATTTTATCTGGGCAGTGGTGGTACATGCCTTTAATCCCAGCACTTGGTAGGCAAAGACTATAGATCTCTGTGCGATTGAGGCCAGCCTGGTCTTAAATGTGCACTGTTTTCCATTAGCAAGGAGATATTTTTTAAAGATATATATCTGGGCCAGAACGATGCTTCAGTGGATAAAGACACTTTGTTGTCAAATCTGACTGATTTCTATCTCTGGGATTCATTTGGCTGAGGGAAATAATATACTCCTGCAAGGTAAATTATAAATAATACACTCTGACCTCCATGTGAGATATATGGCACACACAAATCCCCAAACATATACATAAAGAACTGTGATAAAAATACATATTTAATGAGATATAAATACATAACCATAAATGTTAATTGTTTGGTTATACCTTGCTAAACAAATACATTCATGCATTTCCAAATCTGTGAGATTGTTTACAATGTTTTAAGGAATGGCCTGCTCACAATACAGGATAATGGCACCTGGTTTACTCTCATTTACCCACAACAATACACAGTAATTTGTGTGGAGATTTTGTTCCCTAGCTCTCTTAGCAATGTTAGATATCAATAATAAAAGCAGAGTGGGATGCAGGAAGGATAAAGGTCTCGGGAACACTCTTGAGATGTAGCATACAAACTCATTTTTTAAATTTGCATTCACAGATGAGAGCAGCCATGAACCTACCTCTACATTTCCCCCAGGGAACAACAGGTGGGTGTTGGTCACAGTTACACTAGACACATTAGAGACACTGTGCCTTAACTTGTACCCTGCTGGGGAGGATTCTAAAGTCAAGATGTTGTTTTCCACTTTGGTGATAATGAAGCTATAAATTCTGTGAATGCCATTTCTTAAAACTAGGTTTGTAAAGGTAATTACAAACAAGATAGTCACCTGAGATTTCATTGGTGTTAATAATGGAAAGACAAATGAGCAGGAAACATTCTTAAGTGGTAAGTACAATAAAAAATAAAAACCCAATAACTAATAATTGGTTTGTCAGCAAATGACCAAAGTAACTATGTCTGAGGCCCAATGGACTGAATAAAATCTAACTGTAAATCATTGGAGATTTGCCAAAGGAAAAGTGAATTAGTGTCATGTTCACTTAAGAATATCTCCATGGAATACATGTTGGTAGTAGAGAGGGGAAGAATGAACAAGGAGAGGTGCAGATGGCATTAAGGAAGTTGCTAGAGCCAGTAGAAAGCATCTACCATAGTGATGAGGGAATCAACTGCTTTTATGGATCTAAGGAGCCAGGCCTGAGGATGTGGACCAGAAGAGTGTTCAGAAGAAAACAAGATTTTGCTCTCTGTGAAAGATAAAATGAAGCAGGTGATGGTTGCTGGGGCTAACACAATGTAAGTAAGAGAAGTGAACGAACACAAATATGGCTGTGGCCTTCAACTGCGCATGGGAATTAGTGGCTCTTTGCTTTGCTGCACTTACTTTTGTATTAGATATTGACCTCTGACACCTAATCATCCTCTTCTCCCCAAACACACACAAAAATTCTGATTTATTTGGACTCTATCCTGGACATTACATTTTGAAAAACTACCCAAGTCATTCTAATAAGTAGACACATTGAAAAACACATTCTGGACAGAATCTAGATTATGAGCCAAGGTATGGCTCTGGAGGGCAGGAAAAGAGGGAGAGAGAGTGTGGACAAAAGCATCATGCTTTTGCCTTTTTCATGACAGCCTGTAGGAGAGATCCACATCCTCAAGAAACTGACTTTCTACAGCCAAGTAAGTATCTTCAGTTTCTTACAAAAAAGACATCTATACTTGAGAAAGAAATCCTTGACATTTACATAAATAATACCTTTCCACTGGCTTCTCCCCTTTTAACGTTCTCCCTGCACTTAAAAATGCATTTGTAACTACAGAACAAAAATCGAACTTCCTGTATAAAGACATTTATGGATCCCATTAAATATAAAATTAGTATTGATTTGTAAATACTTAGGTCAAGATTAGGACTAATAAAAAACAAATTATATTTCTCAATTACATATAAAATTCCAGTTCAATTTGATTTTTACTGAGATTAATGTATATTTGGAAAAACTTCTAATCTCTATTTTTTTTTCAAAAACCTTGAAGTTTATTTTAATCAGTTGCCAAGGTTACTGTGTATTGTGAAATTTGAAAATGTTGTGGAAAAGGTGGCCATGTTCTAAATAAAAAGTTTATTTGTAAAAGTTTCAGAACACACACAGAGCTCTTTATTAAATACAAGCTAGTAGTGTTGGTATTACCGTAGGAAACAAACCTTTCTGAATTTTCAGTCTGTGGAAGTATTGCATTTCTATCCTGGCCAGCACACACTCAAATCCTCCTTTACTCTGTTTTATTTCTGTTTGAGTCAATGTTTTAGCAATGCATTTATCTACTTCAGAGAGTTGTAAGGAGAACTTTGTTGTAATAAGTGGGGGCTTTGTTTCCGGCACCTGAGAGGAACACGGCCCTCTTGTTCCCTGAACCTGTCTCCCGGCTGCAGCTGCTAGTTTATGCCCGAAATAACCACATGAAGATTGTATTAATTAAATTACTGCTTGGCCCATTATCATTAGCCTCTTCTTGGCTAATCCTGACATCTTAAACTAACCCATTCCTGACTTACAGGAAGATTCTAACCTGCATCCTTCTCAGCCTGGAGCATCATGGCATCTGGCACACTTCCTTTCTTCCCCGAACTCTGTTCTGTCTACTCTGCCCACCTAAGGGTTGTGTCCTATCTTACAGGCCAGGCATTCTTTTTATTAACCAATAAAGGCATACAAAATACAGAAGAACCTTCATTTTCCAGAACTTGACTTTAAATCATTTTGAAGTGGGGGAGGGTGATGACATAGTGCGTGTTCATGTATATCACAGTTAGTATTTGTCTTAGTTAAGGTTTATATTGTTGTGAGGAGACACCATGACCGCAACAACTCTTATAAAGGAAAATATTTAATTAGGGTGTTTTAAAATCCAGAGGCTTAGTCCATTAAACTCATGATGGGACATAGAAAGCTTATGATATTTAGGACACTGCAACTTTTCTTCTTTGAAAAAAACATTATAATAGCAATAAAATAATGATGCTACTAGATGGACTCGAAAATTTGCAGCATGCCTTTGAGAGGCAAGAAGAGATGAAAGACTTCCCTCCATGCACATCTTTTGTTTCCTAAGAGTCTCTGACTTGTTTCGGAATTAATATCCAGCATCTGTCCTTGAGACAGTAAATAGTTGGACAGCAAGGGAATTGGTAACATTCCCTGAAACTTCCTTAATCAAAAGCATCTTTTTAGAAGTAGAAGAATAATTATTGTCACCAGGCTCTAGGTATTTTCCAGTAAGTATGAACATAAGAATTATGGGTTAAAATCTCCCTATGAATAAATCGTCAAATTATGACACATACTGGGACTCTATGCAAAGAAGTTATGCACTTTCTGGAAATTGGAAAATAACAATGTATTTCTGTCAGGGCACATCTACAGGGGTAGCTAACCTGCAGATAGTTGTCTTTCAGATTCAATAAGAAGCTACCTTGCCTTTACTCTGATGAGTTCTTAGTGACTAATGATTTGATAAACTAGCTTTTTGTTTTTCCCCACCAAGGCCCATTCTTCCTCAGGTGACTAATTCAAGGTCATGGGAGTGGCACAGCACATCCCTGTACTACATTTGTGGTAGTCAAGGGTATCACCTAATCGCATTCTGCTTTAGACAGTGACGAGTTTCTCAATCATTATTATTGAGCTAGCTCTTTTGTACCTCTCTGTATACCCTATTTCTGTATATTTATGTTCTTACATATTCACACGTTCATAACATGTAGCTTAATTATTGGGACTAATTTCAATTTTGGAGCATGCCTTAATTTGGGCAAATTTTGCTAAATACTGAACATGAAAAATAGTAAGAATGATTTCCTAATGATTGAGAAACTGTGAGTCCCAGCAATTTCATGAGTGGTCATAAGGGAGTCCTTGCAACTCTCTGCATGATTGTTTGTATTTGAAGACCTACAAACCAAGGTTTGCCCTCTTTGAAGCAGATTAGAGGGCTTCTATAATGTTACATCATCCCTTCTCATGATTGAAAAAAAAAGAATTTTTTGAATATGGATGTTACCAGCACATGAAATCTTGCTCTGGGCATGCTGTACAGAAAGCCCAAATACAAAGACTGCAATTCAGCTTTAATTCTGCCACTCTGAAGGCAAGGCAAGTGGGGTTCTTTGAATACAAGGTAAGTCTGATCTACAGAGTGAGTTCCAGAACAGTCTCCAAAACTATACAGAGAAACCATATCTAGAAAAATCAAAACTAAAAAAATCCAAAAAGACATCCAAAGTACTTACAGTTCCTATAATAAGGGTTAGTGAATCTGTATTTAAATTTTGGATCACATAAAAACCAACAGGGTGTGACTTAGTAAGCAAAATTCTACTTAGCAAGATATGTTTTTACCTATGACTAATAATTCACAGAAACATTAGAAAAATCACAGTTAGCAAATTTATTTAGAGAATTGCTAAAACATCATTTTCCCACAAAATAAAGACCAAACAGTAAAATTAAATCAGGGTTGACTGAGGCTAATTGTATGTATTATTTCTAATTACCAGAAATATTAAAAGCTATTTCTGTAATTTTTTAGATGAAGAATTAAAATTCATTGATTCAGGAGCTGGAGAGATGGATCATCAGTTAGGAGTCCTTTCTTTTCTAGGGACCTAGTTTCGATTCCTAATACTCACATGGTGGCTCAAAACTATCTAAATTACAGTTCCAGAAAATCTGATATTCTCATCTAAACTTTGCAGGTATCAAACATGAAAGTGTTGCACAGACATACACATGCAGGCAGTCAAACACAAGTGTTTCTGTTTTATTGAAAATATATGCAGTATATTTTGATCATATACCTTCACCTCCTTCAGCTCCTCTCCATTTCTCCCCACTCTTCCTACCCAATTTCATTCTAACTATTTCTCTCCTTCTCTAGTCCTCCCTCAAAAGACAAAACAAGACAGAAAACAGCAAGAATGAAAGTCAATGCCAACAAAAGACAATAGGACAAAAATTGAGTAACAAAACAAAAAAACCCACAAAAAGTTCATAGAGTGTCTTTTGTTTTGGCTCTTCTGCTGTGCATGGAGCCTGCCTTGTTGTATGGTTGGTACATCCAGTGACACTCAATTAAACAAAACCGATTTCTCCTTTCTCAGCAGTTATCAATTGTAAATAACTTCTTGTTCAGGGGTAAGACCTTCTGTCCACTTTCTCTGCTCAGTGCTGAGTTTTTGACTGATATGAACCTGTGTGTGTTCTTGGGAATGCTCAGAGTCTCTGTGAGTTTTGGTGTATCAGTCCTATTGTGGCTGGAAGACTCAGGTTCCTTAATGTCAACCACCACCACCTTGGTCTTTTACAATCTTTCTGCTTCCTTTTCTGCTTAATTTCCCAATGCCCGAGGGGCTAGTGTTGACTAAGACATCTCATTTATGACTGAGTACTCCGAAATCTCTCACTCTCTGCACTATGACCAGGTGTGGGTCTTATCATTAATTACCATTTATTGCAAGAAGAAGCTTTGCAGATGAGGGTTAAGCTATGCAGTGACCTTTAGGTATATCAATATATCATGAGGTATAATTCTATTGCTATGTTTCTTTAACAGAAGGAATAAAAATTCCTATATATATTGTTGGTACCCAAGAACTCTTCCTCATATTTTAAAAAGCCATTATTTTTATCTACGAATTTAGAAAGTGCATAAGACAAAATGAAGGCAAAAACTTCTACCTAAATGTAGCTTTACAAAGGTAATGCAACATGTCCCTTCCAAATACTCCAAAACATGTTTCAAGTACTCTAAAATATTATGCAGAATATTTTGCTCAGTTTGTAAAGGTGAGCTTATAGACTAGGAGTAACATTTGATTTTCATATAAAAAGAAACTGAAATGCTAAATACTAAGATAACTTAGTATTTCTCATATTCTGGTCAATCCTACTCTGGTATGTTTTAGGGTCTAACAAAACCTGTGACTGTTCTAGTTGAGCCCAACTGTATCTGGGACACAATGCAGAGATTTTCCTTCCATAACATAGATTTTATTTCCACTTTTGCAAGTATTTAGCTTTTCAGTTTTTACAGAATGCTTGCTAACAAGCATGCCATGATGGAGTCTCATTTGCAGGAAGGAGCAATGTAAAGCAGCATGCATCACGCATGTATTGGAGGCCATTTCTCAAGGCTATTTTTCTCACTTTTGAGCTGTATTTTTACAGAATCATACATTTCATTATATTTACCCTTATTCTTGGATTGTATTTCTTTTCTGCATTTTGGGAACCGTCAAGAAATTTTCTGGGGACCAAGCGTTATATTGGCTGGAAACTTGCTCAGCATATTTTCTCCCTCTCCAGCCATTTTATTATAAGGTTATTATACAGATTAGTCTGAAGTCTAAAAACCATGAAGGGCATGCTAAGGAGTGCCAGCATTTTCACTTTCCTTATTCTAAACACTGGCTTCTAGACAAATTTTGTAACCTATATTGAAGAGTTCATAGGAAACTTTATTAAGTTAACCATAAGAACCTATGTTAAATCTATGATCTACACGCCAGCATAACATCTTAAAGGAGGTGGCGTATGGCCAGTCAGATAGATGCTAATCATTGAAAAATTCATGGTTCCCGCAGTTTAAGATCACCTCAAAATATTCAGAAACATTTTTAGTCTTTCTTCTCTTTTATTTTTTAGAAATAATTGTACCTTGCCTCTTTCCCGAAGAGATTTGTCATAAAAGTTGAAATATAAGTTCAAGTAATTCATGGAAACATTGTCAAACTACATCCACAAGCAGTGTTGGCCTGTGCTTTGTGAGGTGAAAGGGAGCTGACCATGCTCAGTTGGAAAGAGATGAATAATGTAAGTTGCTGGATCCAGGCTTGATAGTGTATACCTTTTCAAATAACTCATATGCATTCTTCATCCCTTAGCAAATTTTTTTTCTAACAATGGTGCAAAGGCCTCTACTTAAGAGCATGAACTGATCTTATGTTCACAACTGTTTGTAACTACAGCTCCAAATTCATCTCCAGGGGGGATCAAGCATCTCCATGGGTAACAACAATAACGTGCACCAACGTAATCATAGAGGCTTACACAGTTGTACATAATGAGAATTCAAGCAATTTGGGAACTGGAGAGTTAACTCAGAGTTTAAGAACACAAGTTGCTCTTCCAGAGAACCTGGGTTAATTACCAGCATCCAGAGCTAGGGTTCACAATCACTTGTAAACCCAGTTCCAGTTCCAGGAAGTCTTACACTTTCTTCACATGCAAGTGGTGCCCCAACATACATAAGGACAAAGCAAATGTACACAGAAAATAACATTTAAAATATGATAAAATAAAAGTAACTGCAAACCAGTAGGTCACATATTAATAATATGCATTATCTAATGATGCCAGAATATGTCCTTTTGTGTTTTGCTTTATTTTGTTTTTTGAAACAGGAGACAGGGATTCTCTGTGTAAAACCCTGGCTGTATTGGAACTCACTCTGTAGACTAGGCTTGTCTTGAACTCATAGAGGTCCACCTGCCTCTGCTTCCCGAGTGATGGGATTAAAGACGGGTGCCACCGTCTCCTGGAACCAGGAACTTCTCTTATTTTCCATTTCTTAAATAATTTGAAAGTGAAGACAGTATTCAACCAATTTTTTTTCAGATGCAGAAATGAAGTTCTGGTTACGGGAAGTCCCAGTTAGTCCCACTGTGTGAAGATTACGCCAGAAAAAAAAAAAGAAAACCTATTCTGACCTCCTGCCCAGTTTTGCCTTTATTGGCACAGAGCCTCAAACAAGATAATGAGCACTCACCTCTGTTCTTATACCACCATTTAGGTGTCTTTGTAGTTATTCTGAGTTTAAATACTGTTTTTCCATTACAACTTGATGGTTTGTTTAACAAAGTATGATAAGCCCAGGACTAGAGATACCCTGGAGGTTACTGATGAGACATACATGGAAAGAAAGAAACAGAATGAACAGATAAAAAAAATTAAAAGGTTCATTTTAAACCAGATACCAGTAAAATCTTTAGAGTTATTCTAATCTTTCCCTGGGGGTTGCTAACTGCTACTTTGGTTTTGGTTGCACCTTGCAGCTCTGAGCTTCCTGCATCCCTGCCTTATGGAGAGGAGAACGCCTGTGTCCAGGCAGATACACAGGTGTACAGATTTGTTCTACACTTTTTTAAAAAAAGTCTAAATCATACCTTCCCTATTTCTACATATTTTATTCCTGTTTTTTTCCAATGTAGGCATTTATTAATCACATGTTGTTTGAACAGAATAACACAGCAAGAGTTGAAGAATGTCAATATTTTTCTTTAGGCATTTTCAGTTGTTTTGTCTGACAGACTGTTTATCTAGTTTTATTAAAAACTGGGGCAGCAGGGGAGAACTCCTGGCCAATGTGTTCTGACTTGGAAAGACTCTTTTATATGACAATTAGTAGATTAATGGAAAACTGATGTTACTAAGAGATACAGGGTTCATTAGAGTTTTTTTTCTTTTCCCCAGGAATGCAAGTTACAGGGCTCTGTGCATGTCTTACTTTTTGTAGAGTGCAGAGAGAGTTGTATCTTTTCCTCTTTGTGACATAAATGATGACATTGAGCCTGCCCAACCACTCTTAGTGGGTCTGCAGTGTGAGTGTGTGTGTGTAAAGGGGTGTTGGTATTTTACAAATGTATTTTCTGATTTTATCTGATTATAAAAGCATTTTTTTCCATCAACTGGTAGTATTTCCAAGAAAACAGAAAAGGAGACACAGAACAGAAAGTTTTATAGTAATGTGCGACAATTGGATTAGATTCACATAAACTAACATTTTTTCCCTTGATTTTACGGTGGCTGGCCAACCGTTCATTAACATAACTAATATTATTTTCATCTTCCCCTGAATACATAGTACAACAATATATTTAAACTTTGTTGTGACTAGAATGATGCGCATGTAGACAACCTCATGCAGAGCATAATCTTCACTTTTCGGAGATTTATGCAGCTTTGTATAATGGATCCACTGGAATGAAGAAACTGCTCTCATTCTACCTGAATTTCAGCAAGAGACCGAAGGAACTGTCTGGTAAGATGTTAGAAGTTGACCAAAAGTTGTGGTGAGGACAGCAAACCCTCATCACTCATAACCATGCTTTTTCAAAGTTCCAATACGGTCCTGAGCTTGTCCCTCCCGCCTTCCCCGGCAGCAACTTGTTGTTCATCCTATGAGGGAGCAGCAGTATCTCTCAGTTGACATAGCATGCGTCCAAACAAAAGCAACTTATTGTGTGATAGTTTTGGAGGTGAGTAGTCCCTGAGCTAGGCACAAATGGAGCCTTCATTCCCCTTTCAAAGTATGAAGGAACATCCTATCAAAATAAACATGCCTTGCTCTGCCCTAGTGAGTTATGCATGAGAAAGACAAAGAGTTAGGCTGCACAGCATAAGACGACGGAGCACTCTGAAATTCTAAACGGATTAATTATATAAGACTATATTTTACTTTTGCCTTCTATGGGTACTGTTCCACTCTAAAGCACGTTTGGTCCGGGCGCTACTTTACTATTAATTTGTCTTCTTTTACTGAGAGTTTCATGTCGTCCATGTAATGTATTGCAGCTTTTTAATACCTTAACCAGAGTTTGTCATAATTTTTCAGAGATAAGACAAATCTCCACAGAAGGTCTTTCTTCATGGTATCTCTAGTTTTCTATCTTAATATTTTGGCTCTCTTACCTATCTGTCATCCCAACTGTATTTTCTCCTTCTAGATAGAAGAACACTACATAGTGTCTACATAGCTCATCCCAGAAGACCTAATTCTTCTGGGCCTTGCCTTTCAGATGGTTAACTCTCATTAGGCTTTTATAAGGCAAGAAAACAATTTTTTAATGGTTCTCCAAGCTCAAACTCTTTCCATCTATAAATATGGATTACCAAAGTTGGATTGGCTATGGGAAAAGACTTTACAATTAAATGGGTGTTTGGGAAAAGTGCAATAGTTCAGCTGTTATAATTTAATTTTTTTTAACCTGAAACAAACAAACATGATTTCTCAAGAGAGGTGAATTTTGTTCCATAACTTAGAATTTTCTGTCCAAACAATCCAGCTTAGGAACTGGAGAGCAGGTGCTTAATACTTCATTCATAAGGACTCCCCAGCCTCCTGATTTGTTATTACACAAGGCTTCAGTTTGCTGTTTGTGCAATTTGAAGGCCCATTCACCTGCAGTTTGCAGCCCTTGTTATCTCCCAAACAGCTCTCCAGAGCATAGCTAATGCCAAGGAGAGAGTATGAAGGGCCCTTAAGAAATGAAGGAAAGGAAAAATAAAAATAAATAAAAACAGAAGAGCCGAAACTTTCCCTGAAACACAAATGTTGAGAAATGAAGAAGAAATGAACGATATTATGGAATAAAATATGACCTCATTTAAAATGATTGCAGGCTAAGGATGGTGACAATATAAATTTCATTTTAAACTGTTTTCTTTACATTTCTTTGTATCTTGTTCTCTTCCCTATTCATTTTCTTTTTTTTTAAAAATAAAGACAAATCTATTTTTAAAGGAAAGAATGACACAAGCAATTAACTTCAATGCACATATCCCAACACAAAAATAAAATAAAGACCAAGAAAACATGTCTGCTCCAAAACTTATTAATCCCATAATAGTGAACCCCAATGAGAACAACATAAAGAACTTCCAGAAAAAGAATTTTAAATGGTAGCTGTAACTATATTCAAAGAACTCAAAGAAAGCACAGATATACTGCAAGAGAACAGAAACAAGCTGAAAGGACTAAGGGAACCAATACAAGAAACAAAAAAAAAAGAATTTAGAAAAGATAATTACTAAACAAAAGCAAGCTGAAATGGTGCTTGAAATGAAAAATCCTCAATAAACCCATTTTTAAAAAAAGCCCCACCGACATAATAGATCATGTAGAGAAGAAAGTATTGGAAATGAAGACAAGGTAGAGGGACTGTATCATGCTTAGTTAACTGTTTAAACATATTTCTTTGTAAAGTAAGATTCTGGCATTAAATAAATAACTTCTTAATACAGAACCACAAATCTGTACAATGTATACAGTATATAATTGATTTAGTGTACTTTATTGCTCATATTGTTAGTATTTATTTCAGTTTGCTAGATTGTTTAATTGGTTACATTATTAGAATTTGCTTTTTTATTGTTATTGAGCTCTACATTTTTCTCTGTTCTTTCCCTGCCTCTCCCTCTCTTTCAACCCTCTCCCAAGGTTCCCATGCTCCCAATTTACTCAGGAGATACTGTATTGAATACATTTCTTTATCTCTATTTGCCTCTTAGGCAATCTGGGGATTAATTCATCAGTTATATAAAATGAACTTAGTGTTGCTCTTGAGCACCTCCAAAGATTTTTCAAAACATATAATACTTGTTTGCTAACTTCAGATACTTATTCAACAAATGGTTGAATATCATTAATGGCAAAATATTACGCTAGATAGATACTTCCTTAATATGGCAATCATTGTATTGTCATTTAACTCCTTAACAGTATAGTAAAATGAGGGCAAATACATAAATTAATAGCTAGCAAACTATGATCAGTTCTAAAATGATGCTGTATGTAGGTGCCTACATCACTGACAATAAGAGCTTCTGAGTATCTTTTTCCTAAAGGCCTAGAGTGCCACCGACAATACAAATGACAGTGCAGGTTTGCTTGAACTATCTTCAGGCAAAAAGAGAAAAGGAAGGCCATTTCAGTGAATATAGCCTGCCACAGACTCAAAAGTCACAACTGTGTAATGAGAAACGTGTGTAATGTACAAAGACCCACAAAGAAGATCTGTCAAGAGAAATAACTGAAAAAAAAAAAACTGTGAGCACTAGATGTATTGTGATGAACCTTGAGCCCAGCAAAGCAATTTAAATTTTACTCTGTGGACAATAGGGAGACATTATAGGAAGCTGAGCAGGTGGATAAAAATGACAGGATTTGCATTTGAAGTAGGTCATCTGAAAACACTGAGGATGATGGGATGCGAACGGCAGAAATAGCCTATTTAAGAATCGTGATTTATATGCCCAACTATTTATCGTAGAAGAGAAGGTTAAAGATTACCAGAGCCATAATGATTCGGAAAAAGTGAGACATGTTTGAGTCCCAAAGAGGCCTTCTTTCCTGCTTCAAAATGAGGTTCAACTCTGAAGTTAGGGAGCTAGAGGGCGCAAGACACAGGAAGCTTACCTGGAGTCTGGAGCTTCCAGGTCACTGTGTTGCAAATTCAAAGAATTAAATTCAAGAACCATGGGACACTATCTCAACTGGGTAGAAGAGATTAAAAGAGTAAGATGGGCAATGTGGCATCCCTGCTATTTATATGAGCTCTCAAAGGGCAGAAGTCAGTGCCTCTGTAGATCTAGGGACGATGTTGTATAGGTGATAAAATCTCAGGATGCATGCTGAGGATCCCAGCTGTGGGGAGATCTTTGCAGGAACATAATCATAATGACATTAATTCATGAGAATAAGTGTATCCTGGGGAACAAGCACACTGTGTTCTCTTGACCAAGCTATATTCTCTCTAGATAACAGAGAAAAATCTCAATGAGGCTATTGTTCTAGAATCAGAATAGAGATAAAACAAAGTAATGCTTAATTTCTTCCAATGGGAACAGCCAAATATGGCCCTTTTATATAACTGACTTCCAAAGGTACATGAATTAATAAAACCCTGGTTTCAGTATCTATCCTCCATCCTCCAAAGGCATGGCTTTGTTTTGGAACTAAAAACGTTCTTTTTGAACGGTATCTGACTTAGAGATGCCAAGATTTGTTGCTTTGACATTTTCTTTCTTTTTTATTGTTCCTTAATTCATTTTATAAATTGGCACAGTTTTCTTTCAGTTACTTTAATAATCAATCAATTCATAATCAAATCTTTAAAAATTATTATCTTCTTTGGCTCATTAAGCTTACTTCATATATCCCTATTACAAAGAATATAATATTATCTGCCTGATCATAGTAGAAGCATTAGTGTAAAATATTAGAATAAAATATTAAGTGGCTGCCCCACTCCTTCTCTCTAAAACTTCTTCCAATTCTTTCACTGTGGTTTTTCTGGCAAATCTCTGTACTAATATTATCTTTCGTATGCATTTCTTCCGACTTCTCTGTTAATTGACTCAGTAAGCAGAAAATGGCTACATATAGGATGCTAAGTCAATCAGTAGCAAATATATTTGTTCAAAAAAGAAATAATAATAGAAAGAAAGAGAGAAGGAAGGAAGAAAGGGAGAGAGGAAGGGAGGGAGAGAGAGAGAATGAAAGAAAAAGAAAGGAAAAACAAAAACAAGTCTTAAATAAATTCAAAAAGTGACAGCATCAGACTATTGGCCAATAAGAGGAAAATTTATCCATCTTAATTTTAGTTTCATACAAAGAAATTTCTCGTGTGCTAAATGAGCCAGGATCATGTCACTCATGATGAAAAGAAAAAATAATTTTCATAATCAGAGTTCTATCTTATTTAAGAATCTAAGAAATTGACATGTCCCAATCCTTACGGTAAAGGAGAAGTTTGCAACATATACATGTGATAAAATATGGGGGAAATGGGGTGTCTTTGAGTTTGATGTAAGCTTTCTTCCTCACATCAAGTGAGCTTCACTCAGGAGTTAAAGTTCCACATCCTCACAGTCATACGAAACTTCCCCTGAGCCAGTCTCCTGATTCTTGACTAAGGAATTTGAAGAATAAAATTAATAGGAAACTTCCCCTGAGCCAGTCTCTTGATTCTTGACTAAAGAATTTGAAGAATAAAATTCATGGTTGTTGGAAGGATGTGTATAGAAAGTTTGATACAGATTTCTGAGTGGGAAAAGATGACAGAGCTGGGTGACAAGAGCAGGTCCTGGAAGCAGACACTTTAGTGACATAAGGGGTGGGTAGTTTAGTTGACCTACTCTCCAAGTGTTCAGAAATATCCTCTCATTTCTGTCATGTCCCCACATACAGTTTCCAGGGCATGGCATTTATTTAGAGAAAAAGAAACAGAGAATCACACCTACCTTAGAGCAACCATAGCCTCTGGTCAAGACAGAACTAAATACTTTTCCAGCTTCTGGACAATTTTTCTAAGACTTTGTCATAAACTGCCTGGATGGTTTTTATTTCCTGTTCTCATCAATAATGTTTGAAGTTGTTCCCCAATGTTGTAATTGCCATCATTTCACTAAGATACAGAATGCAGAACTAACAGACAGGACACTGATTTCATAAATTCGTGAATAAAACATAAATTAAATCCAAATTACCAAGATCTGAGAGGGGCATTGCAATTTAGGTATGAGTGTTTGAATAGAGATCGCAGACCTTCCTAGGTACATGGAGATGCAAGCTGAGAGAGCCAGAAAATATGCTAAGAGAGAAAGTTTTGTCAAATGCTTATAAACACAGTTCTACAAACAAAGGAATAAAGGAAAGGAGAAGGAAAAGAAGGAAGGGAGGGAGGAGAAGACATTATCAAATGCTATGAAAGAATCTAACAAAGAATAAAGGGAAAATAATATGAACATTCAAATAACATCTAAGCACTTTCTAGTAATAACTTCTCCCTCACAACAGCTGAAGATGCCTAGTTTTTCTACTTCATAGATAAGAAAACTAAGTAATATTACTTAATGTCAAAGAGTCGGGAGTGCCAGAGAAGAAGCTTGAACAAGACTGTGGGACTCTTAACTTGGAAACAAAATATCTCAGATCAAAGAGCTCATCAACTTAGCTTTCAATGAAAGAGAAATGAAATATTTTCCAACTATGTATTAGCTGAAAAGTAGCTGTAATTGCTATGCCCCCTTTATACTAAGATCAAGTGAAAATTAGCTTTATATTCAGCTCCATTTCAGAAGGAGAAACTGTAAGGAATAGAATAGGGTCCAAAAGGGAGGTCATTTTTATCTGGCACCTTCAGCTGTCACATATATGTAAGAAATTAGTTTGAGATGGAAAAAGGAAGAAGGGCTAGAAGCAATGTGGGAGACTCAGACAAGACCTGAATAAGAAGAAACAGCGGTAATTCTACCATAGGAATATATCTCTGAGCTTCCTGGAAGCTTTTATAAATATTCCAGTGGACACAGCAACATCCCTGGAATTTGGAGTCAGGTGAGGGAGGACTCAGGAAATTTGAATTTATGGTATACAGAAAGAGTCAATATACTCCAGTGGCACATTACAGGTCATTGAGCAGCATGGCATTTTTGGTTTCTACTTCTTCCCCAACGCACATAGTGTTGTGACCTGGTCATCTCATCAGCATTTCTCCACCTCCAACTTGGTGGCACCTGTGCAAGACATGACTCCTCCCTTCAAGTTACTGTGTTCTATTCCCGGGCAGGATAGTCATCTTGGTTAATATATTACCACTAGGGTTGCATACTTGTCAAAAGTAATTCTTTTCTTGTGAGAATCTTATATCCATCTCCTCACTTCCTAAACAGAATGCTATCAAGCTTCATTCAGGAGAAAAGTATTATTTATTTTTGAGATACTGTCACTGCATGCAGATCTGGCTTTGTACCTGTGTTGCCTCCACCTCTGTACCTCTGTAGGATCAGAACATAGAGAGCATTACTTCAACCTCATATGACTGGGTACAGAAATATATTGTGATGATGGTTTCTGAGAATAATTCTGAAACTAAAATCCAGTTTATCCAAGAATAAATAGGTTAGCATTTTATCACCTAACGCATGAAACATACTTTCTTCAGATTCATTAACACTATAAGTCATGATACCGTTTAAGCCTGGCTTTACAATTTCAGCATATATTATATCTATAAAACCCGATAGCGGATGAAGGGAGAACAGATATGCAAAAATAGCTGGTCTTGAGAGAGGCTCAGGGAAGTGCATATTGGTGCATAGGGCTAGAGCAAATGGCTATTTTCAAGCAGTTTAGCAAAGAAAGCACTTCTTTTTCCTCCCTGGTGTTCCGCAGTGAATCAGACTGCAGAAGGCCCAGCTCTCCTCTTGGCAACTTCTCAGTGCTCTGTCAGAATTGGTAGTGATGATGCCAGCAAGGAAGCGTCTGGCATCCTGTGCCCAGACAAGGTCCACACTCAGCCAATTAGAACAGGCTTTCATCTGACCAGCACCTCTGTACTGGTTTTGTGCTCAGCATGGCTGCTGCATCTGAAGCTAGCTTCCTCCTGCTTCCAATTCTAGCAGGAAAGTGCAAACTGACCAAACCACATGATTCACAGAAATGAACTCAGTTAGAATTTGATCTTCTCTGCTTAACAAATGCCAGCTGATGGTTCCCTTTGTGTCTTTATATTCTCCTATGTGGCCTCTATGGAATGCACACTTCAACTAAATGAATAAACCTTGAAAAAAAAGAAAAGCACACTCTCACACAGGTCTCCCTAAGTATCCTTAGGAAAGCATCATGACTTGGTGACCCTCAGTGCCTTACTAGCTATCAGTCTCTTTTGAATGGAATGCAAATAATTCTTATGGTTGTTTTTCTGTACAAATGGGTATTTTTCTTCCCTATATAGGAAGACCCACACATAAACCAAGTAGGAATAGAAAGTCAAAGAAATAATAATGCTTGCTGAGAATTTACAAATATAAAATGTCTAAATCTAGCATACAGTAGTCCAGCAACACAGGCAACTGCTTTACTGGTTGGCTCAGAGAAGCCTCTTTCAAAATGCCAGATTCTGACATTTGGACCACAGGTCCTGGAGACACCCTTACTGATGTGCTAACCAGGGTGACACATCCTGAGATGGCACTGCCACAATGGTCACGTGAAGCCCATGACTTTGTTGCTTTTCATCTTGTAGTTCACCAAACTTAAATCGGCTCTCCTCAGGAAGAGCTTTTCCCCAAGACTCTTCAGAAAAAAACAGGAGTCACTAATCCAAGATGCTGATCGTTTCCAAAGCACTGTTCAACTCCAAATGAGCTGAAACGTCCAAACAAACAGCATGTCATAAGCATCTTGCTTGAGGTTTTGAGTGCCATCAGTATGCCTAGTTGATGCCCAATGATGTCCTGTGGAAAGCTATCAAGTGAAGCTGTAGGTTAGCACTTGAAAAACATAGGGAAAACAGATTCCAGCTGAGTCAGTCTTAACACAGCGCCTAATGGCCAGACTCCCTTTGGCTCACCTTGTTAAGCATCTGCTGGAAGCTCACAAAGAATGAGTTTGTGGCTCAGCTGCCATAATAAGCAGAACAAACACACAGAGATACCAGCATGAAAGATGGGGACTTGCTGACTGGGGAGACTAATCTAGTGTCTGGCTACCTGGTGGCTGACATGGCTGTCCTGGCCCCTCCCATGCAGCAGATTCAGAGAGAATTGTGTAAGTGTGTGTGTGGTGTGTGTGTGTGTGTGTGTGTGTGTGTGTGTGTGTGTGTGTTGGAGTGTACACAGGGCATGGGAGATGAGGATAGGAAAACACATTTTTTCTAAAGAATTATACAAAGAAAATATTTGTTAATGATTATCATGAGACAGCAGATAGGATCAATAAACCAATAGTGTTGCTTTGCCACAGCCTATACGGTCAGGATTCTCTCTAAAGCAAAGTCAAGGAACAGTTAACAGCGTATCTATGGTACCTTGGCTGTATGTTTAAAATGCTAACTAGATTGGCTTTAAATGGTGATGCTAGTAGGTGGCCAGAAAATTTCCTCTGCCTTTTCCTTTGGTTCTCCGCTGTTGTCAATGAACTTAGCATCAACAAATTCAGCAATAGCCAGATTCTAGAATTTCCAATTCATTCCCATGGTGACTCCATACAAGTTTGGTTTAGGAAAATAGGAGCAATTAGGTCCTTCCTCACAACCTTGGACTTCTCCCGGCTTAAGTACAGAAATACAGAGAAATAAGACAGAATAGAATGCACAAGCTGCTCTTAGGTGTTTCTTGAAGTTTATTGAAGTCTTGCATTCATGGCCGACTTCCAGGATGGAGGCTAATACTGAGCTCAAAAGAGACACAGCCCCTCTGGGATTGACATCCTCACCACAAAGGAAGAAAGCCAGGGTCACCTTAACTGGGGCCTCCTGCTCAATCCCTTTTGAAGTGTCAGTGAAAATTTTACACTTGAACAGAATGTTAAACACTGAGCACAGCTGGATAACCAGCTGACCTTTATTTCACAACTCCCTCCTTTCTGTCTCCACACTTCCTTGTAAGTTTCTCTCATATGCCCCTGCCCTCAGCTGAAGATCTCACCTTCAGCTGCTGCTACACCTCCAGATGATCACGGCTAGTTCCTGGAATAGCTTTCCTTTCCTCCTGTTAGGGTGCTAAAAGCATTTACAATCTTCTGGGGCAAAGACAAAGTAGAGCTTCAGCACACGAAAAAGTTAAAACAAAAAAAAAAAATTAAAGAAAACAAAATGATGATAACAGCAAAACCACTTACCCACTCTTCCTTTTGTTGCCTCCCAGGTTGTAACAATGTGTTTCTTCTGTACAGACGGGCACTCTCTTCCCCACACACCAGACTGTCTAGTCAAGCTAGTTTCACCTATTTTATTTCCTCATCTTTCGGACATGATTTCCCTGTTTTGCTAGGCTGATCTCAAGCTTATGCTTCAGCCTCTGAAGCGCTGGATTTGTAGCTGAACCACCACACCCCAACAACCTGACCTTCTTTTTCTAAATAGCTTTTCCCCAGAACAACATATTTTAAAACTAGTTAGAGGTAAACGAATGACTGTTTTTGAGAAATAAAGTTGATAGCGGACTTGGAAATAACAGTGGAATTCTTCCGTTTCCTTTATTTAGTGACAAGGAAACTGAAATCAGATTTTAATTAAGTGGCTTAAAGTCATATGTCTAGAAAATGATGTGTCTAACAATTCATTTCCAGGGCTGGAAAGATGGCTCAGAGGTTAAAAGCACTGGCTGCTCTTCTAGAGGTCCTGAGTTCAATTCCCAGCAACCACATCATGCCCACATCCATCTATAATGAGATCTGGTACCTTTTTATGACATGTATATATATTAAACTTAAAAAAACAATTCATTTCCAATGCCAATGTTCTTATATCCTCTTTTCTTAAATAGAGGAGTTTCTTCATTGTTCTGCAAGTTCCATAAAGTGACAATGCAGACTCCCCCAGCATAATCAGTAGAGTGGCAAGCGCTATGGAGACTTGGTGTATTTTAGATAAGACCAGATTTTGGTTCTGCATCTTAATGTGATGTATGACTATGGACCAATTATTTAATATGTCTCTACTCTTCTATGTCCCCATCTGCAAAATACAAGAAAATTGCCTACCCAAGTATGCCAGAGATTGGCTTGTCTCTGCAGAGCTGACAGAGTTCTATTACCATCCTAGAAAACAAGTCATAAAGTTCCCATACTATTTCCCATTTTTTTCATAAGCAAATCGGAACCCATTTCATCTGCCATCACTGACTTTGCAGGATCAGTATTATCAAGTTTCTCAGTTGTAGGCATTTCTAACTAGCATAAACATTGATTTTACAAATATTCCATTTATTGTCCAAGATTATATAACCTACCAGTTGTGAATACTCAGTGCACAATTTTAGTCCATGTTCACTGTATACCAGCTTTAACTAAGAAGATTTTCAAGAGATCATACTGTCTTTCTCCAATGTTTTAGATGGATGATAGAGTAGACTTCAATTATAAATTGATATTTTAAGTAAATATTCGTAGTCATACCAACCCATGTGTTGTTTACCTGTGTTACTTTCATCTACTAATTTTTCAGTTTCCTTGGAAGAAATACATGGTGAATTTTACTGCTTGATTTATTTTTCATAAACAAGGACCTTGCTTTTTATTCCAAATGGATTTTCTCAACACATTCAACATTAGATCAAAAAATGATATTTCTGGGAAGGAAATGCTTAAAATGAATTTGAGAGTTTGAGTTCACACATTACCCCAATTGACTGTATCTTCAAGAATATAGAGTAATGTTTTCAGATTGACCAAACATCATTTTCCTTAGAATACATGCTTAAAGAAACTTGCCTTTAAAATTAATGTGACTTTTAAAACTATGTATTATGATTTATTGTTATGAAATTAATACATTTTAAATAATGATTTAGTAATTGAGGTGTTAAAAATGCCTTAAAGAGAGACAATAATATTTTGATTATGAAATTGCATGTATATTGATGTATTTATGAATTTTCTATTTTGAAATTATGATGACATCCTATTATTCATGGATTTTATAGCATTTTGCCTAATATAAATATATCATAAATACAAAAAAATATTTTCATACCAATAATTTTTATTGATTCATGGTAATAGTTAAATAATTTTCCTTAAAAATCACGCATTTTATAATAAATAGATCATAATTCATGGATATAAATCTTAATTCATATATGCATTGCCCTTAATGAGGCCCAGTCATGTTTTAAGCAATTTGTATACATATTATCCTTATCCTATAACTCTCAACTTAAAATATATGATTCCTTTTGTTCTATATCAGAGAAAGAAATATATAAAAACGTTCAAAGTAAACTACTTAAATTCCAAACTAGGTAGGTTAATGTTAAAGGCTGCGTGGTATCTTTATCATAATGTTTGCGCATATATAACATGTGCAAATGCCAGGCATTTTAACAGGAAAGAACATCCAAATTCATCACTGGAATATCACTCTCAAAAAGACTATTTCAATGCCTAAATCTCCCTTTGCAGAACTTACTCAATAATTTTGAGGAACACATTCTCTGATCAATAACATTCAGCAATGTCTACCATGCTGGTCTCTAACAACTTCTGAATCCTGCCAACCTGTCCCAGTGATTCTTGCAGAGAATATTTCTAGAAAAAGCCGACACGGTTTTTGATAGGATTTCTTTTTTTCATAAAACTTGAAGAGATTTTAAGTTTATTTTCCAAAGACCAATTTATGATTTAACAAGAACCTTGTATTCAGCCCCATGGGGAGAACATTGTACCATGTTATGGCCGAGGGTTGGACTTGGTTTTCCTGTCTGTGTCTACCAATATCTGCCTGTACCAAAGGAAAGAAAAGCATTACTCAGCCTTGTTATGTTTCCAACTGACACATATTTAGCTTGGGATGGATGATGGGACACAGTGTAAATTTCCCTCACAATTATAATTTTCTTAAACTAAGTTTAACCACTTTGAAATTCTGATACTGACTAGGCCAAAGCTCTGTGACATGAGGGCTATAGGGAGTTATTTCCATAGGTTGAATTATCTTCCTGTATAGCCTCAAAAATTGTTTTTAAATTATGAGTTTTAGATATTTAATGTAATTTTGATTGAAAGCAAGTGCAATTAATTCTGTATGTCAAAGCATGAATTTTCGAATTTTAAGAAGATTTTTACAATTCAATTTTACAAATTAAAAGCATTGCTCTGATGAAATTGGTACAAAATCATCCATCTAAACTCAGTAAATTCTCATGTCCTTGTCTTTATACTTTTTACTCTCTTTTTTCCCATCACATAACCATTTGGCGGATTTGCTGAAAATAAGGAAGATTAAAAAAAAGAAATAATGTTTTACTCTGACTAAGAGACTTTAGGTAATAATATTTGCATTTTCAGTGTCAGAATTATTTGAGCAATTCAAAGGTAATCCCTGTTTAGGAAAACATTGGTGATATTAGCATAATTTCTTGCCCATGTGGGAAAATTTCCATGTAAAATTATTATTTAGTAGAAATGGAAGGAAATGCATGCTACATTAATTTCTGCTCCAGCCAGACCCATTTAGAACTCAAGGTTCAAGCATTCTAAAGAGCAGCCACATCAAACTCATTAGTGGTTTCATATTACTTTTATAAACACTGTTTCCCAGCAAGGCTACCTCGTGCCATTCTGAAGTGGAAAGTCATCCTGCCCTGACATTCTTAGATGATGTAACCTTGAGACTGGATGAGATTTTAGATTCTTTTGTCCCTTTTCCTAATTTTAGCTTCTAAGTCCTTATGAAGAGAAGTTTGACATGTCACAAATCATAAGCAATCACAGCCATTGTCCTAGCTGTTCTGTGTTTGCTTTGGAGTTTCTGGATGATGATGGAGAGTCTTTCTTAACAGAAAAGTAGAGGGAACAAAAGGTCAGTAATACCAGTGACATTTTATAGTATAAACAATATGGCTGTATCCTAGCCAGAAAGATTCTTCCCAACTGTCAGCCCCTTAGCCTTCCTCTCCTATCTTCAATTTATTCCTTAACTCACCCACCTCTCTCAGTGGTTAAAGGTGTCATAACTCCAACCCTCTTTATTTCCTCCAGACTAGTACGTTTGATGAGACATTGAATTTAATAAAAATTGGTGTATAGTCAATCTTTTCCACAGAGAAAAGACTATTAATAAGCCTTAATTTGTCAAGTTTCAGAAGACAAAATGTGAATCTTCTTCAAATTTTCTCACGCAAGGTTCCCACATGTTTACTTTAGATACTCTTTGGATTGTAATGATTGATAGTGGTGTTGTTTACCTCAGAATAGTCACAGATGAGGGCCATACTATCATCTGAATAAAGGAATGCACTTTGATCTCTTAGTGTTCTATTTTTCACATTCATTCATCTATATATTCTAGCCATTAATTATTGCTTGCCCAATTTTATTCAAAACCTTTATGATATGTCATTAGGAATTCAGGCAAATCAATGCTTTAAAAGTTCAGTTAAATAGAATCCACATTTTCAAACAAGAATATGCTATCATTTTCTCACAAACTTTGAGACACCATGAATATTTGAAAATACTAGTTTGATTACTGCTTCTTTATATCTAAAAGTTGATTATTTAAGAAAAAACATTTAATAAATATTTTATATCTCAAAACAAATCTACTCATGAAGCATATTTAGGTCACTTCATGAGACTTTGTTAAACCACCATGGGGAAGACTTATTATGCATTTTTCAGTGTGGTAAAGATCTTATTAATATTGCATCTTCCAGTAATCATTTGACCTTTCTTTTCTGTCCTTCTGAGAAACATGAGCTCTTATCATAACTAAAAGCAAAATATAGTAAAGTAATCTTACACTGTAGTTTAGACTAAAATGTGTTGATGTCATTCATGAATTTTCTGTTTATGTGTTAGGACACTTTGGGAAACAGTCTGAAGGGGAGAATCTAAGTAGAGATGTTAAGACCTGAAGGACAGTCACAGAAAAAAAAAATGTGTCTGCCCACAAAATATAAAATATCATATCAATTTCTATGGGTAAATATTTTTATAAAATCAATTTAAATAACAGTGTTCCTGTAAAACAGAGTTTAGCAACAATAAGTTGGAGGTAGCTTATACAAAAGTAGAAACAGATAAAGGCATTCCAAGTTGTACTTGGTTGGTACTTTTTCTTTGGTCTGTAATGTTCAACCATAAACACTCCATTTGAGATAAAATATGTTTATACTTAATATCACAGAATGTTATTTATTGGACTGGGTAGAGATAGATATAAATTATATAGATATGATAAAATGAACATCCTAAATTAAGCAAGATTTTATCTGTGTTATCTGAGAACATTTTTCTTTTGTATTGGTGATTATTATCTTTAAACACACAGCACTAATTGGACTGTGTATGTGTGTACATATATATGTTATATTATATCTTGCTAATTTTTAATCAAAAACTTTGTAGCATGGCACTAGGAATTCAACCAAATGAAAGATTCCAAAAGTTCATTTAAATGTTTGGAACACACTGTTTTGAAATAAACTAAGTAAGTTTTATCTGTGACATGTGAGTAAAATATATATATTATTCATATATATATATATATGCATGTAACTCAACAATAATTATAATAGAAATCATAGAGGAGAGGTGGTAATAGGACATGGGAGAAACTGGAAGGAGATGGAAAGGAGGGAATAATAAAAATGCAGTCTATTCATGAATGAAATTAACAAAAGAATTTTAAACAAATTCTACAGACTGACAGTTTTCAAAATACAAAAAGCACAATAGAAAAAGGTATAACATGAGCACGTGCTTGTTGGGGTTTCTGTCCTGCCCAGTTCCCACAGTCGTTAGGTCCCAAAAAATCACACAGAAGTCTATATTAGTTATAAACTGATTGGTTCATTAGCTCAGGTTTCTTATTAGCTCTTATAACTTATTCTAACCCATTACTCTAGTATATGTTAGCCACATGGCTCAGTACCTTTTTCAGCGGGGCAGGTCACATGCTGTTTCTTCAGTATCTCGACAGGATTGGGGAAAAGAGCTTCCTTCTTCCTAGAACACTCCTGTTCTCATTGCCCTATGTGGCAGTTTTATTTAAGACACACAAGTTTAATAAAGGCCAAAATACACACAGATTACTATACCAGAGAGAGAGCTCCTCCGAAGAAGCAGGCAGGTCGGTGATCCATGCAGAGAGAGCACTTTCCACGTGGGCCTACCATTTTATACCTCTCTTGGGACCTAGTGATCCAGCCCCATTAACTAATTAAGGGGC
>JAQHUG010000182.1:2589406-2613072 GCA_028555095.1 Dicrostonyx torquatus
CCCACATATGTAAAAGAAACTTTACTTGATCTCAAAGCACACATCAAACCCCACACAATAATTGTTGGAGATCTCAACACTTCTCTTTCACAAATGGATTATTTTTAATACAGATCTAGGCATAGAAATCTCAATAGAAGAATCTCAAATGGCTGAAACACACTTAAAGAATTGCTCAGCATCTTCAGTTATCGGGTAAATGCAAATGCAAATGACTCTGAGATTCCACCTTAGAGCTTTCAGATGGCTAACATCAAAAACACTGATGACAGCTTATGTTGGAGAGGATGTGGAGTAAGGGGAACAGTTCTCTACTGCTAGTGCCAGTGAGACCTGCACAGCCACTTTACAAATTGGTAAGGCAGTATCTTAGAAAATTGGGAATCAATCTACCTCAAGAAGCAGTTATACCAATTTTCAGCATATACCCAAAGGATGCACAATAATACCACAACGGCACTTGCTCAACTGTGTTCATAGCAGCATTATTCAAAATAACTAGAACCTGGGAATAACCTAGATGTACCTCAGCTGCAGAGTGGATAAGGAAAATGTGGTACATTTACACAATGGAGTACTACTCTGCTAAAAAAAAAAATGATGACCTAATCAAATTTATAGACAAAGAGATATAACTAGAAAAAAAATCATTCTTAATGAGGTAACCTATATCCAGAAAGACAGACAGTCATAATATGTACTCACTCTTAGGTGGTTATTAGGAATAAAGTATAGGATAACCAACCTACAATCCACAGCCCCAGAGAGATTAGATAACAAGGAGGGTCCAAAGAGGGATGGATGCATGGATTTCCTTGGGAAGGGGAAGTAAGAAAGATCTCCCGGTAAACTGGCTGTGAGGGTTGGGGAAATAGAGAACTGTAAGCTAGAGGGAACAGGTTGGGTGGGTAGGATGTGGGAGGCAGGTTGGAAGTAGAATGGAGTGGTGAAAAAAGAGAGGTCTTAATGGGGGACATTTAGGGTGTCGGGATAAACCAGGTGCCAGAGAAATCCCCAGGAACCCACAAGGGTGACTCCAACTAAGACTACTAACAATGGTGGAGAGTGTGCCTGAACTGGCCATCTACTGTAAGCAGATTGATGGTTTTCCTAATTGTCATCAAAGATATTCCATCCAGTTCACTGGATTCCCATATTTAACTTGAGGTTCACAAGATAGTTACACTTTTCTTTTTGTTTTTAAAATATTAATGTATTTGTTTTCCTTTTAAATGTATCTGTGATGCCTTTGTGTACCTGTGCCTGCTGGGCCAGGACAGAGCATCTAGTGTCCTGGAACTAGAGTTAAAGACGTTTATGGACTGCCATGAGGGAAATGAAAATGGAATCTAAGTGCTCTGTAGAAGGAACAGTGCCTATGATTGCTTACCAGTGCTTTCAGATTTGCCTTGTAATAACTCATGGTATTTTGCCAAAGCAAATACGGAAGTTTAGTATTATGTGATTTAAAAAAGGCTTTCTCAAATAAAAATAATCAGTATTTCCTTTCCTACTTGTATTTAAAAGTAAAGGCAGGTATTCCACCACCTAGCAATATGCTCAACCCAGATACTTGTTCATTAAAACCAATCAAGTCGTCCTAATTTACACTCTAATCTTTCACCAATCTATCTTTCCCGTTAACTGCTGACTCCCACCCACAGTGCACATCAACAGCCTGTTGCCTTTCCATTCTTCTTTTGATTTTTATCTCATCAATTTACTCTCTGAAAACTTTCTCATAATTGATATATACCTTAATACTTATTAATAATTATTAATACATTTTCACTGCAAAATATTTCAGCAAGTGACAGTTTTAAACTTAACAAAGGATGTCTCACCTCAGGGTCCTGATAAAACCTCTTTTCAATTATTATAAATAAAAAGTTGTAGGTTGCATTCATAGTTTCTTGAGTATCTCCATAAGTTTTGTAAATCAGATTCACCAAAAGCCTAGCTTGGACAATGTTCAAGAACACATTGTCTTAAATGTCACTTTCCCATTGTTTCCCATGGCTGTATATTGACAGAATCTAATAATTGTCATCTGAAGCTGCCATCACAAAATAGCATGGGGTTGGTGAGTTGCACGCTGGAGATTTATTTTCTCATATTTACAACAGGAAATCAAGATCAAGCTGCTTGTGGATCTGGTTTCATCAGAGAATTTTTTTTGTGCCAGATCTTTTCTTAGTGCATGTAACCCTGATGTCACTCAACATATCTAGTGTTTCCTGATAAGGACATTACCAGCTTGGACTTGAGCCTACTCTGAAGACCTCATGGGGTGTAATCACCTCTTTGAAGAGCCTGTTTTCGATTGCTTACTAGAATCTTAAGAACTTCAGAGTGATACAGTTCAGCAGATGACCATTAAGGATCTGATAGAAACATATTAAAAGAAATAGAGTATGATACATAACCGGATGGTCTATAAGGAACGGCCTTTGTTATTTGTTACTCTTTAAGTTATTTAAAGTATTGATGTATGCACATGCATCTCTTCACCCCTATCCATTTCAGTTATTCCTCAAGGGAGGACCTCCTTCTCAGTATTTGACTATTAGTAGAAGATACCTATATGAAGAGACTTTTTCCCTTCCAGAAGGGAGCTCAATATGATCAGGAAGATAAGGATCACAAACCCAATACTAGTATATCTTATAAGATATTTAACTAGGAAAAAAGATGCTTATTTAGTCTATAAAATATTGATGTGGGACTCCCCTCATCAATTACCATTAATGAATTACCATTAATGAATAAAGAAAATGTCTTGGCCTATTGATAGGCCAGAAGTGAGGTATGTGGAGAAGACTGAACTAAATGCTGGGAGAGAGAAGGGCGTAGTCAAGGAGATGCCATGGAGCCTCCAGAGATTGACACTAGGAATTTTACCTGGTAAGCCACAGCCTCATGGCAATATAGAGATTAATGGAAATGGGTTAATTTAAGATGTAAGAGTTAGCCAATAAGAAGTTAGAGCTAATGGACCATGCAGTGATTTAATGAATACAGTTTCTATGTGATTATTTCGGTTCTGGGCAGCCAGAATGAACAAGTGGCCTCCTCACAACCAAATATCAACAGGAGCATCAGTTGAGCCCACTTCCTTTACCCACCCGGCCCCATTTTCTTCACATTGAGGCTCTGAAAGTTGCTTGAGTTAACATTAGCATGGCAACTAAAAAGCATTCCTTTTCAACATTTCAGAACTGCTGACTGAAGCAACATCATTTAGATACAAATGCAACGTAAAACTCTCTGGCAAGCATTAGAGGATTTGCACTTTCTAATTTAATATTTTTAGCATATAATTTAAACACCTGGAACAAAGACCTGTCACTTTGTGGGGTCTTAATGAATGCTTGTTAATTGATTAAGCATTCGTCTCTTGTGCTTCCCTGGCAGTCTGCACTTACCTTTGTCAGCACTCACAGTGATGCACAATCATCACATACTCCATTTGTCTCCCAACCAGTCCCTTGCATTCACTTCTGTCTCCACAGGACGTCACAAACACTTGGCACATGGAAGGTAATAGATGAGTATTTCATGATCAAAAGATTCAAAGATTTTAGCAGTGATGCTGATATTACTGGTTCCCATGGTTACACATATGCGGCGAGTATAGACATGTCTCTAGAAACTTCCTGATCATTTATCTCATGACCCGAGTCTCTCAAGAAGGTATAATTCTGATATTGAGGATAGTCTCCAAGAACTCAAAATTCCCAAAAATAATAAAGAATATTATGTATAAATTCACAATACAGTGTAGACATTTGGGTTGCACCATTTCCTGGAAAGACTTTGATGGCTGAATTAAGAATACTGCAATAGGAAAGCTCTTATGTCTTATTATTAGATATTTTCTCACAGTCACTAAAGAGGTTTGCTTGGCTGAAGTCTAGTGATGCTGTGTAGTGAAACAGTAAGGAATAATCCAAACCAATGAAGATTTTAGAAGGAAATGAAACAATTCGATCATCCATTAAGTTGCACTGATTTTTCTTAGGGCTTACTCACACTCACCCTAAAATTGGTTGCTTATTTATGTTTAATCAGTTCCTACATCTGTTTGCTTGTTAGTAATTTGGTAGTTTGATCCCCTACTGATCAGGGAGAGGAAATGAAAAAGAAATTTGAGTTACATTGTGCAGTGTGTAGCTTCATCTATTAAAGGTCTGGTGATAAAATAATATTTGGAGTCTAATATAAGGAACAGAAGTTATCAACATAATACAATATTATGAGATTTTGAGCAATTCCAAGGAGTATAGTGTGTATACACAGTTTAAAATAAATGTTCCTTCTTATTTTTCATTTTAAAATAATAAGAGGTTTTATAATATATCTGTTTTAAAATAACATCAAATAATTGGAAAAATATACTTGCAATATTAAGATTTCTTGAATTTCTATGCTGAAATATTTTTCTCCAGCATAATGGATCTAGAAGTAGCTATAATTCTTTTCAGTAAGAAATGAAAAACCAAGTATAGAGTTAATTTTACACAATGCTGCTAGAGGATTGGAAACAAGATAAAATGTAGAATTTCTTTCTGGTCTGTCATTGCTGCATGACCGTAGACAGTTTGATTGAACTCAGTGTGTTTGCTGAGAGTTTATTACTTACCTAACACAGTGCAAGTACTGACAGCATAAAGATGAGATGAGATGGGTGCCGAATCTTTCCTGGGTTCTTTCTTAAAGGATACAAGCAGCTTACAGCACAGAGAACAAAATCGAGGCAGACGGTAAAGCCCAAACAATAGGAAGTCTTGAAACTGTCTAACTTCGAAAAATTCATAATTTCCTCACATTGCTGGGGCAAAATGGGTAATCACAGAATATGAAAGGCAACATGTGATAGTTGTGACCACACTACAATAAAGAGGTGGAGCATGAGGGGGCCTTGAGATTCTCTCCAGTGATTTTGGTCTTTCTTTCTACAAACTAGCCTGTCTCAGAAAGAGTTCATAAAACAGCTGCAATTTTTTTCACATATATACTTAGTAGTTTTGTTTAATCCAAACAGATTTTTTATTCAGATTTTCTAATTTTAAATTTTACTACTAAAGAAAACCCCTCCTGCTAAACTAACTGAGTTGGACAGAATGTATAAGGCATTGAATGTCATTATTGAAAGGTTTCTATGGCTTTATTAAGTACTTACACCTTCATTTTTATAAAATACCATAGAGAAATGACTTAGAAGGTGAAGTATATTTTAACTTATGGTTTCAAGACATTCCAGTCTATAAAAGCAGAAGTAGCAGCAGGTCAATTCAGTCCATCTTAATAGATGTGGGAAAGTGTCAATTGTCACATGGTAGGGCCCAGGGACAGAAAGCCCTGGCCAGAGCAAAAATGTATGTAATGTTCCAGATCATCACCCAGCAAACTTCTCCTACTTAGGACATAGTTCCTAAAGCTTCCAAAAGTAGTGGTGGAACCATATGCAAACAGCATGAACCTGTAGAGGATATTGATTCAACACACAGTTGTCGACATGTATTTTATTGACATAAAACACCACAAGTAACTCAATGTAAGTGTGATAGCCCTGGAAGAACACTGCAAAATAAAGTCTGTAGTCAAATGAATGTGCATTTTAGTCAGGGTGTCACAGCCTCCTTGATGAGTCCTTGGAAACAGGTACTCAAGATCTTTAAACCTTAGCAACCTATCTGTGAATAAAGAGGACATTTTAAGTTCATGAGTTCCATCTTTAAGACAACTTGTAGCATATGGCAATTCTAGATTCATTCCACCTGTATGCTTGGGCAAAGACTAAAGGGGATTAAGGCAAGAATTGCTACAGTAGTAGCATAAGTGCTGCAGGTTGGCCAATGAGTTGAGTTAGATAAAAGCACCCATTGAGCGCTACCACTTTGTCGTGAAAGAGGTAGCTTTCAAATTTGTCAGGATCAGGACGTATCTATGACACAAAACATTTGGAACTGATAAATCACTTTTTTAAGATCCTCAGCTAATAAACAGCCCAACTTGATATTTGTACCTAGAATCTCTTGATTGTAGAAGGAAGTAATTACAATATTAATAATGATGACCGTGTGAAATTACTTGGGGCTTTACTGACACAATTAATTTACCAGATGACACACCTTTAGAAATGTTGTTTCTCTGGAGAATATGCATGTGTGTGTGTGTTGTATATGTACAACATATATATATATATATATATATATATATATACATATATATATATATATATATGATTAAACAGTCATCTGTGTAAGGAATGTAAATCCTCTGGAGAATATGCATGTGTGTGTGTGTTGTATATGTACAACATATATATATATATATATATATATATATACATATATATATATATATATATGATTAAACAGTCATCTGTGTAAGGAATGTAAATCAGTGTATGAGTTGGTTATGAAGAAAATGCTTTGCCTTTATTCTATATTAAAAGGACTCTATAAGATATTATTTAAAAACTGGAGGCACCAAACGGCTGAATTTTTATCCTTTGAGCTCAAACCATCATATGAATAGCAAATAAGTAACTGAAATAAGAATCTGAATGTCATATAACACCCTGTGCTAGAGATGCATCTCATTACATTAGAGTGGCTGGTGATATAACAAGATGTGAATAGATGTTAGAAGATTTTTGGTGAGAAGAGACTGATTCTGGGACAACAGTGGTGGCAGGGACAAATCATCAAATGATGCCTCCAGTACCCAGCCAGAGACGATGGCTAAGGTGCTTTCTAACAAGAAAGATAAAGGACAGACTTTGTATGCATTATGCATGCTATACAACACATAGGGATTGAGAGGCATGGTTACAGCCAGGGAGCAGTGGGGAGCAAGCACTAACTGAACTTAGGTGGCTCTCCTGGGCTTTAAGAAAAGTTGAAACTCTTAAAGTTTAAATTTAAGAATCTGAGGAGTTTTGGGAGCAGTGATTGATAAAATGAGCTAGGTAACAAAAGGATCTGAGTAAGAAGGCACTTCAAAATAATGTGTGGTGTGGGAGGCTGGTCTTCTAGGCCTGATGAGTTGAGAGACTACTTAATAATATATTTTAACATATATTGTTTGAATAAGAGAAAGGTTGGTGAATGAAACAGAGCAGAACACAATGGCCTCAGCTTCCAAGGCCTAAGAACAAGTTATTTACTTTCAAAGCTATCCCTGACCTAGGCATTGATGGAAATCAGTCACAAATGCATCATGGCTCCGAACAACCCTTTGAGCTCACCATTTTCCCTTGCTTCTTATTAAAATTGACTACTATTTTTGGCTTTTGTTTTTATTTGATCCCTGAATTTCTGCCACTAATATGTGTAAAATCTCTCAGCTGAATCACCAGATAATTGGCATTTGTTGAGGTATCAGGAAAATATTAAGGAGGAAATGATGAAAACAGATAAAATTAGACAGGCCACCCCAGACACATGTGTAATGAGAGATTTTCTTGCATCAGAGTGTGTCAGGCATACTTGAGAAAAATACATAGGAAAAGAAGCTAGTATTTGAAACCTGGATTCAGCAGAGCCAGCTAATATTCGCATGATCAAAGCAAGTTAGGCCCTCTGCCTCCCTCCTGGTCCCTGGGCTTCTGTTCTGTGCATCCCCCGCAATCCTCTGTGGGAGATGCTACATTTGGGGTGCTTGTTTCAGGATGAAGTGGCTCTGGTTGATTTCTCTGCCCGCAGGATTCATTTCAAAAGCTCAAGACAGGGATTGGTGTGTGGGCGTTGAATGAAAGGACTTCAAAATTAAAAATAATATTCCTCTAAAACTCAAAAAATGAACCGAAAATCCAATGTGCCCTGGCACACTTCCAGAATGGATTTTCTCTCTGTGCCAGGAGTAATGCAAATCGCTTCGAAGTCAACTGCTGATCCCATGAAAGCTTTTAATTTCATATGAAAAAGAATCACCTATAATAATTATTATTAATACCTAAAAGCAGACTAAGATGAGCCATAGATTAACCATTGCTGTTTAATTTAGCACCCTAGAGGGGAAAACACCATGCAATTATGCTTTATCACCAAACAGTGACACATATTAGTCTTCCCTTGTTGTCTCTGTAACAGCATGCAAAGTCTGTGGTAAGTGCACCCTCATAACACCAGGTATATATCACAGTACTGTAGCCTGTCTTGAGGATGAAAATGTTAACTACTTATTCTACACCTTAATGTTTTAGAGTTTGAATGCTAAGATGACTTTTCCAGAAATCTTGGAATTGACCTTGTTGGGGGACATATAAGAATCACTGAGGAGTCCTCAGTATCGATGTTGAAGACGTACTGTTTATCCAATTATATACAAGCAGATTAACCTTTCCTTTTGTGTTGTAATTATTGCACAAAATGGCAAGGTTCGCTTGGTGAGATTGTGGCATTCTTTAATGAGCTCACTTACATAAAGCCTTTGATTAAAGCAGAAATAAGAGAAATGGGAGCCATTAACCTAACTTGAACAGGATTAAAAAAATAAAAAGCAATCGTTTGAGTCAGCTGAAAGTAGAGAGGTGAGAGGGCTGTCCTGGGCGTAGTTCCTGAAGGCCTATTTCTGTAAACAGTATTTTATCTCTGGTCTCACATCCTCCTCCTGGATTAGGGCAATCACTCTTGAAGTAGCCATTTTGTGTCTTGTTTTTTTCCCTTTTATGTGAAAATCCCTCCCCATAAATAACTGAAAAATTTTATTGAGCACTTTTGCTCAAAAGAAACCTAAGGCTCCCATCCTAATATGTACCTATTTTAGCTCTTCTAATCATCAGCACCATTCTTTCAGGGATCCATGGGGAATCTATAAAGATAGGGACTTCTCCATGGGCACATATCTTTGTTGTAATAAGGGGCGACTGTGTCCCCGCCGAGGAACAAGGCCGTTTTCCCGTCGCCCTGCTCCCAGCCGCCAGCTAGCTTATGCCTGAATTGATTACACACAAACTGAATTCATTTAACACACTGCCTGGCCCATTATCACTAGCCTCTTCTTGGCTAACTCTTACATCTTAAACTAACCCATTATAAAAGTCTGTATGTCACCAAGAGGTGCTGACTTATTGGAAGATTCTAATCTGCATCCATCTTGGGCTGGAGGATCATGGCATCTGCCCAATTCCTTCTCTCTCACCATCTTCCATTTTGTCTACTCTGCCCACCTAAGGGCTGTGTCCTCTCCTATAGGTCAGGCATTTTCTTGATTAACCAATGAAAGCGACACAAAATACAGAAGATCCCTCCTACACCATATCTTAACAATGATCGTATTGAGACATAAAGGCACACACTGCAGTAAAGGGTATAAGGAAGACATGCATAATTTTCTTGGCACATTTCAGATGAGTCTCAGAGAAGGAGATCTAAAGAGCTGCTTGGAGAGTCTTTGGAGTTTACCATCTAGAGAAAATGTGTGGATGCTGTGACTGTAAACAGGGTAAGGAAAAAGCCCACGTTGTGTTCGTGGCTTAACCCTCTGCATGTAGAATGGAGAATATTGTGCAAATAATGTTATAAATGAGAAAACATGAACATTTAGATGGGGCCTCAATAGGAGAAGAGCCATGTTAGCAAGATGAATATCTAGAGTGGTTCAAATAATGCAGTAAATGGTGTAGGAGGTTCTTCTGTCTATGTGTTGCTTTCATTGGTTGAATAAAGAAAGTGCTTTGGCCTTTTGATAGGGCAGAACTTAGGCGGAGTAGACAGAACAGAATGCTGGGAATAAGAGCAGAGTGGCAGACACCATGAATCTCCTGTCTGAGATGGGCGTAGGTTAGAATCTTGCTGGTAAACCACAATCATGTGGTGATACACAGATTTAATAGAAATGGGTTAATCAAGATGTGAGAGTTAGCCAATAAGAGGCTAGAGCTAACGGGCCAGGCAGACAACATCAAGGGAAGAGATCAGGAGTCACTTCTTAGGAACACTTCTTAAGGACCCTGTCAGATTCCCTCCCCATTTTCATACAGTAACTCAAATGGAAGCCATAGTTTCCTGAGAAATTTCTATTTCCTTTTGGATTTAATCTCAAGTTCTCCTTAAATGCAATCAATCATACCTTCTCTGTCTGTCAGTTGTAGTTTCATGTCTGAACCATTCAAGCATCCTTCAGGTACAAATCTGCACATGATGGCAGCTCAAGAGCCAGTCAGTGTCTTACATGTCGGAACCATGTAACATCATAGCACATTTGTTTCATTTAACACATTATGAAATGTGGTGTCTCATATGAAAGTTGGTCGTTGTTTTGGTTTTAGTTTTTTTAAACTTTCCTTTTGTAGAATTATGGACAGTAGAGCAGTGGAGGTAATCTCTTCATATTTTCTAATAAGACCTCAAACTGTTTGTGAAAAACAAATATCTAAAAATTTTGGATTCTCTATGTGATAATATAATCCTCACAATGTGTCTTGAACTTTGACGCCTATCTATTATTCTCCTAGGTCACGTTGAGTGTCAGATTTGAAAGAAGTGAATCTGAGCATCAAAATGAAACTTCTTCCTCTGTTTATTTCTTTCAATAAATGACAATTGCATGCTTTCTGATCAGTGCTGTTCAAAGCTCTATCTGGACAGATTGAACAACACGCACAAGGCACATGCTGCCAGAGTTTACAGTACACTAGTGAGACCGTCAACAAAGAGTAGTTTGTCTCAGGGATATGACTATAATATTCAAGTATTATTGAGATTACACCTTACCAATTGTTTATGTTTTGAGATGTGAATAGAAAGTTAATAAAGTTTTCCTTCACAAGCTGTAGCCTTATCAGAAATCTAGTGGGCTGGCAGACTTCAAGTTGCAGCTGTATTTATTTGTGTTTATTCAGCAACATATAGTGTTCCTTCTTTTTATTCTTTCACTAAAAGTAAAACCTTACTATGAATCTCAGCAGCACAACTCTTCAATATCATGTCTTTAGGTTTGTTTTCTTTTTCATTTTTCTAACAGATATTCCTAGAACAAATAAATAAAGTATCTGATGTAAAAATAACATATACCAGAGACAAAGACACATTTTATTTGGCTTGCTGATAATGTCATGTTTGCTTGAGTTTTGCCATCACTAATGTCACAACTTTCTTTTTCTGTATGTCATGCTTTTAGTAGGTAACAAAGTTCAAAGTACAACTGACATCCATCATGCAATTCTCCGGTAGGGAGGGTTTGTGAAACTTGACATTACCCAATGCTTGCTCCACTGAAAGCCCTATGCACTAGAGAATCACAAAACGTTGCTAAGAGAGAACTTTTGTTAGAAAACCATATTACTTCGCTAGAGGTCATCTGTGGTTGTGTGAGAGTACAGGGTACACAAAATAGTGAACTCTTTTTTATTTGCAGTTTCAATAAAATGTAACAAACTGTGCACAAACACAATAATTTAATCAGCTAAAAATTATAATCCAAATTTTTTTGAGATCTTAGAGAAATCAAATCAATAAATTAAAAATTAGATTGTAAATTACATGAATATTAAAACATATCTACCCAATAGGGCTGAAACAATACATTCTGGGAGTTTCTTTTATTTTACTAGCAGTTGTTTACCCCAGTGCATAGTCCAATCACAGAAGGGAACTGAAAATAATGATAAGTCACATCTCTACGAAGTAGAGGCTTTGAGGTTGGTCCTGAAAATTGCTGATTTCTAACATCTCTCTGATAATTCTGATGTCTGACCATTTGGAAAGCATTGCTTTTCTTTTTTACTAGTAATGGCAATGATTAGATTTATGCAGAGAAACCTCTTCTTTATTCTTGTGGCTTGAATAGAATTCTGGAAAAAACATAAAGAGAAGAGAGAACAAGAGAATAAAGTAAATTATTTAAATTATAATCAGAACAGATTTTCTACTTTTGTTTTTAGCATTCTGTGACTCAGTGTCCCTCAAGCTGTACATGTAGAACAAACACTTGCATCAAGATAACTCTAAATTATACTTGAAAATATGTCTCTCTCTCTTTAAGTATATGTGTATGTGTTTATGTATACATATATAATATACATAACTATATAGTAATATATATGCATAATATATATGCATAGATATATATTTAGTAGTATATTTACATAATATATTATATATCTACATCTATATAGAAAGAGTGTGTAATAGTAGAGATAAATATAGCAACACACAACTACTGTATTTGAAAAAATAAGGGACCTCTTTTCTTCCAAGCTTTAGGGATCATTGCAAGAAAGAATGCAAGAGTTTGAAATCATGGATTTCTTTGATGAAAATTAGTTTGAAAGACATGAAAGTCATACTAGTTAATTCACAGCATCTTTGCCTGCAGGCACAAGACCTGTGCAAGATCAAGCTATCACAGTTTCCACAATAGGTGACGGAGGGGCTCATAATGTATCCTGCAACAAATAAAATGTGCATATTTATTGTATATTTAGCTTCCGATGGGTACAGTCACAAGTTGCCACATAGCGGTTTTCACTAATCATGGAAATAAAGCTATTAATTGAAGCTTAAAGATGACATTTGGGTTAAATAACTGGCTAAATCTATCCAAAATCAAAAACAGAATTAACATTTTCTGGCTAGCAGAGAAGTCTTAATTAAATGTGTAAGGATCAGACGAAGTTTTGAGTGAATGTATTGACAAGGACCAATGGCTCAGATCTATGAGAACTGGCAGTCTTCCTATGCCCGATGTGTAGATACTGCCAATGTGTACAAAACCTATTAACTGCAGCTCCTGCCTCCTGGAAGCTTACAGCCTGATTCTACTTGCCTACAGCTACCTCCTCCTAAGATATGGTAACTCCTCCTCTGCTGCATGTGATAAATGTGTTAAGCTTCTAGGTTGAGGCATTGTTGGTGCCCATGCACCCCCCGGGTCCAACTTTTCTTTGTGTGTGTCTGTTCCTTCTTCGTGTCCATCGCAACCTAGTCAGGTTTCTGGAACCACGCTGTAGTCCACGTGACAGCACTTAGTAAGATTATACATCGCATATAGTCCATTGTCTCACTTGGAAGATCACTAGCTTTCCACCATCCAAATTTGTTATTCCCCAGGCCAATTTTTCAGATATCTTCAATATCATTTGCAGGATTCATCACTCTCTGTGGCTAGACAGATGAGTGAGAAAGCAAAGCCTGCTTTGTCTTGATACTTACAGGACAGGTTCCAGTAAAGGTATTCCTTGAAAGATTTTTTTTTTAAAAAATGCTTTTCCAACATTTTTAAAAAATGATTGAATGTGCTGAGGAGTGCAAACACAAAGCGAAGGTTTGTTTTCCATAACCTCTGGCCTTTTAGCCTTTCTTCAGAGCATCAGTGCATGGACTTGGAAGAAATATATTACAGCTACTCCTCACTTGGCTGTCCAACTCAAGTGGAGGGTTCTCTGTATAACTACAGAGGCCTGAAGGACTTTGACAATAGACATATACAAGTCGGTACAAGACGATCCTTCTTGCAAATCAACTGAATCTATTGTGATTTTCATAGGTATCTCTTTACATTTGTTTCCAATACTTCTTTATGCAGTCCAATATTTTTTCAGAAATAAATTTTATACCAAACACATATTTAAGTGTACTATGAAAACAATCAATGCTATAATTACTACATCTCTCCTGAACATTTACAGGGAGTGTAAATGAGGATGATTCTGATAACAACCGTGTACCTGTGAGACAGGGCACCTGCATTAATGTTTGGTTTGCACACCGTTAGCTAACTGACCAGCTAATGCACATGTGTATTTAAGCTGGAGTGCCTGTGGTCACAAATTTTATGCTGGTAGCAGTGTTTAGTTTTGGATTACTAACATGAAGTAGGAAGGAAATATGTGACTTTATCAGCTGTAGACTTTTAACTCTGGCAAAACAGAAAAAAAATTAAAATGCTGCTTTCTAAATAGAGGGACAAAATATTATTGTAGTGATTAACAAGTCTAATTACCAAAATGAAAAATAGAACTTTATGTGCTTATCTATTTAATTATTTAAAAGCTGTCCTTTAATAAGTATTGGCCCAAGCCAGAACAACCAAGATAACCATTATTTTTAAATAAAGACAGATGCCAACCACATAAGAGGTTATCATACATTTGTTTTATATATGATAATCCTTAGATTATCATCCACATATTATAGCTGTATCCCATCTGACTCTGTCAGTTGTAACTAAGTTCTACTTATTTATCTCCTAGAGTGCCATTACAATTGAATCTCTACAGCTTAATTATGTCAACGGAATTCCAGTTCATCTACTGAGGAGGAGAGTGAAGCATTAGTCGCCTTCTAAAGTTTCCTAACACAAGGACATAGCCTGCCTGCATGGCTGTTACGTTTTCAGTAAGACAGTCTGTTAGAGCTGTTCTGAGCTACAAGTTACTGCAGAATAATGCCTTGAAACACCACCGTGAAGATGAAATTCTTAATTAAAAGATAATGTAAAAAATGTTTAAAGCAGGGAAGAGTAAAAGGTTGTAGAATTATTTACTCAGTAATTAAAGCAGCTGATGCAATTTGTTTTCATAATGACAGCTTGATGATTTCATGTAATTATTTTCATGATTATGTTGAGTATTTATATTTGTATTTTAAATATTAAATTAAGCATCTCACAGTCATTACTAAATTATTTTGACAATATTGCACTTTATTTCCTGCTTAATCCTCATTACAATATCCTTTTCTGACTGAGCACTGTCTTTTAAAAATGTTCATTGTGAAGAAATATTGTAAATTTACATCTAGAGGAGTTATACAAGTAGACTTTGAGTTGAGGGTTTCTTCCCTAAAACTATCTATATAAGAGAACATTTTGAATAATGAATATATTAAAACAAAGTTTTGAGATTTTGAAAGTAAAATTATTTTACATGGTGTAAATTCAAGTTTATATTTTAATTCAGAAATAGAATTTTCATCTACAGCCAGGCAGTGGTGACACACACCTTTAATTACTCACTTGGGAGGCAGAGACAAGTGGATCTCTGTGAATTCAAGGCCAGCCTGGTCTACAAGAGCTAGTTCCAGGACAAGCAACAAAGAAACCCTGTCTCAGGGGGAAAAGTAGAGTTTTCATCCAAAAATGAAGCTATGCTACATTACAAAGTAAGTAAAAATATAGTTGACAGCTAGTTTTACTATGAACTTGACCATATTTGTGATGTTTTTAGCAGACTTTTTCTCTCAGCTTGGCTATTTATGTTATTTAGGACTTCAGATATTTTTCAATTTTTCATGGTATTACATTAATTAAGGGGATATAGGTGTATTGTTATGATTAATACTGAGAAGTTCTCTACTGCTCAAGACACTGGCTTTTATTTGTCATAACATCTCATGAAATGTCAATGAAATTTGGCTCAAGTCACAACTCCACATTTATGAAGTATCTTCATAAGGACAGTTCCTATGACCTCCACATCTTAGTTTCCCAAGGTTTGAAAGCAGCAATACAAATCTCACTGTGAAGAAGGACATTTATCAGAGGATGCTTTTAATATTGTCACAGTATTGCAATGACTCTTTTTTAAAAAAAAAATTCTTCTCTCATACAATACATCCTAACCACAGGAGGGAGGGGAAAATGCAGTGACTCTTTTTAAAGATTAAGCATCTTCTCCATTAGATCTCAGGAAGTTTCCCAAGGGGGCAGAGGAAAGCTGGTCTTTTTTCTGTCTCAAATAAAAACAGTAAATTCCCACATCAGGCACCTGAAACATGCCAGTTTTAGTTTTACTTATTATGCACCTTCTCAAGTGAAGGATCCAACATAAAGCTGAGGGAGGTTAAGTGGTAAATAGAATAACTGTAGAAAATTATACTCAGTGGGGATAAGTGTGGAGAAAAATAAATTACTCACAAAAAAATTCGTATGCATGGTGCAAATTAACAATGCCTTGTTCCTTAGGGACAGCCATTCCACAGTGTGGCAGTGCTGCCATTAAATAATCAAACATCATTTCTTAAAGTATTGCTTACTGAAAAATAGAGTAAAGTTATTTCAATTATTTAGTCGCTTGAAAAGTGACATGAGGATTTAAGGAATGCTCTTAAAAGGATCAGCAAAGGTGATGAACACACAGAAGAGTCCTCAACAAGAAAAATGAAGGGCAGAAGAAAGTAGCCATTTGCAGGGAAATGCAACCTGAAAAAAAGTAACAAGATGCTTTCTCCACCCATTTTCCCTCTCCTAATGTCTCCTTTTCTGTTCCAGACTGGGGAGAATTACATATCTCACACATTGTTCCCCACAGATGGCTAACAGAAACATTGTTGTGTCCTCTCTGTCTCTGTCTCATCTCTCTGTCTCTCTTCTTTCCTTCTCATACACTCAAAAATTAATGAGACCAAATTTCCAGAATGCCATTCTGAGAATTTCATAATAATGTAGACTCAAAAACAGCATTTAGTTAAAGTGAATGATTTTAAAGTCCAGAATCAATCAGTACCCATGGAATTTGATTCCCTATATCTATAAAATATCAATGAGAATATGATGGTTGTCGCCAGTGAAGGCAATTGTTCATTGACATGCTAGAGGCTTTTAGGCCATAGCTCCGAACATTAACTCTCTGGCTGTTTGCTGTAATCTGGCTAAACCTAGAGCAGGCTCAATTGCAGTCCTAGAGAGCAGGAAGTAATCTTTATCCAGGCCCTGCTGATTGTCATGCCTCATTGCCTCCAACTTAGATGATCTGAGGGCTGATCATCCCCAAGTCTACACTGAGAGAAGCATGGTGGAAGGGAAAATCAGAAAGCCCCATGCCAAATGACGAAGCTGAAGTGCAAAGAGGTATTCAAAAAGGAAGAGGTCATTGGTGGAAACTTAGTAGGCAACAAAGAATGTCACACTCCACAGCTTTGTACTAGGCTCAGTACTTGCACATCCTTCTTCAAGCCAGTAGTACAGTACTGGAGACAGCTGCATAGCACTGGGCCCAACAATGAACAGCATTGGGATCAACAATATAGTCCTCAAACCAGCTCTATAGTATTGAAACCAGCTGCATAGTTTTGGGACCAGCTGCATAGACCTGGGAGCAGCTGCACATCTCTGGGACCAGCTGCACAGAACTTTGAAGAGCTGCACAGACCTGGGGTCAGCTGTATAATACTGGGGTCAGCTCAAGAGTATGTAAGAAAGACAAATAAAACATATGCATAGTTCATAGTATGGTGATAGGAGTCCATTCAGATTTGGTTGTTTAGGTAAGAAATAAATTAAGGAAGGAACTAAGACAAAACATGCAAAGCTCGATTTCTCCATTTATATAAGACTAAAGACGGCTTGAAGGTTTTTACACAATCTTCTTCTGCTGCTGGTGTTGATGGAGCCTCACATTCCAATCAATGTTTCAGTATTCCATCGAAATATGGAGAATGATCAAAACCACTCTTGTTATTTGTGTGTTTATAGGTAAATTATTATGTTTCTATTTCATAATGATTACCATCAAAAGTTGTTATCTTTATGGATCATGATTTTACTAACAAATTTATGAAGCCTTGTAAATGAGATGCAGCTTAACATTAATCCAAACCCGGGAAGCACCCCCCAGCAATCTTGACATGGCCTTCTTATTTTGCAACTATTTCAAGAAAACTAAGACCTACATTGGGGATGAATAATTTAGAATGAATAATTGAGGCAACAATTCTGTTTAATGCTTATTCTGGATAAAACTCTTATTTTCAGTAGAAATAATAAAGAGTAGGACAGCATATAGGCCTCTGCCTCCAAGAGCTGAAAATTTGATGTGGTTTACATAAATTTTCTAGGAAAGACATAAATAGAAGACTTTCAGCCAAGATCAAGAAATGGTGTAGAAGGCCCTTCTGTTTGTGTGTTGCTTTTATTGGTTAATTAATAAAAAAATTGCTTAGCCTAATAGGGCAGAACTTAGGTAGGTAGAGAAGACGGAACTGAATTCTGGGAGGAAGAAGCAGAGTGAGAGAGCCGCCATGGAGATGCCAGGTCAGGGATGCTAAAACTTTCCTGGTAAGCCATGACCTCGTGGTGATGGATTAAATCAAGATGTGAGAGTTAGCCAATAGGAGGCTAGAGCTAATGGCCAAGCAGTGTTTTAATTAATGCAATTTCTGTGTGATTATTTTGGGTATAAGCTACCAGCAGGTGAAACAAGGGGCCCCACTCCTTATAACAAAGGAAAGATTTTATCCAAGTTCAGCTTGGGTGATTTACAGGAGCATGGACAGCTTACAGCCCCAATCTTCTTCCTCTAACAAAGTATCCATAAGACTCTCAGGATGTGTGTGGAAGGGTCCCCTGTAGAGCACACAGTCACCTCCTAGGCCATTAATCACTTGAGTTTTATGAGATTTTTTTACTTACCTCCTCCCTTTATGGTCTCATGCAGTTTGCCTACCATGGTTCTGATTCATGATGGCAAAAGAGTTGCCCAATATGGAGGAAAGAGCTATATTCTAGAAAGTGTACAAAATACAGTAAAAGCAAGAGACTATTCTCAGACTATCATGAACCATGTTGTTTTGTTGTTGCAAAGCTCTTTTTTTTATATTAAGTTCTGTTGTGATTCTCTTGAAATCCTTAGTGATTTTTGAGTAAGAGAATTCTCAGTTTCATTTGGCAGTAAGCCCTGGCAAATTTCGTGTTTGCGTATGAGCACTCAGGTAAATGCTGCAGTATATCCCAAGCAGGCCTTCTTTGTACAAAGCACTTAAGATGAAAATGTAGCTCGTCTCCCAAGTGAAAGTCAGAGAAGGATGCTACCAATAAATTACAACAAGAGCACACTTACATGCTGAACAGGAATTAGTTCAGTGGGAGAGTTTAAAAGTGGAGTTTATACAGTCCCCATGGGAAACAAAAGCATGGAGAAGGCCCATTAGTGAATTTGAGCTTGAGAATGAAGCAGAAGAAAAACCAAGAGAGGAAGAAGAGCTCAAATTAAAGAGAACTGTGCACATTGCCTGGTAGATACCCATTTTATCTTGAGATTGTAACAGTCATTGACTGACTTTAAGTAGAAGAACAGATTTGTCAAAGGCCTATTTTAGAAAGATTGTTTTCAGTTGTTACTTAGAAAAGTCAATGAAGGGAGTAGTTAGTTTTTCCAATAATCTAAGCAAGGAGAGATGAATTGATCCAAGAGTGATGGGAAAGACAGAATTCACATGGTGCACAAGTGGACAGGGATTCCAATGGAAGTGGTAAGAGGCTGTAGAAATATTTTTAGTTGCTTAAAGGAATATAATCTTATTTGTTTAGTTTCATCTATAAGAGAGGGAACATGATTATGCAGAAATCATGATTTCTATGTTAGAAATGTTCAATTCAAGGTGTACAGATACAAAAATTCAGTAAGACCAGGGATATTGGAATAAAATGGATCATTTCCTTGGTGATGGAGCTTGAGAAGGATTTAGAAGACAGAAAGTGGCAATGTTTGTCCAGGTTGTCTGAAACAAAGAAACAAACAAAACAAGCAAATTGGGTGAAATATCTAAAGCATTGATGTTACAGTAAGCACAGTGATCACATTTTCGTAGGAAATCAGGATAAATGCACTGTGGTGCAATATGAATCAGTGTCATACTACAGAGGTTAATTAGTTCACTCCTGCACCTATTCTGACATTCTTACATGTCTAGGCATTTCAGGTCCAAATAAATCCTATTTTATCTTTCTATGGTTACCTTGAAGCATCTGGCAATGCCTTCTTTGTTCTCTCTGTCTCTGTCTCTCTCTCTCCCTTCCACCCTTCCCCTCTCTGTGTGTGTGTGTGTGTGTGTGCTCACATGCACACACACATGCGTGCACACATACAAGCATTGGTTAGTCAATTGTTAAGCCAATTTTAATTTGTTTATGACTTCATTAAGTAGGAATCCTATTTCTGTTTGGTAACTAGTATGGTTCAATGTGAACACAATATAGGAAAGTATCATAAATTAAGGGACTAAAATCTGCGGAAAACTAGAAAATATTTGAAGATTTTTTTTCAATGTGCCTACTTCGTATGTTTAAGTTGCCATCTAAAATGAGTATGAGAACACAAGGTTAATGATGTTGGCTATCCATTAAGTCAAGTGACTAGTAGCAGAGTATTTCAGCAATCAATGCTTCATCACTGACTATTGAAGTTCCTGATATTTCTATCAGAAATCAATTCTTCTGAAATATATGTGAACATTAAAATAAAAAAATATTGGATTTTCTTTTTTTTTTGTTTTTTGTTTTGTTTTTCGAGACAGGGTTTCTCTGTGGTTTTGGAGCCTATCCTGGAACTAGCTCTTGTAGACCAGGCTGGTCTCGAACTCACAAAGATCCACCTGCCTCTGCCTCCCGAGTGCTGGGATTAAAGGCGTGCGCCACCACCGCCCGGCTTTGAAAAGACACACCACTGTGTGTTTTCTTGCTTTTTATGTGTCATCTCCTGGTCCTGATGTTGTAACTCATAGAAAACTTCACTCTAGTACCCATAAGGCTCTTAGGGGAGGAAGAAGGGAGGAGCACTTCATTTCAGTTTATGTAGGAGCCAAATGAATACAACTATGCATAAAATACAAAAACCAGAAAAGATTTAATGTCTTATTTGAGATCTAAAACTTGTCTCTAAAATTCAATATCTTATTTCATTTTGTTTTATGTTGAAGCAGAATCTCATGATTTTCTACTCTTGAATTTGCCTGATCCCTTTGATTCTGACTCCTATTCCTGGGGTTACAGGCATGTGCAACTTCTCATGGCAGAATTATGTATTTTATGTAATAATTTGGCATCAACACTATACCATAGATTACTGTTGAAGGTACTTTCATGTTTAGAATAAAAATGATCACTATATGTCTATTGAGAAGAGCAAAAAACCATACCTGTTGATACTTAACCCCCACATATCTCTCTAGCATTAAAACTAACTAGATCACCCATAACTCATTCATCTAGCATTGGATCTCTGTCTGCAGTTGAATTCATATTTTCCTGCTCCTCATCTATAGAATCCAGGTGGGAAAATTAAAATATAAATTTTCTTTAAAAATAGAAAATATTTCAGGATAAATTTATATCTTTAACTATGTACATTTATATTTAAAAATAAATATCAGTGTTATGTTTATGTAATTTATGCAAATTTTAAATTAATATGCATATATATTAACAGGACCGATCTTTATATCTGGATCTGCCATGTTTTCCTTTAAAACACAATTAAGTTGAGCATATGGGGCACTTGTATCACAGCATGGACTGGGGAACTTCAAAGGGACATAATTAATTGGAATAGCAAGGAACAGCATGACTGTATAAGCAGAGCAAAACTCAAGTTAATCATTTGAACCTAATTTATATGTTCTAAGTATTTGAGAGTAAAGATGACTAAAAGACAGCTGAAATTCAGACTTTTGCCTTCAAGCTATGTATTGAATTTCATTGATTATACAATCTTTATAAAACTACAACTCAAATATATAAAGTAGAGAAGACTATACCTAAAGAGCAAGGCAGGGGATCTGTTTTCCTGTTGGGTTACAATATCAGTACTCATTTAATTTCATAATGTTAGGTCAACTGTTACTATTGCATGTCACCTGGGCAACCATAAAATCAATTTCTTTATGTTTTCCTAGAACTTCGTTTATGTGTTTTTGAATTTTATATCTCTCCATTACCTAAAATCCTTTAAAAGCATTTAATAATGCATATAAGTATATCTGTTTCATTTCGCTGGGTCTGGGGAGATGGCTTAGTGGTTAATTGTTTGCCTGGGGAGATAAGAAAATGTGAGTTCAGTCTCTAGAACCCATGTAAAAAAATCCAGGCCTTGTCTATATGCTTATGAGTCCAGAGCAGGGGCAGGAGTGTGGAAATAAATAAATTTCTTGAACTCACTGAACTGGAATCCCAATAAGATTGTTCTAAAACTGAGGTGTATGGTCCCTGAAAAGCAACGCCCAAGGTGAACCTGTGTCCTCCGCAAACACACAAATATGCATACAAATACAGAAAGAAAAAAAGTTGGGTCAAGTTTAAGGACACAATTGCATTCTATTATTTATCTGATTCCAATCTCTTCCTACTTTAGGAATGATTGCATCATCAGTATTGGTCAAAGAAGAATATACTTAACTTATAGAATTATATGGAACCATTATAAAGGCATAGCACTGAATCTACACATTCATTTTCTTCCTTCATTATAACTTTTATTCCTATGACTTTCACTTTCAGTTTCTATCTATACCTGAAAGGAAGTACCTGGAAACAGGAGCTAGACTTCAAAGTACAAAACAATGTTGTCAAAAAAAAAAAATAATGTTGACCCTCTATGCAGCCTGCCTGGCTGAGGGCATTCCTTATTGTTCAGTTAAGAATGGGAATGGCTATGATTCTCCAACCCCAATTTCTAGCGAATAAAAGAAGGTTAGAAAATTTGAAACTAGGAGTTGAGATATTATTTAACTAATGCTCCTACATTTACAGACCAGCAAATCTATAACTCAGAAATATGTTTGAGAAAATATTGAGAAGAATTTTATCTTAGTGACTCAATCACACAGTTTCCCACAATATCTTACATTCTCAGTCAAGTATGGACAAAATAAACCTTGTCTACTCTATGCTCTATTTTCTAATATATCTTTATAGGCTTTGGCATTCGAGAAATCTAAATATCACATACATCATAAAATTCATTCGCTGACATATCTGAATATTGCAATAATAAAATATAAAAATTAAAATTAAGGATATTATTGAATAATGAATTCTAAAAAACATACTTTTTCCTAGCAAAACTGGGAATAATGTAGTTTAGTTTCACGATTTTTACAAATTAAATTATCAAAACTTATGTTTTTCTGATTATCAGTCATAGCTGGCATTTGAAAAATATATATGGGCCATAAATGTATCTTTTGCGAAATATATACTCAAGTGTGAGGCACATTTTAATAATTAATACTTTTGAAAAATTATATGTAAATGTGTATCTCCATTTGTGTATGTGCATGCAAGTGGTTACAGAGGCCAAAGCAGAATGTCAGATCCCTTGAATTTAGAGCTATGGATGGTTGTGAACCATCAGAAGTAGGTGCTGAGAACAGCATGCAATCATATGCACTCACAACTCTTCAATCATCTCTCCAGTCCTATAAAGCACTCTTTAAAATGTTTAGGGAAGGTTGTTATTGAGTTATGTGTATTCCTTACAAATTCTGTATATTATCATTCTATTAAAATTGCATACCTTTTAGGAAACCTATAAGAATTTGAAGAAGTCACAGCTGGTTAGATGTCAGTACATAAAAGCAAATACTATTAATTGCATTCATTTAAAGACTCTAAAACATGATTGCACAGCGCTTGAGAGAAGATATGGTCAACAGACTCTGGAAGGAGTAGGCAGGTCCCTCATTAGAGTGTGTGCAAGAAAAGTTTCAATACTATATAGCCTAGAAAGGGGAAAGAGACAGCAGCAATGCGTTTGTGTATCTCAAATGTAGAGTTCTAAATTATCTACTATAAATAAATTTTAAGGTCACAGGTATACCAATTGAACTGATTTTATCTTTGCATAAGCATATATAGTACATTAGAGTCTGAAAATGTGTGTATATTGTCGGGGACCGTCGCCCCAACATAGAAACTGATGTTTTTCCCCAAATGTGTGCTCG
>JAQHUG010000182.1:2615312-2627591 GCA_028555095.1 Dicrostonyx torquatus
AGCTCACAAGCCTGCAGAAGCCAAATAGCAAGGTGAACCCAAAGAAAAACATATATAGATTTTCCTGGAAGTCGGAAGCTTTGCCATAGCCTCCTTAAAAGAAATATTATGGCAATGGTTATATTATTTTATTTTTGTATTTTTATTTTAAAATCTGGGAAATGTTTATATATTATATAATTAAGAGAAATACATAACAATGATTACATAACAGTTATAACAATGGTTAAACTCAATCTAAAGCTTAATTATTATTCTAGAACAAAAATGAATTATTTCCATTATAAATTTATATATCCCATTTTATACAGAAATAAATATGTTAATCATGAATTTTGTATCTATATGGATTATATAGTATATATTATACATTATATTAATATAGGCAAATATAGTTCACTTATGTTACATTCACCTAATATTTATGAATAAGAATATTTCAAAGTATAATTAGCCATTCTCATATTCATTGGCATTCAGTTAGTTCAGCTTCTTTGTCTTATCATTTATAGAGCTCTGTAGATGATTGATGCTCAGATTTGTTAGGCATCTTAGAAATGGCTCTCAATGAAGCTGAGCATCTTACATTGTCACTCACAGCACATGGCTTCTTCACCTCTCATCAGACATTAACATTATTTATTTTAACCAAATTTTCAGATCATTGTTTCTTTGAGGTCTGTAAAATGTGTTCTCTATTTGTTATTTCCCACTAGATAATTATGTTTACCCAAATTCAGTGACTTAAAATAGTGATCTGTCTATACCAAGGATAGGTCATGACTAGATGTGTATCTCTGTCTCAGGTTGCTTCAGGGGTATCATGCAAGGTGCTCATGAATCAATATATTTCTAGGACAAATCCAATGGGCATGATCTGTGATAATGCTTACAAATGTGGAGACAACAAAGTTTGATTATCAACTGCCGTCCGTACCTAATACCTTAGATACTCATTGGCAGTTGGAAGCAGATTCTATTCTGTTCATAATATGTATTACTCCCCCTGGAAGCTGATTGATCCTATAGTTAAACACTGAAGAATATGAAAAAAGGGGAAGTCAGGATTTTGGGGGTAGCCTTATCTCTCAGAAAGATACAGTTCATCTTTCTTTCAAAATTCCTTATTAGTAGTAAGTCACTAGGTGCATTTTGCATACAAGGGAGGACATCACACAAATGCAGGACCAGAGGGCAAATGTTTTGGGGACCATTTTTTGATCTCTGTTCTGTACCATTTCACTGTACTGTAATGTCACAGTGTATTGTATCTCAGTTGAAAACCTTTTTATAACTTTTTGGAATTAAGCTCACTGTTTTGTTGATTATCTTTTGTATTTTTCCAAGTGATTTCTTTGGTTACTCCTTCTGTACAGCATATAAATATAAAGTAGATAAAAATGCAGAAATGATAATTAGTATAATATTAGTTAATATTAGTACATTGTAAAATTTGAAATGCAATAGATATGGTACAATATTGTGTTGGTTTGTTTGTTTGCTTGCTTCCTTATTTGTTTTTTGTAAGATGAGGAGAAGTCTGCCTGTGAGGGATATATATATATATATATATATATATATATATATATATATTTAAGATACTTAGAAAAAATAGGTGCCCACCATAGTTTTATTTCAAGAGCAACTGAAGTTAAGGCATAGGTTAGATTAGGGTATTTGGATGAAAACGTCATAACCCTAAATTTTACAAAATTTTGTATAACAGAAAGAGAACATTAGAAACACTATTGCTACATGTTTATTTACATACTATAAATATTGGTTTTAGCCTTGTTCTTATAAACTGTAGCTCCTTCACTATTAAAGCACTATCATTAGATGTAATTTTCAATACTTTCCAATTACCATTATAGATATCAGTCTCTTGAAAAAACTGGGGGTGAGTGTGAAGAATGGAGGGATGGGATCTTGAGGAATCAGGGTGGGCAGCCTGGATGTTGGAGTTGGATTGGAGGCAATAGAGGGTGATGGTAACAATAGAGATAAACTGTTATTTTAGGCCATTTTGGGATTAGGGAAAAACCTGGCCCCAGGAAACCTCCTAGGAATCCTCAAGGAAAACCCAAACAAGATTCCTACCAATAGTGGAAAGAGTATCTGAACTGGTTATTCACTGTAAGCAGATTGATGTCTACCCTAATTGTCCTCAGAGATACTCTATCTAGGAACTGATAGAAGCAGATGCAGAGACACAAAGTCAAACACTGGGCAGAGCTCTGGGAGTCTTGCTGAAGAAAGGGAACAGGGATTGTACAAGTGAGGTCATGAGGTAGAAATTCATAGAGATAGCTGACCTGAGCTCATGGGAGATTATGGACTCTGGAACAGATGTTAGGTAATCTGCATGGGGTTGAGCTAGGACCTTTGCTTGATTGTGAGAGTTGCAAGGCTCCTAACTATGAGGTCAGGATCTATCACTGGCATTTATCTAGTTTTGGGAACCCACTCCCATGCTGGATAATGTTGTCCAGCATTTATTCAATGGGAGGAACTCTGTCTTGCCTTAACTTTATGTGCCATGTTTGCTCAAGGACTGTGGAATAATGCTCTTGTACACTATAAGGATTTGTTGCACAACTGGTTTAATAAAATACTGATTGTCCAGTAGCCAGACAAGAAATATAGGTAGGGCAAACAGACTAGGAGAATTCTGGGAAGAGAAAAGGCAGATATGCAGTTGTAATTCAGAAGCAGAATAAGCAGGATGAGAATACCTTACTGAGAAAGGGAATCAAGCCACATGACTAAATATAGATAAGAATTATGGGTTAATTTAAGTTGTAAGAGCTAGTTAGTAATAAGACTGAGCTAACAGACCAAACAGTTTATAATTAATATAACCCTGTAAGTAATGATCAAGCTGGTGTGTATTGTAGCACATACCCCTCATATATTGCTCCTTTTGCTCACAGCTATTCCCCAGCCCAACTGCTACCTTCAGTCTCTAGCGCTGTAACATTGTTTACACTTTCCGTTTTTTTTAGCTTCCCCATTTGTACAATCAAAATGTATAGGAAGATTTTAAAATGGAGCCAAGGCATACAACTGCCTTGAAACAAATCCTCCTAATAGTTTCTGTGGTATCAGGCAAGATATGAAATTGCCAAAAATGGACTTAGATGATAACTCTGCACTGTTTTTTATTTTAATGCAGACATCCCTTTATGAACATCAGCATCTGTCTCCCCATTAGCCTCTCTAGGAACACGTTTTTCTTATTTCTTGTAAAGTCAAAATTGCTTTCATGCTCAGTATCTTGGAGCCCAATATTTTTCTATATGAAGAAATCTCCCTTCTTTGTGGCTTAATTTAAATGCATTCTTGGAATTCTGATGGCATGCCATTGACTTAAGGAACTCTTTTGCCCTTCTAGATTGGACTAAAGTGGGTGTTTATTTGTGTGTTCTTACTTCAATTTCTTTTTGAGTTGTTGTGATTCTAATTACTCTCTGAAAACTATGTAAAAATTATTTAGTTACTGCCTTTATGCACAGACAATGCACATATCTGAGCAATGTTATAAATCAGTTGTAGTTTTGCATGCCTAGGAATAGTGCTCAGTCCAGAGAAGCATTCACTAAAAATTGTTCAATAAAGTGCTGAATGTATGGCAAGTCCTAACTCCAGGGGAACTTTGAGTCCCATCAGCACAGAATTAAAAAGAGATTTAAAATTGATAACCATAATGTGAGACATGGTCATTAGGAACACTCCAAGGAAAATCTTTCTAACTTCATTAGCATCTGGCTCCTTCTTATGAAACACGGGGTTTAACCTAGATCAAGTGAAAGATTGTTTGCAGGTCTAGAATTGAACATTTTCTACTGCTGGTTCTGATAAAGGAGAATCCACATGACCCAAACATCCAAGAAGAGCTTTGTGAAGTTTTGATGAGAAAAGCTATAAAAAATAAGGACCAGAAAACAATCTTGCAAATTTAATTAGAATGACAAGGCTTTAGTGGGAAAAATGACTTAACATGGAAGTGAAAAAGTGAAAAGGGGCTTAGTTGAAGCAGATGCAGGCATAAGATCCAACATTACTGCTTTTTTTTTTTTTAAATATTGGTGGTTTCAAGAAAGGTTCTTACATAGCTAGGCAGGCTTTGGCCTTGTTCTGGATGGCCTGGCCCTGATCCTCCTGTCTCAAGTGTGCAATGATCACAGGAGTGTACAGTTCTAATTGGGCATCATTTTAAACATGAAGTGATTTTCAACACAATAAACATGTAGTGAATTCGCATATGCATAGGGCACTGTTAAACACCAAGAATAAAAACATATTGGAGGTGCAAGTTCTACCTTTGGGTACCGCAGATCAGTGGAGATGTATTCTAAAAAGCAGTTACTTGCTATGTCACATAAAGAATTTGTTGAAATAGAGAATGTATTCTGACCCACAGGCCTGTACTTTTAAACATTATAAAAAAAAGTGTTCGCTTAATGAGGGTCAGGGAGAAAGGTTGACTGTGCATATCATTAAAACATATGACTTGTTTTCAGAGTTCTGTTATTAAGTCAGCAGATTCAATTACAGACCGCCAGCTCTATCTGTTTGTGTCACTTCTCCACATCTCAGGTCCTTTGTGGTTTAAAACATAAATTATTAATGTAAGAATTAGAAGCAGAAATGTAACAAATGCTGGAAAGAGATCAGCACACCAGTGGGATTTCAGAATAAAAAAAAATTCATCAGGGATGGCATTATGAAAAAGGCAATCAATCAAAAGATAAATGCGTCTCCGTGTTGGAACAGTATTAATATTTTTAAGTTCAATAAAAACAAACATACTCATATACAATTAAATTTGGTATTTGAATATTAATGATGACAAAGGTATGTTTACCTTTGCTGACTTTAACCTAAACACCTGAAATAAGAGTATTAGGTGGCGTGGTCAAGATCACCTGCCGTATTAAGGTTTGAGCCTAAGAATCTGTGTTATGAGCATGAATTTTCAATATTCTGCGTCATAGATTGAATTTAAAACCTATAAGAATTAGAGTAAAAGTATATTGCTAGAACTAGTTTATAACAATTGGCTTTAATGACTTTGAAGTGGGCAACACCACTATGTCAACAGTCAAGCTGCTCAGAACATGTACCTAGATGTGATTTCTAAAAACACTTTAAATATTTTGTCAAAGGTACTTTTCATATAATTAAACATGAACATAAAAATGAAAATAAATATTTGCCGTACATATTAACATAAAGATTGCCAAGATTTAAAGAAGAACAAATTCTTTACAGAAAATATACAAAGGGAATGTGGATGTGTTAAGTTGTTTGACAGTGATAGACAATTCACTGTGTACATGTGTCAACATATATGTGTGCGTGAAAATATTGTGCATGTACTAAGACGGAAAGCAGTAAAAGAGAAAAGTGATGCTTAACAATTCACATAAAAATTAAGACAAAATATTTTTAAGAGTATTACAAACACCTTAAGTCAAATGTGGGATAAAATGCCAATTAAAGCAAAAACAAGCCCAGTGGAACTTGCTAACATGTTGCAGCTGCGGGCAATTATGTGAGTCCCTGCTGGGAACACACACTGTGCTACACTCCCAGAAAAGTGTGTAAAGTCACCACATCCATGTACTAAAGTCAGTTGTTTCTGGCAATGTACCCCTTCTACTGCTGGGATTACAGTCTTCAGAACAGGCTGAATTCTGGCCTTTCTATCAGCTCCCTTGATGCAGGGCTCACTTTTACACACATGCCTTTGATGCAAGTCTCACATTTACACACACACCCTTGATGCGGGCCTCACTTTTACATTCTCAAGTTGTTCATTTGTAAACAAGACCATCAAAACAAATGTGCCTTGCGGGGCTGTTCTGAAGATCAAGGCAATCAGACATGTAAAGCAATGAACACATTTTAGGAGTCGATGAATGTTAAATATTTTGAACATTATTAGACTATATGTGTTTCATGTGAAATTATTGTTGGAATACTTATTGTACTATAAAAATAAAAATCTCTTGTGGTATTCCATGCAGTCTCAGAATGACTGCAATTATTTTTCTAAAATTATGGTGAACAAATTTGTCTTCAGAGGACCGAAGCTGAGCACCACTCTTCACGAGCAAGGCACCAAGTGAATGGGCACATATTCAGCCAACAGGCACATCTTGACAAGGTTGTTAAGTAGACACTTCTGAACACATGGCCCTCCTGACACCCTAAGTGGATGCTTCTGGTTCCCGAAAGCATCGCAGCACTTGCAAGATATAAACAAAACTCATAAAAATACCAAGTCACCTTCTATCTAAGTGTTAGGTTAACACTTTAAATCTTTGTGTATTTTTATTTGGGCAGAACTCGTGGCAAACCCCACACGTGGATGATATCGTGCCGTGCAAACGGGTGACAGTGTTCTGTGACTGTTGGAGTTATTCTTAGCTGTGAAGAAAAAAGGATTTCAACAGAAGGCTGTTACTTCAGATGTCAGTCAATCCCAATGTGACCTGACCTAAAACTGCCCTAATTTTTACCACTGACAAAATTCTGGGGAATATTTTCTGTTCAAGTGTTGACATAGGGATTAAGTGGAACATTACTGAATTTGTAGATGCCGTAAGCATAAAGAGCTCAATTTGGGTAGCTGTTGCCATCAAGATTTGACATGATTTAAGGAATGTAAGCTTACATTAAGGAATGTAACCGACTGAGTCAACAAGATTCTATTGAACAGCTGTAACAGCTTAAAGTTCAGACTATCATTCGCACAATTGCTGAAGTTTACATAAAATATATCACATGTACGTATGCTTCTAGACTGTGACATGCTGTTTACACAAATCCTCATATGTCTGAACAGCTTGCCATTGTTTTCACTGCTCAGACTATTGTACTCCATTTTTTTACAGCAAATTAACATAGAGTGACATTGTGAATATGTTCAGAGGGCCTATGAGACATATTAGAGATTTAAGAATTCAGAGCTGAAAACATTTCCCCAATGAAGAAGAAAGAGAGGGGAGAAAGCACAGGCCTGTTCATTCCTGAGGTCTTTGCAGCATGAGCACAGCCGTGCTCAGTTAGAGAGTGGAGGGGACAAGAACATGTGTTGGAGCTCACAAGACAGTTCAGGAAATGCACAGCTGGCAGATTCATAAAGGCAGACCCACAAGTGAACAACTTATGGGGCAATCCATTTTGCAGAGTTGTGGGAACACTTGTCTTTTGGAAAAGTCACTGTCGAATCTTTAAAAACCTGAGAAGCCATGATTCTCCCTTTAGAATGGGATTCATTCCCAAAACACCTCAGCAATATAACTTCGGCATGGGCAATGGAATGACCTTGCTCCATTCCCCGACACCGTGAGGCCTTACAGTGACAGCATTCACTCTTTGTTCTTGTTGTCAAAGTTACACAGAGTCAATCCCACAAAATTACCCGCTAAGAGACCACATGGAAATTTCTATACAAGATAGGCACTGAGCAGGAAGGCAGCATGTCCCATTTGCTAATCTTGTTGTCATAAGGGAGATTGGATGAAAGGATTGGTAAATCCAGGATTCAGGGAGATTTAGTAGCTTTATTTAATGTTTTGGGATGTCCCCTTGAATGCTGGCTCTTTCCTGGGTCAGGCCACCTATTCTGGAGTATTGCTTTGTCAGGTTTTACCTGCCCTTTTATGTGACTTTGATATGAATATTATCATTGTCCTTGCCTATGGAATTCTTCAACTATGTCTCTAAAAACGTGAAACCTCATGGAGATCACCCCTCCTCCTCCTCCTCCTCCTCCTCCTTCTTCTTCTCCTTGCTACTTTTCTACTTTTTCCCCTTACTGCCCTTTCTTCTCCATATTCGTCCCCTTCTTCTTCTTCTCTGTGCCCCTTCACTTCACTTTTTCCCCCTCGCAAAATTAAAAATAAAGAACATACAGAGGTAATGTATTGGAGTTGATTTTTTTGCCCTTACATTCTCACTTGCCCTAGATAGCCTATTCTGAGCCCTGAGGGCGTACTGACGCTGGTACTCAAGGCCCCCTTTAAACATGTCTTTCTGGCAGACATCTTCACAGTTAATGAAGTCCAGTCACACAAATATTTGGCACTGAAATCCTCATAGCCAGAAGTACTTAGGCAAACAATAGGAAAATAGCTTTTAGGATTGCAAAAGAGGCCCAAATATGTGGAAAAGTTGAATTAAATTCTTTAATTTTCTTTTGTTATAAAGATTCTCAGAAAAGTGGAAAGAATGATAACTTTGAAGTTAATCTTGCTACACCATTCATCTGTGTATTAGGGAAATCTAATGTATGTGTCAATGTCGCCAATATTATATTTGTGTTAGCTGAAAGCAGTTGGTATTCAGAAGAATTGGGTGGGGGGACTTTAGAAGAAGGGCTCACAACAGGGTGAAATAGGAATTCCCCTCAATGTGGGAGACAAAGAAAATCCCAGAGAAGGACTCCTTGGTGACAGATACATTTTTTTCTTTACTTTCTTTGTCTGGTTACAGGAACTTAAAAATCAATTAATCCTCCTTCTGGTTCATTCTTCTCACTTTTTATTCTTTACTACAGCATTATAGAATCACAGACGGAAAAAAAACTTCTTGGGGATAGATTTAAATCCCTTGCTCAATCACCATGCCCTTGGACTTTTATTCATTTTCTCAGTCATTGCATTTGTTATGCATCCATGGAACATTTTGTTGGCTTCTGGAATTCAGAGGCTGGAGAATTGATGTGCTTGACTCGAAACACTTTTACAAAGTAGATTATATAAATCTAGACAGTACAAAGTTTTTCATAAGACTCAAGCATTATGATTTTAGCCTTCCAATCGGAAAGGGTTTATTTAATTGGATTTTGCCACCTCACTTTCAAAGGGAGGCTCAGAAAGATGGAAACAACATTATGACATAGAGCAAATCGGAATTCAAGGCACATCCATCCATCTCATGATGGTCTTTCTTCTCCTTGTGGACACAGCATCACCCCTACAAATCAGTGGAACCCTCGAGCTCTCTTCCTTTATCTGCAGTGTCAACAGATGATTATTGTGAGAAATGGAACTCTTTTCAACTTGAGATGGCCTCTTACTTGGACTCAAGGAAATATTAGTTATCTTTATTTAGCTGTATATAAAAGAAACTGCCGTAGAGCCTGAAACAATTGAGTTTTGAAAATTTAGTATTGATATATTTTTAATTCTTTTCTAAAAGTCCTCAAACTTCATGAGAAATTTTATCCAATATTTATGTTTCTCAGAACTGAAATTCATTAATTGATATCAATATACTGTTTTACCTGTTTTGATTAAGATAGTGCACATTCATGGAGATGGGCCGTGTGTCTCTCTGGCCCAGGACTGCCATTCCAGCATACCTAGGTCTCTTATGTAAGAGATGTACATTCAGAATAAATGCTCAAGAATGCTTACTGAATGAATGAATAGCATTTTGTTTATGAATAAAAAGTAAAATTAAATTGGCTAAGAAAGGATCTATGTGATTGTTAGCAGCAGTGACATATGTGTAGAAATGGACACCTATGCTTACACATACACACAAACACAAACACACAGCAACAGACACACACAAATACTTAAACACATAGACACAAAGATATATATATATTTATATATACACACTTACACAAAGACAAATGCATACACATGCATATAAACATATACATATACACACAAAGACACATGTACATACATATACACATATTCACATACATATACACACAAACACATATACATACATACACAAAACATACATACAAACAAAGATACACACACTCATATACACATAAGCAAATCCAATTTTATTCCAGAGAATGTGCTCTCTCCTATTCTGAGTGTTAGTTTAAGGTAAGGTTGAGTACTATGAGATACCTTAGCATCAATTACTTCTGTAATTAGTGCATCATGAAGTTCTTTTGCCCTTCTGCAATGTCTACCATTCTACTGCATCCCAACCCCTATCTACCATCAGGTACAAGTAACTGTTCCACATTTCTCTTTCTATAGGAATCGCTCAAGGTTAAACTTAGATTTCTGATGTCCCCATAGGATCAAACTAATGCTGTTCTCTGGGGTTTGCCTTGAATTCATGTTCCCTTGGAGCATTTTCCTTAGTTTGCGCTACCACTTCCCTTCTTAATTTATTTACAAATTGAGTAATTATTCAATGAAACACGAGTAAATCTTCATGTACTGATTACCTATGGAGGATCCCATGGAAGACTTTTTCTCTTCCTTCTCATACTATCTTGAAAGTCATTCACTTTTTCTGTAATCAACAATTATGAAATTATTGCTTGACTTAGAATATGTGAAGAAGCATATGCACTTTGAAACCCTTATATCATTACATATTGTAATTTTATCCATCTCAAACATTGCTTAATGCATTGGTTTCTGCACTATTGATAGAGTTTATCAAAATTCATCTTCTCTCAATTAAACACACACACACACACACACACACACAGCTTAGATTAAATCCTGATCAAACCATAGCACAAGGCAGCATCATGTAATAGTTTAATACAGTTGATTCTGCATACAGAGGCCAAGTTCCAATGTGAATGGTCTATGTTTGCTTTAGAAACACACAAATGCTACAGTCTGGATATTACACCTACAGCTCTAAATAGTCTGACAAGCTTGTGAACCTGTCTCAATGAATGATTCACTAGGACTGAGGTGAGAAACCAAATTTATTTTTAATTTGGAATGAAGTGTCAAAATCTTACAAATAGTCCTTTGTTTTCTATTCCACTGGGCATATGATGGGCATTTTAATTAGAGTATAGTTATTGTTTCATTGCATACTTAAAGACTCTGATTATTATTGATTGAACATGTTTTTCAGCTAATCATAATTTTAGATTAGCAACTAGCATGCTTAGTTTGTTTAGATCCATTCTTTGGTTCCATTTTCTGCTTTTTTTGCATAACTATATTTAGGGCTGATCACGTGGAATTAGATAACCTATCAAGGACTTGTTTCTAGAGAAGAGTTCTTCTCTATCACTCAGCAGCCATTAATTGCACTGTAGCTCTTCGTAAAGGAGTGGGGCCTCTTTGAATTTCCCCACCTATGTTGGCACATCCAGTAACGTCGTCACTGTGTATATCATATTTAGGTGACAATATTGTTCAAGTGCCACAGGTGCAGTTTACAAGTCATATGTATCTTTCAGAAGACGTTTGCTCTTCTGGCTGTTACAATCTTTTCACTTTCTTGCCCCGATGTCCCCTGAATCTGAGGTATATACTGTGTTTCTACATGGTCAGTTGTTTTCTGCATTTTTCCAGTTGTAGATGTATGGGTTAGTAATCTGCTTGTGAAAAGAAGCTTCTTTGATGAGAGAAGAAAGTCACACTTTGTGTGACTATTACGATTAGTACTTAGCGAGTCGTCAGAAATTACACTGGTTTCAGAAAGAGGCAGCAGAAGGCTCTTTTCCAGGATTCATGACCTCACCATCTACTAGAAATTCTCTGTGTTTATATTACCAAGCACACATTCTCCTACTAAGTGTGCCTTACATCTAATAAGAGAGCTCTTGGCATGGCAATATATAAGCACAACTATCACACCCTTTGGGATAACTTGCCATGCTGGTCAATGTTGTCTTTCACAAGGTTTAGTAAGACTATTAATTACTTTTCTTCTTTGGAAGTTTGCTGAGCATCTGCATACACTATAAGAAGCTGATCCTCAATGAGGAGGCTTCCTAGTCAGGTCCAGTTTGATTTTTCGAGGTCCAGTGTTCAGAGAGTCTTCAATGATACCTTCAAATTCTGGGAGGCACCTAAGGACAATAACAATGGCCTATGTTGTTTGTGCTCCCGTGACCAACAACTTGGAAAGTTTTCCATGTCTAGCATGAGTTTTTATTAGACTGCCTCTGGCTCTTGTGGAGAATATTACCACCCCAATTAATCTTACATTATTTAAAATGTTAAATTATTTATCTGTCTATACACATATGTTATGCATGTATATTTAAGTCAGCACAGAAGGCTGCATTTCACTGTGGATTTTATCAATCATTTTTAGTCTTTCTTAACCTTCCTCTTTTTCAACCCTCTGTTTTGTTTCACTCTGCCTTTCCTGGGTAAAGGCCCTCAGCATGTTTCCTCATTTTTCCCTTCAGAGCACCTGTGCCCTACCATCTCCATCTCTAGATCTCCTTCAAGGGTCATGTGCTTGATGGGAAATTAAAAAAAAAAAAAAAAAAAACTCTGCATCTTACTAGATTCATATGGGAGA
>JAQHUG010000182.1:2649332-2677007 GCA_028555095.1 Dicrostonyx torquatus
ATATATATCCATTTTAATTTTTGTATACAAAGTTGTATTACTTATCCTCAGACTCTATAATTTTCAAAGCAATGTAGTCAACATGAATAAGTAGGTATATTTTCAACTTGTCAGAAGAGTAAATATCATTAGTATAAAGTAAGGGCTGACAAAGTAAAATTTGAGGCTCATAGTCTCAACAATACAGACCCTGCTTGCATTTGCTCAGTCATAGTTATTTAGGGTTGCTGAAATCTCCTAAAGCTGGAAAAGGAGCTCAAATTCACTACAGAAGTGCCATTGAGCATAGTCAAGAGAGATGACCTTAGCTGTGACCAACCATATGAGCCTGTAGAACTTAGTGACTTCTATATCGAATATTTTCTACAATGAGATATGTTTTCCTCCCTTGCAGCTGTATCCTCAGACCCCTTCACTTACAGGACTGTGAGGACAATGTAAAAGCCTGTAAATTTCCTCAGACATTATTTTATGTATCTAAAAAAAAAATTTCTCCAGTGCTGATTGAGAATGCTGCTCAATTATTTCAATCCAGTTGCAAAGAACGGAGGAACGAGGGAACAGCCACTATATGATCCTCCTCAGATAAAAGTTCACTTTTACGTTGGCAAAGTAACACACATCTCCTCTTACTCTATTACCTGCCTGGCACGTCTTGAAAAACCCATTAACACTATGAAAACAAATAAGAAGGAAGAAGTAATAGAAGAGAAACAAAAGGCAACTCTTAGACAGTCAGGCCTCACTGTCTTTGCCTGCATGCCTGGAGATTCTTCTGACCAGTAGAGTATCATCTACTCCTGCTGCGGCTCCCACTCAGTTCAGGGATCTGAATGATTGGCCACTCTTGGCTTTTAATTCTCTATTAGGGACATTCTCCTTCCACCTCTAAAGCAAGCCTGTACCCAAAGCCTTAGTCTGGCTTCCCTAACCAGGGAAGCTTTCCCAGAATGCCTGGGCTATATTCCCAACTCTCTTAATTCGGTGCACCTCTTCTGTACACAGTTCCTGCTCACAGCCTTGCATGCTCTAAGGTTTCTTGACATATGAATTACAGCTGAATTGTTACCAGTCCTACTTATTCCAATATTCTCAAAGCTTAACAAACAGTTTGCTTTGTACATCATGCTCACTAAACATTAATTAAATATATTTAATAATTCATTATGTCACACACATCATTATCTTTACATCAGTAAGCACAGTACCGTGTGCACCACAGGGCCTCCATAACCATTTGTAGGTTGATTTTAAAAAAAAATGTCAAGATGAAACTTTGCCAGGGGGTGTTGTGTAAGTTGTGTGTTGAGTGTATTTTTATCAAACCAATTTTTGTTTTATAAATTTAGTTTATTTGTAAAGAATCACAATTTTCTACATTGTACACATTTGAACTTTCAAATTCACCCACAGAAACTTCCATGCCAACAAGGAATTCTCTTCCACAGTATGCCAGATTTAACTCTTGGACACCCTCTCTTGATTTTTATTCTTACATACATGTAAATAGAACAAGGAGAAAATTTAGGGGAATGTAAAATGACAGTGTTTATGGATTTATACTAGATATATGTACAAATTTCAGACCACAGTGTATTGCAAGAAATATACAGAAGACCAGCAGAAAGATGCTGTGGTTAAACTCTAATGAGATCACTCATTTAAAAATTGGTAAGAATTTGTAATTTCAGCAAATTTCTTAGATTATAATTCCTCACTTTTTTAAAATCAAAGCACATTAAATTATAGAAGATTAAAAAATAATAAACAAACAACAAGAACAAAAACCCATTGACCTTGGGTTATTTGCATATTTTGGGGTTCCTGTATTCCCTTACTGACTTCTGTTCATTTCAGAGGGGGTTTGAGAAGTTTTACACCACAGAGAGGTTTCTGGGAGTCTACCGGTTAGAACACCTAAGCCTTAATCCTTAAGTTTTTGATCTGTAAAACCCACAGTAGTTGGTGTAATTGACCAAATAATTTTGCAATCAAATTGGGGGAGGGTAGATGTAGATCTACTGATTATTTCAGGATTAAGTGTTTTCCTCCTGAAAGTTTAGTTGACTCGAGCCTGGTTCCCAGTGCAATGAAGTACAATCTACCTGTGGAGCAATAGAAATGAAATAATGCTATAGACAAAATGAAAACCAAGGAATAGCAGTTTGGTCTCCTGTGGAGAACCCTGATGATGGAAAATCTCCTACCGCGTTGCTTTTCATCTGCAGACCTGGTAAATCACCATGGGGTTGCCATCTCTCAAGGCTAGCACAGTTGGAATCTGTATCAACTCCCCAAGCGTGATGTGGAGTCAAAGGTGCCACAGAGACTTTAAAGGTCACCCAGTTCAGTGGTTTTTACATTCTGTCCCAAAAGTCAATTTCCACTGAAAGGCAGAGATGAATTTATTCTAAAGCATCTTCCCAGAAAGAGAATTCCGTGACAAGACACTGGACCTTTAGAAGTCTGTGGATAGCCCACCCTAATCCTCCTGCTCCAAGGCAAGCCTAAGTGTTTAGTCAGCTTTCAAAAGACCACTTCTATTTATTTGAAGGATATGTATTACATCATCAGGCTCTCCAGACAGGACATTCTTCATTCCTTTGACTTTTCCTCAAAGGCTATATATTTCTCTAAATTTGTTTTTTCTCCTCTAAGTCTAGCCAAGGTCCTGCACTTTCTGTTATAATTAATACTGCTTCTAAGCAGTTGTGCAGGGCAAGAATGCTGAGTCCACATACCATGATGGTGGGTGGTTCTAGGACATAAGCTGAAATTGGGATTCTCCATGGATATATATTTAGTTTGTGGCCCGTGATAATTGCTTCAGAAAACTTACCCAGCTCATGCTAATTGTGGTCAAGGAAGAGCTGACTTTTCGATGCAATGAGATGTCCCAGGTGAACATCATTCTATATATGATTGGCAAATACTATACAATCATTAATTAACATATTGTCTCTAGCACTTTACCCAACAATTTAATTTAACTAGTTGTGTTGGTATGAAAAATGCTGATGCAATGGGAATACATTATTTCAAATAGATTAAAGAGCTGATAGAGTAAAGTTGTATTCTGAGTTAATGATTTTTCAGCAAGGTTCAATACCACACACACACACACACACACACACACACACACACACATATACATACATACATACAGAGAGAGAGAGAGACAGAGAAATCTTCTGTTAAGTTTTGGCAGAATTAAACATATCCAATATTCTGAATCCTTTCTCAACATTGCAACAACGCTATGACATAGCTACTATTGTTTTTGGTGTAACTGATGCTTTTGATATAACTGTTTATAACATAACTGTTTTAATTGTTTATATAACATTAATGTCGTTGTTTGTTACTGTTATTTTTTAACTATTTGCAATGTACTTAAGAATATGTGGAATTAGATAATTTCTTCCATTGTGACACAACCGCTATTTTGTTACAGAGCAGGACCTACAGCATGTTCGTTCCAATACTCATCCCACTCTAGCAAACTCCACTCTTGCTGCTACCTGAGCTCTTTGAACTCTGACTAATTCTCTCCTCTTTGATGCTCTTGAGCTCAGTTCTACCTCAGTACCTTTGTAGGAAAGAATACTGAGACTTTTTTCCCTAGTAGATCCACTTATAATAAGCTCTAATTGTGTGTGTATGAGTGCTGTCTTTATTTGTGAATGCATGCACGTGTGTTTTTGTTTGTACATGAATGTGTGTGTGTACATCTGTGTATGTGCATGTATGTGCTATGTATGTATATGTATCTGTGTAGCGGGAACTCTAGAAGAAAAAAAACAACTAATCTAAGAAATTGAGAGAGTTCTCACTATATTTTGGGCAATGTTTACTAGCAGAATATCATATCTATCTTCCTTCAACTTTAAAATCCATTCTTGTTGTAGCGTTTCGCTACATTGTGTGTGCAGACATGAAGGAACAAGCCATTACTGTTTACGCCCCTATTTTTAGTCTGCTCCTAAACTGCATCCCAGTGGAAGCCAGTGAGATGGTAGGCAGAGGGGTGGCCAGTACTCTTAATTATGTCATTTCCATTCCAGACGAATAGCCTCCAATTGAGTTGCTGCAGAATCCAGGTTAGAGGTTCTCCTGAGTGGAACACATGAGAACAATGCAGTGCACTCCGGGAAGGTCTGCTGTTCTGCTCAGCTGATCGATCACTCTCGGGCATACCACTCTAATTTCCTGCTCCTTTCAGATGAGCATTTCTCTGCTTCGACATTTTCTTTCATCACATTTTTCAAGTCCTTTTCAATAACTTGGCATTGTGTTTGTAATTTAACTGTAGGTTTGACATTGTTCTTAACTCACTCTTTAATTGTTTTGGCAATCAGTGCTTTTACTGTATGATTGATTTCGGTTTTTTATGGCTTGAACCTGAGTTGATGCAGTTTAGGTACAAAAAGACTTTCTACAAAATGGACCTTGTCATTTTAATCATTCTGAGAACAGCTTTACTATCTGTCATTTCACCTTTTGGTGAGTGCTATTAAGCCTTATCTCGTGTTCAAATGGGTTTGCTCTTGCCTGCATATGAGGTGTTACCAATGATGCTTTGTGGCTACTTTCTTTATTTTGCTCAGCTACCTGTCTGTCATCACTCTTCTTCTTCATACTCTTCCTAACTTACCCTTTCTGATTGCAGTTTCTTGCACAAGGTTATCATACCAAGAAAGTGTTCGTTTCCTAGTGACTTAAGAAAGTCTACCCATTCTGCCGCAAGTGTTTTAAAGGGAAGGCAGTAAGTTTTCAATATGTTGAAAACATTATGTAGGGAAATAGACTAATATACTCCAGACTTTTCTATCTGCCTGGCTCTTTGCATAAGATTATGGACTCTAAAAAAATGTGATTGGAAATTTGTACACCCTCTTCTGTTGAAAGTAGTTCTATCTGCTCTATCTGCCCTGTTCTGTATCATTCCCATACTGTCACTCTCAGGTTGGCATGATTGTGCTTCTCCACTCAGATACAGAGTGTTATGTGCATCTTGTAGGGTCATACACCAAGTACGTGGCAGAGGGGAATTCTTTCCTAATTTCAAATCCAGCCTTCCTGATTGGGTTTTCTGTTGTTGTTTGTTCTCATTCTATATCAGCAGGTTTCAAGGTTGAAATATTTTTCCATGATGAATTACAAACAGACATGAGTGGAATCTGGATTTCTGTGAAAGTCAGCCAAAGGAAAACTTTTCTTTAATAGTATGAATTATAAAATAAAATTAATTGACTTTAAAATGAATCATTATCCATGGGCCCGTTTTAGAAACCTTTGTGATACACAGAAAAAGAGATGTTTAGTTTGTGATTTCTCACTCAGGCGTATAATCTTTTATTGTCTCTTAATACCAGCGGCTTTAGCAACTTTGTGCCAAATGTCCATGGGATAGAATCCCTGAGTGCCATTTTATGATTGGCTTTCAGGAGAGACAATGAATTGCTTTTGGTTACCAGTACTGAAAACTTGCATTTATGCGCTGAAACTAAGTTTTAAAATATTTTTGGAGCATCCCTAATTCATATCCAGTTTTATTGGGTTGTAAAAGAGATTCTACAGTCCACTAATCTAAATTACAAACTACACAGCCAATGATGAAAATAAAGTGGATAACTAATGCATTGTTCAGTTTTTAGATTTAATTGCTATATAGACACATTCTTTTATGACTCTTTATTAGCTTAGTTTAATGCTAGGAAAGTCTAGAATGTCACACCACCTGAACATGTATTTTTTAAAAAATTTGATACTTTAGATCTCAGTTAATACATTTAATGACACCATTATTACTACTGGTACTTTGAATAAATTGAATTTTAAATATTTCAGGGGACTTTAATTTTTTTCAATAGAGAAAAAGAAAGATAATTGAAAGTTAATGAATAATGGAAACTATACTTCCCTAAAGCATGTTTACAGCCATTGTGTGCCTCAATGGGTATTTAGACAACTAACTGTGCTCTGATGGCAGCAAATATTTTAACAAGCATTTACTGTGTATGCCTTACTGTGTGTCAGGCTCTAAAGGTAACAAATAAATGAACTGCTCTCTAGAGCGGGACATTTTTTTCTGACCAAACAACTTGAATTAATAAAAAATAAATTATGGGACCACATCGTTTGGACTGTTTAGCACCACCTGGAATTGTTTAGAAGTAAAAACAGACAAAGAGGGTGCCATGAGTTAGAAGCTGAAGGATGGACAGGAATGTGAAGAATGACAGTATGGAAACAATGATAGATTTAGGTGTTCTAAAACTCTGAATGAGTTCATTTTATATCCATCAGACTACTAACTCTTTTGAGGAATCAAAACAAAGTCTTATGAGTGTATCCAAAGTAAAATTAATTCTCTACATATTAGACTCATATTAGAAATATTTGGAGTCATAATTATTTTGGTTCCAACAACATTTCAGGAAAATTTGATTAGATCTCAGGTCAGCAGAAGGAAATGAGGTCATTGGGGCATGCTCTCTCTTTGACTGTGTTATATGTTATTTATGCTATCAGAGGTAAAGTAATTACAGGAGATGATGAGTGTTGGGTTAAAGCCCATTTTGATACTGCCTTCTGTTGCTGAATCACCATTTCCAATGATAATCATGAGGGGAACACAAAACTGTAGGAGCTTGTTCTTCTTCAGACCACTTGGCACTGATATAGATACCCTGCATGAATCATCAAACCAGGACTGACACTAGGCATCCAGAGAACCATGGTGGCAACTGCCGTTGATGACAGTGACCAAAAGTAAACAATAGTATCTGTTATGTACCTTATCATCTTGCATGAGTCTGTATAAACACAGCATTGGGGTGAGATATAGAACCTATGTCTTCATCTTTGCCTTTGCAAGCCCACCTGTATAGACCTGTGTGTGCTCATCCAAGGCAGATGTACCAGTTTGTCTATGTCGTCGTGTGTAGGCCTGTGTGTGTTGATATATACCTTAACATATTCTCTCAGCACCTGTCTGCAACTCCCTCCCTATTAGCCTGTATGCCAGTGAATGATTGATTTTTTTACCTGCCCATGACTCCTTGTATTTTTTTTAAACTCCTAACTTCCTGAGGCCCATACCCAGACCCTTCTCTGTTGCTGGCATAAATTTAGACATTACAAGTACTTAAATTTGGGTTTCCAGACTTTGGATTTTCCTTTCTTCATGGTCTGCATCTGCTTGGGACATTACTAAGACCACTCTGAGAGTACTGGTTAGTTGTAATTTGATACCAAAAAAGGAACAATGCAAACTCATTACTACCTCCCCTCATAACAACAACAACAAACACTTCGTAAAGCACACTGAGCAACAGACGCTGCCAACTAAATGTGTTGCTGTCTGTGTCCATCTATACCAGAGCCAAGGAAGAAGGGGGAAGGAGTGGTTCTCTGTGGGAATAACTGGGAAAGCACATGACATGCTTTGCTTCTGAGTCTGCATGGTGCTCTCTGATCTTCTGGGGCCTTTGTCCTCAACATGTTATCTGAAGCCCCATTTTATGTACTAATTATCTACTTTCTACTTCTTTCCATGATGGCTGAAATTGCCTATCTCTTGCCCCTGTCTACCATTTATGTATGTCACCTTTTAACATTACATGTCATTCAGATCTCAAGATATTCATTCTATCTGTTTAATGCTCAAAGCTACCTAGTGCCAGAAGAAAGAATGAGCATTGGCAAACCGTGACACTGCAATTCCGTGATGTGCAAATGAGAAGTAATGGACTACATTATATGTAGCAGTCATTTCATCATGCCACTGCTTTCAAAATATTGATACTCAAACCCAAAAAAGCATGTTTTATGTAAGGGCCATAGTGGACACTTTGCAGGCCTCATGACTGCTAGAGATGTGTTGGGTTGTACACTACATTGTAGGAAACCCCTGTCAAGAAGAACACAGGTTCACTGTGTGTTTGATTAACTAGCATTTATTGTAGGTTCAGAAATATCTTGCATTGCCAAACTTTGTGCTTGCCACACACCTTCAGTTACATAGCACGGGGTCATGAGTTTTCGTTTAGGAAGCCAGAATATCCTAGTGGTTTCCATAAAGTTCAAAGAATGTGTGAGATAATTTTTAGTTCTCAATTCTGTTAGTTTTTGAGATTGTAATTTAATTATAAAATGTTTCCCTTTCCTTTTCTCCCTGCAAACCCTCCCCTATATCTGTCTTTGTTCTTCTTCAAATTAATGGCCTTTTTTCACTGTTATTGCGTGCATATCTACCTCAGTAATTTTAATAATTTTATAGTATAACATTATAGAAACTATACATTTTTCAACCACCAGCCCACAGTATCTTAGGTTGTATACTTTTAACTTCCAAAAGATAGCCTAATGAACATTCCCGTCAGAATACGTTGACATTCGGTGTGGTGGACTCTTAAGTAAATGTTTCTAATAAGAAATGCTGTGTCAAGCAAATATTCACAATTCCAATTTCAATCAATATTGCCAACTGCTTTCGAAATATACTTTTGCCAATAAACATGCTTTCATAGTTAGGGGTTTTACTATTGTTAAGAAATTCCATGGACAGAAGTAAGTTGGAGAGGAAAGAAGTTACTTTGTTTATTACACTTCCACATCACAATTTACCCTCAAAGGAAATCAGGTTAGGAACTCAAGCTGGGAAGGAACCTGGAGTCAGGAGTTGATACAGAGGCTATGGAGGAGTACTACTCACTGGAATGCTAGACCTGCTTTCTTATTGCATCCCGAACCTCTAACAAGCACAGGGATGCTCATGCCCAAAATTAGTTGTGTTCCCACATTAATCACAAAAGACAAAACAAAACAAAAGAAAATCTACAAGCTTGCCTACAGCCAGGTCTTATTCAGACCTTCCTCGGTTTGAAGATCAGATAATATTAACCTATTAGATTTTTTCAAATCTTTGTTCAATAAGGATAAATTCTTTTCATTCTCCTTTCGCATTAATTTACTGTATTGTGAATTTCTAATAGTGTCTGACAATCACAGTGTTTTGTCTTGAGGTGTGTCTTTCTTTCAGTTCTGTTCAGCTGGTTTAACTGTTCCCAAAGGCAATCCTTTGTGTGCACTTGTAGTCTAGTGCTGATCTCCTAGGTGAATATCATAAGTCACTTCCTTCTTTGTGTGCATTTGTAGTCTAGTGCTGATCTCCTAGGTGAATATCATAAGTCACTTCCTTCTTTTTACAGACCGTCTTTATGCATGCAGACCTGGAGCACTGTAAGGGTCTTAGTTTTCTATTACCTTTAGCATCCAGCATAGCTTAAATAGACATGCAATTGTAAACTGATAATAGAAATTATGACGGAAATTTTTCTCCGGTGAAGATTCAAAGTCAGAAGTCACACAGACAGAAATGGACTGTTGTGTCGGGTGGCTCATATAACTTGAATGTGTGAAAGCAGAGAATAAAAGTACCCTGTACACTGACAGAAATGACCATTCATTTCCTCCATTCAAACATCCAACTGTAAGCTCATTATTTTACACATCCATTCATCAAATCCTGTGGTTTTTTTTTTTTTTACCAACCTTTTTTTGCCCTTTTTTTTAATCATAATCCCTGCAGAATGGTGGTTTAAGCCAAAATATTTTCAAAGTCTTCTGTTAAGAAATCATGTCATAAATGTCATTCTGCTAGTATGAATGTAAGAGACAGCTAAAATATTTGGACATGTTCCATTTGTCAACACAGTAATGTTATACTGAGTTTTCTATTAATGTTAATTCAGCTTTCATTTAATAGAAAATACTCTTCCACTTGCATATTTATAAGCACACCAAATTATGCAGATTCTTCATTTAGATGTAAACACTTTTAAGAGAATGGAGATGTTTATTTTCTCAGCAAGAAAGAAATTGTTAAGATTTGAGCAGCATATGACACCCTTCTTAATATTTCATTTTTTCTGTTACTCCAACATAACATGCGGCTACATTTCTGGATGCCTTCTTTCATTCTTTTGCCATGTTGAATACCCAGGTATTCCTTCCTTAATCTGGGAGGATTGCTCTACGAACTGAAGAATCTGGTTTCTCTAATAGCTTTGAGAGCATCATACATTTTAATCACTAATATTATGCATATGATGAAGAAAACTGTCACCTTATCAGCCTATTTATTTTCCTTATGATATGTATATACACCTCATTCATAACACAGCTATGATTCGTTTTTTCTTTTTACTTTGATTTTTAGCAGGAAGGAATTCAGGAGACAAATGTGAGAATTTTTTTTTCAATCCAAGCTAACTTTGAAAGTGTGTGTGTGTGTGTGTGTGTGTGTGTGTTAGAGAGAGAGAGAGAGAGAGAGAGAGAGAGAGAGAGAGAGAGAGAGAGAGAGAGAGAGAGAGAGATTGGTTTGTGTGGACGTATATATACGTGTATGTATGTGGGCTTGTTTTTATATATATGTTTGTATGTGTATGAGTGTGTTTCGTCTGTCTGTATGCTAGTGTGTGTGTGTATTTTAATGCTTTATCTGGAGACAGTGAGAAAATATATGTTAAACTGTTTAGATCAGTGTTTTACTTTCTTCTTTATTTAGGTCATGTTTATTTAAGATATAGTCTTACTCTCTAAGCCAGCCTAGCCTCAAGCTCATGTTGAAACTCCTTCTACTATGCTTGCTATTTTTCCCTTAGAATAACAGTAATATTAATAATTATACTAATTACTAATTCAATGCTTTAGAATATCTTTACTCTAGTTTGGAAATTTTGACAATTCCCCCCCTCCAAAAACTATCAACAAAGTGGACTAATAGTCTCAAAGAAAACATATTTTAATTGAACTGTACTGTCTTAGGGTTTCTAATACTGTGAAGATACACCATGGCCATAGCCACTCTTATACAAGAAAATATTCAGTTTAGATCCGCTTACAGTTTTAGAAGTTTAGTCCATTATTTTCTTGCATGTTTAAGACAGACATGGTGCTAGAGAATGAGCTGAGAGTTCTAAATCTTGATTCACAGGCATCAGAATCAACTGTGTGCCCTACCGGGCATGGCTTGAGAGCAGGATCCCTTGAAACTTGCCCCCCACCACCACAGTGACACTCTTACTAAAAGTGCCCTATGGGGCTATTTTCTTTCAAACTACTACATGGACCGTTCCAGTTGCTGGTAACTATGTCAAAATTCTATAAGCAACCAAATTATGAATATAAAAATACAATAAATCTACAGTTTCTATATTTTTAACAGTCAGTTCATATTTCTAACAGATATGAACCTGAAGTTCAAAATATTTTCTAACTACAGAAATATGAGGACAGAAAAATAAGCTAAGATTCAGTTTAAAACCACTGCCACAGCAACTGGCAAATTTAAAAATCGTCACTTATCTTTCCTAGACATAATATTTTGCTTCTGTAAAGCAAGGAGCTTGAACTTTGCAACATCCTAAAATCCATTCTAGTTGCTACAGTTTTTTTTTATTGATTTTTATTGAGCTCCACATTTTTCTCTCTGCTCCCCTCTCTGCCTCTCCCCTTCCCCCTTCAACCATCCTCCAAGGTCCCCATGCTCCCAATTTACTCAGGAGATCTTTCCTTTTTCTACATTTCACGTAAATCTCTCTTAGTGTCACTACATTTATGTAAGTCTCTCTTAGTGTCAGTACATTTTATAAAGAAGTAATATTTTACTATTTTAAATTATTACAAAGGGTTATATTTAACCTTTTTTTATGATATCTTATGCTGATATTTGTGGTTTATTAAAGCCTTGTTCTTCTCGGGAATAAAGCTTCTCAATTATAACATTATTCATATGGAAAGAGACAATATAGTTTAAGGTGAGCTGTCCATGTGATAAAACTTATATAGGCATACTATTTCTGAAATGGGCTACTATTTTTGTTAGCAATTGTATTCTAGCTTTTCTCAGAGGCAGCATACCCAGTTGATTTGTCTATTTTATGTATATTATATCTCGATAGTATATTAAAACACATACATATATTGAGATGCACAATGCCTATGCACAAGGACATCATTTTGTGGGAATGAGCCATGTATAGTAATTTTAATTGGAGTTTTCTAATAAATTTTCTTGCGATCAAAATCAGGGGACTTACATTTGTAATACCCCTTTCCTCCTTTCGGCACAAATGCACAAGAGCAATAATGTGCTAATGCAAGAACTCTAGCCCATATGGATAATTTTACTTAGGGTTCTTTAATTTTTTTTCTTCAGCACTTCACCAGTCTTGTAATGCAAGTTGAATGTGCATGTGAATATTCATAAAAATATGTGTATAGATACAGAAGGCTATTAGGGATATTGGAAAAGTTCTAGAAATGGACATAATACTTTGAATATCCGAAGGACTATTAATTTTTACACTTAACAAACCTTAAAATAAAAGATTCTGTTTTACACACCTTACCACAATGGCACCAAGCACAAGCAAATGACAGCCATCACATTTCATTTTTCGGCAGTTGTAGTGACTGAATAAGAAGAAGACATTTCCCTGACAGAAGTGGAATCAGAAGTCTCTGTATATTCCAAGCTGAGTCTCACTCTTTTTTTTACCTAGATAGCTTTTGTTTCTAAGTGGGGCATATCACAATTAGGCTTTGAAAGTAGTATCTTTTTGAAAGATGTAATGACCTTTTTCTTGCCTGATAACCCAGGCTTATAGTTCTTTGCATGATGAGAACATTTAACTATATTCTAAGACCATAGACATGCATAGAACACACACTATTCCAGTCTCCAGAGCCTTCGCAGACCTTTTCTGAAGGAAAGTGATGTCAACAGGGGCTGGAAAGCACTCTTCTTAGAAGTTATTGTACACCAGAAAGTGTTTCTGCATTCAGTTGGAGTTAATTAAAACCCTTTCTCTGAGTGACAAGGATATATATTTGAAGAGTCACAGAGGTTTAAAAATACTGTTTGTGGGGAAAGGTCTGAATTTGAAGATGAAAGTCAATGTGATATTGAGGAAAATGTCAAAATCATAAACAGATATAATCCTCATCAGACTTAACATATTTAGCAGTTAATAGTTTAGGCAATCTCCTCCTTTATGATACTGTAGGAAAGGTTAGTTTCATCTGAGAGAATGAGTTTTATATCTTTCATTTTCTGGAGCACTTAACACAATGCATACAGTAGAAAGTTCTAAAACATTCATGATTGGAGCCAGTTGGTACAGCGCAGAGTAACTTCAAGCACCATCCATCAGTTTTATGCTGTGGGTGACAAACTAGCTTTGTAGTTTCTACCAGTCCCTTCTACTGGCATTAAATGCTTAACAGTATTTTGGGCTTTGTTATAGCAAAAAAAACCCACAAATTTAAAAATATATTAAAAGATTTCTCCAACTGTCCCTCAGTCTCTTTGTTTTTTAAGACTAAATGTCTTTTTAACTAGTCTCATGGGAGAGTTTAAAGTACCATCTGCATTTTGTGTGGGAGAAGATTCCCACTAACTCTTCTCTCAGGATTCTGTGTGTTAAAGAATTCCAGACATGGAAATGAAATAGTAAGCAAGATTTTCTCAGGTCAGCATTACAGGTTAAAGCAGCAGCACTCAGGGAATTCCCAGAAAAATAAGTCATCCATTACAGGGACTAAAAGTGACAACAAAAACAAAATGGCTGGATTGGGTGATAGAAATTGCAAATCACCTTTAGCACTAAATATTTTACATAACTTTACTAGCTGAATACTAAGCTATCAGTGACTGTATATGTTTGTTTTCAATGGCAAGTTTTCATCAATAATTATACAATTTACTAAAATGTACATCAATAATACATCAGTTAGCATCTCATCTAAAAGTGCTCCAGGAAGCAGGAGAGCAAGCTAATGAAGCAGAAGGAAACAAACAAACAAACAGAAAAACAAACAGACATTTAGACACACTTTCCATATGGGATAACAACACAATGATCTTTACCACCCCTGCAAGCTAGTTCTCTTGAGAATGATTGCTATGAGTTTCTTTGCTTGAGAAAAAGTAGCCACTGCAGTTTTGATTGAATCTGTAGCATTTAATGCAAGTGGTTTCATTTTGAGTTGATCTGCCATATTATTTCTGGTGCAGTTAAGGGGTCAGTCCAAAACAATGGCCCCTTATAGTTTTATACTTACATAATAAAAATATCATAAAATAAGAGACTTCATTGTATCAGTGGTCATTTAAGAAAAATAGGATACAGGTTTATAAGTCACAAGGACAAAAACAGGACATGGTATAGATGGAGGAAGGTGAAGCATGATTAGGAAACTCCCATGTGGCAGCACAAGTGCCACAGCCCGAGCCCCAAGCATGCAGAAGGTAAAGAGACAGGATGATTAGACACTCATGGTTACCCTTACTTATGGAGCAAGCTGGGGTCAGGTCAGATTTCAGGGGACTCTGATGTAAGTATCCAAATGAAAGAAAAGAGAATTTAGAGGAGGCAAGACATCCAAAAGAATCATATAGTGTAAACCATTGCCACCACCAACACAGGACACATAGGAAAGGAAGCAGATGGTGTCACATAGCTTCAATGCTGATCTCAACATACCCTGCTCACTCCCTTTCAAAGAAATTACAAACACACTGCTGTTGCTGTACTGTTCCTATTGATGCGTGTGTTAACATAAGTAATAATTGTAATTTTGAACTTATTTCTTTCTCCTCCTCCTCCTCCTCCTCCTCTTCCTCTTCTTCTTCTTCTCCTTCTCCTTCTTTCCTTCTCTTTGAAATATAATCTCACAGGGTAGACCAGATGTCTTTCAATCTTCTTAATCATCTTACCTTAGCCTCTAGAGTACTGGGATTTCAACATTTTACTATCAGGCCTTAGTTACACTATAGTATTCCATTTGATCAGTTTGGGAAAATGAATAAGTAAAATAGTTGTTAAATTCTAATGAAAAAATTAAAGTTTTATGAAAGCTAAGTTGAAATTCAAGTAGGAACTGGTAGTTGAAAAAAAAAAGAAATTCTGAGTGTAGCAGTTAAAGTCAGTTAAGGAATTCACAGTGAGAATTTTTATCTGGGAATTCAATTTTATCCTTACTGCTTTGCTTAAGAGATTTCCTGTTCCATTACGCTACTGACTTAATATTGTTTTTCCAAGCAGTCTCATTCTGTTGAGTCTTGCCTTCAGCACTATGGAAATCAATATGGTAGGCACTCTGTTATATGCTCAACACCTTTAGCTTCTGGTGTTGGATGGTTTGAAATTCTGCAGATGCTACTTAACCCAATAGCCACATTGCAGCCTCTTTTTCCAATATAGCATTTTCCCTAGCAGCAGGGAATATTAAACCACTGCTGTGGGAAGTAGAGCACTGTCTTTTGTTAGCCATAGGTGGCTAGAGGCCTTCGAGGAGGTTGAGAAATTATTTTTGTTTTTGTAGGTTCTTTGGAAGATAATATTGATTCTTCTTATGAATGCCTTGACATGGGGTGACATTGCTTTTCTCTCATGCCATATTTTCCAGCGCTTGTTAGTGACTTCACTCCTAGTTTGAACAGAGAATTTAATCAACTCATTGACTGTGTATCTGTTTTCTTCAAAGTTCTTGAGGGGGATATGGATTGTTTGTAAGGAGAAAAAAATTATTTCCATAAACTTTTTAAGGTATTTTTTAACCTTAGTTTCAGTCTTCCCAGTTTGAAGTACAATTCCAAAAATAACTGGTTAAATAAACCCTAGGTACTCTCTGAGCAAAGTGTAGAACTATCAAACTTGTGAGATTGCCAGAGAAGGTAAGGGTGGTGTGGAAGACAGAGAATTTGTTCCAAGGGAAAGAATCTTACAATGGATATTTAGAAATAGGGCACATTGTAGATGTGACTCTAATCTTGACATTATATTTGACATGTTGAGAAAGGATCAGACCATTGAATATAAGGTTACAGTGTTGAATTCTAAAAGAGCAGTGGCATGAATCTTGACTAAAGTGATGTAACTGGTGTGACTAGTTAACTGTGTCGATGTTGTCAGTGAACTCTTTCCACAAGAACAGCTTGGAAACATGCTTACAACCACATTTCAGATATTTTACTGCATTAAATTTTGGAGGGTCCTTATTTCCATCACATAACATCCCTTGCTTTTGTTTCCCAATAGAAATAACTATAACATGTTGAGGGTTCACTAGTCATGGCACATTTATTTTGTTTGGAAACTTTAAATCTTCAAAGACCCAAGGACAATTAAAATGACATTGACAATAATTAGCTTGAATAAAGCTATCACTTAAAGATCCTTTTTGTTTGCCTCCTCCCTTTGGGACTGACAGAAATGTTTCCTGTTCTTGTTTGATACTCTTAAAAACCAGCTCTGTAAAACCTCATAGTTATATTTCAAGGGAGTTCTGTTGAAATCAACAATTCTTCCATCATGAAGTTTAGTGTTTCATTTAATTCCTATTCATTATATATCCAATGTTAAGAATTTTCCTCATCTTTTGTCATAAGTCATGAGATGAGACACCCATTACAGAGAACAAGATTGTTGATGACTGCTTTGAGTTCTACTTCCTTATAAAATGCCCTATGAAGCTTACCTTAGCCTCTAGTAGTTCATCGAATTATGGTATAAAGGGTATTATATTTATAAATTGAATTTAATTGTCTGGTTTCACCATCAGAGCCAGAAATCTGAGAAGACTAGCTTGATTTGTAGAGGTGTTTTCCAGGAACCTGCTACATAAATTTGCAGCTCAACAAATCATAGAGCTTGAAGAGCCTGAGTCTTTGGTCTAGATACTCTTTTAAACCTAATTACTGCACCTCTGACCTTGACATAATTTCAAGATTGTCCACATATAAATGTAAGCTATCTTTAGTATACTTTATTTTTTTAGATATTTTAGACACAATAAGAGAAAAACATATAATATTTACAGTCATTCTATGCCTTTGGCCTCCCTGACAGAGTCTCTCCTTCTATCAGCATTCTGCCTCAGGTAGCATATTTGTTATAGCCAATGGACCAGCACATCACAGTCACTAGGAGTACGCAGCTAGCCTTATGGGCACTCTTGGCATTGTGCATTGCATTTATTTTTAAGTTATTAAATGATGCATGTCTGTTCTTGTTTTATACAGGGTAATTTTTTGTCTAAAATTCCTTGTGCTCTTCAAATTCATCCCTCTTTCCCTAAAACCCTAGTAATTACTGATTTTTAAATGTGCATAGCTTTTATTTTCCACAATACATGATTAATAGAATCATAAAACATTTTTCTCTTTTAGATTTGCTTATTTATTGGAGTGATACAAGTTTGTTTCTTCTGTTTCTTTTTCTTCTTCTAGTAACTTGTTTTTTTCTTAATCCTAGAGAATATTCTCTTAATAGAATCTTAGTTACTTTTCTATTGCTTTGATAAATCACCATGACCAAGGTAACTTAAAAAAGAAAACATTTAACTGATGATGATTTAAATGAGAATGGCTACCATAAGCACATCTATTTGATTACACAGTTCCCAGTTCATGGAACTATTTGGGAAGGTTATGGGGACATAGCCTTGTTGTAGTAAGTGTATCTTGATGGATAGAGGACTTTGAGTTTTCAAAAACCTTGTACCATTTCCAGTGTGTGTTTCTTGCTTGGTCTTTCCAATCAAGATGTGAAATTTCTGCTACTATTCCAGCTGTCCATGCTGCTACCATGGATTCTAACTTTCTGAAACTTTAAACCAATTACACTCTTCCGTTTCTTAGTTGTCTTGGTAAAGATGTCTTATTACAGTAATGAAAAAAATTGCAAATTAATGGAGACAATTAAGCTTACAGAGTGTTAGAGTCTGTGCTACCTGAAGGAATATTTGAAATTTCACAACTCAAATCACATGCAGACGTCAGAGAGCAAGTTGGGTACAACAGGAGGATTTTTAAACCTTAGAGACAACACCCATAACACATCTTCAACAAGGTCACACTTCCTAATCTTTCCTAGATAGTTTATCCAGCAGAGGCCAACTACTCAAATATGTGAAAGTATGGAGGGCATTTTCATTCAAATTGCCATAGCTCACAATTCACTAATCTACTCCTCAATTAATAGCTGCTTATAAGTTTGGGCAATTATGGTTGAAGCTATTATAAAACACTTATATTAAGTTTTTCATGAGGACATGCATTTTTACCTATCAAATTGAACAAATGGTGGATTGGGTGTTGACAGGGTATAGTAGTTTTAAAGGAATAGGGCAAACTATCTTCCAAAATGGTAGAATCAATTTGTATTCCCAAGATTAATGCATGAGATTGCTATCATCTATATCCTCAGCAGGTTTAGACGTGGCCATGTATACACTGGCCATTCTACTAGGTGTGCTATTGTATTTCATTGGTGTTTTAATGTTCTATTCCCTGATGACAAATAAAATAAAATACCCGTTAATTTGCTATTCACCATCTATGTATCTTCTTTGCTCTGTCTGTTCAGGTTGTTCTCTCTTTAATCAGTTGTTCCTTTTCATTTAATGTTGAATTGTAGGTTTGCTTCATGAATTTTTACTAAATACCCAGTGTCAATGTCTTTCTTAAATCTTATCATTCTTGTCCTTCTTTTCATTCTCATAAAATTATCTTTCATAAAGCTAGTTTTACATTTTAGGAAAGACCAGTTGATGAACTACAGTTCATGGATTACATATTTCATGTTATATCTTTAAAGTTATTGTTAAATCCAAGTTCAATTTTTCCCTTAGCCTTTAGAATTCTTTTCTTTGAAGTATTTTATTTATTTAGTGTAATTCTTTTGTAAAGAATGATACTTTGAGTTAATCTTAATGTCTTTTTCCAAGATATAGGCAATAGATAAAGGTTTGCTACACAGGTGTTCCTGACCAATTTTGGAGAGCATATGATTAATTATTACATGCAAAATATAAACAATATAAGATTAAGTTAAATTTTTTCTTGGTCATCTTTAATATGCAACTAAAACACTTACCTGTCAGGGACTATACCAGCAGCATAAAGACAGTTTTCTATCTTTATTGCCTGACTTCTGTGATATTCTTATATATAGGAAACTGAACTCCATGATTTCTCCTGACTTTTCGCTTACTTAAGTTAGGATGGATATATGATCCAAAAATGCTTTTGTTCAATTATATTCAATAGTGGAAATATCTTAAAATTTTACAAAATATTAATTAATCAGGCAAAGTACTATTCCTGGTTTCAGTATTACATTAATTTTTTAAATCATATTGGACTTCATCAGTTGAGTAAATTCTATGATTTTAAAACTCAGAAAGGATAAAGCAATAAACAATATTTGAATTTGAAATGATGTACTTGATTTAACTGTTATAGAATTCATTTTATAGCACTGGCAGACAGTATCACTTTATATTTTCCGTTTGTAAATAAATTACTTTTGTGAAGGCAAGATTAAAAAATGAACATTAAAATTTAGTTTTGAAGGTGTTATAATATTTAAATTGCAGATATGGTAATATGGTGTTTTATTATTTGACAGAATATACAATTGATGGTGATAGAAAGATAAGTAAGAAAAGTAGATGAGAGATATAAAATTATAAAATTTATAACAGGAAACATACTTTTAAAAAATTAATATTATTCCATCTGTAAGGCAAGAATCTTGGTGTTTTTTTTTTTTTTTAACTTGTGGTGAAAGCCTCAGGGCAGGCTGTGCGTGATGCAAGAGCTTTAATGTTCAGCTCTATCTGCAACCCAGAAATATATATGAAGGGGTTTTCTTTTTCTTAAATGATCTGGGTATCACTATCTTCAACTACAAAATATTGTCTAATTTCCTGTTCTTCAAAATATAAAATTTAACTATCTTAAATAGCATAATATTATATAGAAGTCTAATATATAATACTAAATGTTTTAATAAATATAATTTATATGTTATTAACTACTTTTAAATTTTCATTTGTTATGGGGTGAGAACTTACAAAACTGTGAGGATAACTTTTGCAGATTATGTATAGTAATTTTGAACACTATTGCAACTCCATTAAATCTTTGCATGTATCATGCATGGATATAACTTTTGCATGTACTAGTACTCCTAACATGTACATATGTGTCATGCTACTGCATAAAAAAGCTTATGTAATTATATTAAAAGTACCCTGTTGATATGCTGCTGTCTTAAGTAAAATTGTAATATATTCAGTGCAAACGATATTTTAAGGCAACTGTAGGTCACGGGGTTTTATCACATTAGAAAAGGAAACTTAAGGATCAACTATGCCACTTATTGACCATATTTATGATAATGGTGTGCTTTGTGTAATTAATAATTTATTGGAACATGAATAAATTTCATCAATTAAATTTTTAATGGAGTATGATGAATATGAGCTAGTAATATTTTTTTCTGAAAATAAAATTAAGTGGCCATAATTTGATTAGAGATTTTTAAATGATGTTTTCTTAGATGTTTGGTGAAGTATATTTAGTAAAAATGGCACTTCCTTTGTAATTGCTTTCTGAATTGTCTTAGCCAAGTTCCAGGTGAACTTGCCATTGTCTTCAAGGACAAGTGTATATGTCATGCTCAGCTGTACATGTTGTGCTGATAATCAGCATCATTGAGCCTGAAACTCTGCCATCTTTCCTTTGTATTGGTGACCTTGTTCTTTTAAAAGTGACAGGGATGGGGAGGATTTTGTCAAAACATCCAAAATTAAGAATACTTCATAGCTCAGCAACTCAGTGTAGACATTAAGGTCAGATCAGATGCCAAATAACTCACAGACTTGGAATGAGTAGTAGGATGGCTACCTAGAGAATTGCAAGTTCACAAAGTCACTGCAGCATCAAAGTGGTAGGAGAGAGCTACTGACAATCTTTTTAATTATTTGGCTAATATTACCAGTGACAAGGAACTCTTACCCTTTGGTTTTCACAACAGTGTATGGATGGAAAATGTGTCAATAAAAATGGATTATTGCAGAGTCCTGAAATAGTTAATGCAGCCACTTCTAATATGAGTCACATTACTGATGTGTTAGCAAGAAGTTCAGGTCCAGGGGGCAGGTTCTAAGCAGAGATATTGAATGATGCTCACCTGATTTTCCTACAGCCTGCTGATGTTTGAGCTCTAACAAGGAAGTAAGTTCAGTAATTGACATGAAAGTCACAGAAATCAAAAGAATTCACATATCATCTTCATTCAATTTTAAAAACTGTACTATTCTAGAATCTATAAAAATATTTAAAAATTAAATGGATACCGTGATGTCTAAGCTGAGTAATTTAAACATACATTATAAAATATTTGAATTCATGTTTTTTTAACTCCATTTGTAATGAATTCTGGGTCTAAAATGTTAATTAGTTATGTCTCTGCCTCCATGAAGTGAGAGGAAAGAATAGTATTTTATGTAATTTGACAATTTATCCTAAATCATCTCCTTGATTCTCACTCCACTAAATATTTCTTCATTATTTTTGTTCCACATCAAACCTATGAGCTTGACCGTGTAGGAATAAATCCTCAGACCCAGCCCAGTGCGGTTAAGACTAAGCAGGAGAAGGAACAATGCCTTTGACAGAGTTATGAGAGGGCCTTTCCAGTGTTCTGTTTTCCATCAGTAAAACAGTAAGTGTAAACACAAATATTTAAATCTACTGAAAATCTTTTGAGTATAAGAATCTTAGAATTTCACATATTGACTAGAACTCTGATGTGATATAAATAATGATCACAGTGCAGTGGTCTGGCTGTTTTGCTCCCTAGGGAATACATGGCCTTCGAGTTGAACAAATGAGAAATGCAGCATTTTTATTAAAAGGTTAATGAAATTCTTCCTGACTTTTTGGAGTAAAGTTCAGTTTTGGAGTTTGCCAATGTCTGCAAACTTTTCTGGGTAACCTGAGTGGTCAATGCCACCCCACAGGTTGGTACATCAGCCAAGATGTCTACTGAGAAGGAATCTTTCTTTGAAATGATATGAAAGATAAAATCATGTGGATGATGACCATGAACACAATAAAGATCTCCAGTTTTGTTTATATTTTTGGTTTAGAGTATTTGCATTTTATGAGTCTCATTTTTACCAAGAATGGCTATGATACAAAATAATTCCACAAAACTTTATTCAATATAACTCATTAATAAAAGTCAGAGGTTTTTCTTAACTCACAAAAATATCCCCTTAGTGAGAAAATAAACACTATTGCTTCCTTGTAGTGTCTACTGTGTCAAGAAGAAACTTCTAGGGAGAAATGCCTTTATTTTTTCTCTTCCTGTGTTTATATTTATTTTATAATGTTGGGAAAGTAAAATCGAGAACCAGCCAGTAACGCCTGTTTCAATTAGATTGTTAGAAAAATGATACCTTTAAAAGTTGATTGTGGGAAGAAGTGTACATATCACAAACTACCAACTTGTCCATCTTTGATAGTCATTGACCTTAATATATCGTTCTTAGCAGCATGAAATAATTATGGTAGGCAATCATCATTAGGCCTTCTGCATATTAAAGGGACAGGGAAAAGTCTAACAGTGATGGATATTTCTTTCTAACTCAGGGTACTAGCAGAACACATATGTATTAGAATTATGAACAAAAACAGAATAAAATTAATATTTATTTAAGGAATTTAATTATTTTAGCTAACATGATAGGGTCTGGGTAGTGCAACAATGACTTCATGGCAAAGACGCTGAATAGCTGCAATAGTTGTTCAGTCCCCAAGTCTGGATGCCTCTGCAGTCCCACTCTGGCACTAAAGCCCTTGAGCGTTCCTGGAGAGACCCTGCTCTTTAGTCCACGATAACCTGTGAGTTCTAGTATTTGTGAAGGCGCAGGACAGCAGCAGTAGCTACAGTAACGTTTAACAGAAATTAAGCAGCTTCACTATGAAAAATCAACTTGTCTCCAGAAATATAGGTGCTTTGGAGGATAATTTGTGGAAATCACAGAAGTAGAATGAAGGCATGGTGACTTTTCTGATTTTGGGGCTGTGTTAGAGAGACATGCCCTTGGTTTCCAGGAAACAAGATGGAGGATTTGGCTACTTGAAAAACAAATAACCAAAATAAATAAATAAACAAATGAATGAATAAATAACAGAAGAAAGTTTAACGGTATACATCACTGAGGAACCCAAATAGCCTTCCTTTCAGTGTAACTAAGTTCCTATTATATTTGTTTAAAAGGTGAACAAATAAACAAACAAACACAGTGGTCAGGCCACTGTAGCCTGGTGGTGGTGGAGCTCTGGCAGGGCTGGTTGAGGTGGCCCGTTTCAGTAGCTTAATTTACAGGATTATGGAGACAATGGTGACCTTAACAACTTTCTTGCTATATTTTGTAACAACCAAATAAGCAAAACATCAAAACAAAAAGCAAGTAGTAGGCAAGTGAGCGTAATGGCATGGTGGTGGTGGTAGTACTCTGTCCGGGATGAGTGAGGTGGGCCATTTCAGGGGCTGCTCTTATAGGAATATGGAGGTGATGGTAACCTCTGCTAATACTTCACTGCTGTGCTATGCCATGGGCAAGGTGCCCTAAAGGAGCTGTGCAGGGCTGTGGGGAAGGGGTGTAATTAAAGGGAAACTATCTAGGTGGCTTCAAATGGTGCAAGTCGAGTTTGTATCTAATGATTTTATCCATGCAGGCAAGACTGTCTGGAGAGAAGCCTCCTGAGTCTACGCTTTTGCATCCAGTGGTTTTATCATATCCTTCCACACCTGCTTGTACTAATGAGTCACTCCATTTGGAGAAGTATGGGGAGTTCTCTAACCACATGGAGTCCCAATGAACTCTGTGCGACTATTTGAGACAGGTTATAGCCCTTCAGTTTGGACAGGATAATTGGGAATTAATTGGGATTCATCTCCTGAGCGCCTGGACTTACAATAATGATAGCATGGATATGGCCCAAGTACATCAGTCGTATCCTAGAGAAGAGAAAGGCTGTGATTAATCAGCTTCTGCCAACATTGCAAAAACAATCCTTGAGGAGCTTCAAGGTATCTATCTCTTTATCCTGTTAAAGCATTCTTATGCTTGTGTTGTTAGCTGTGTTGTTCTTTCTTATCACCCTTCCCCTCCTCTGTACAGCATTGTAGTGAACTGTACCTACACTAAGCCTGAAGATCTGTTATGAATATGTAAGAAATAAGTAAGAGATGTAGATTCAGCACGGATCCTTCAGTGAGTCAAAGACCACGTAGTCTTGGGCCTATGGGATCAAAGCTCAGTCTTTCCCCAGGGTAAGGCTCAGAGGGATGCCAAAGCCAACGTCTTGTGCTGATGGTGATGGTGTTAGTGCGGAAAATATCCCCCATAGTTCCCCATCCACTAATCTGTAGTCTGAAGACCTTCCACAACAGAGGTTTCTCCTACTGGAATTAGACAAACTGGCCCAGTGATTGAGCTGTATACCAGATACCCTGCTTCATTTTTATCTGAATATAATAACCCCACCTCTTTCTTCAGTTATATGCAATAACCTGAGACTCCAGTCCACCTGATCCATGTTGGTCATTTCTTCACTCCTTGCTGCCCCTAGTGAGGTCCAAGCCATGACCATTGCAAAGGACTCAGAAATCAATTATGCCTATATTCTTAGGAACTGACACTTTTTCCTACATTTGTAACATTTTATACAAAATAAATTCAGATGTTTTTAAATACTTGAAATATAATTTTAGTAAACAAGTATCATAAATTAAAGCCTACCCTTAATTAAATAGTGTATGTTTATCTATAACTATGAAAACACCATTGTCTCTGTCCTCTGAGAGTTGAGTTCTTTCTAATTTAGCTACAGAGGGAGGACTGGGATGAAGAAGCAATTTCATTATTATTTACATTTCCCATCATAATAAATTTTTGTATAAAATCGATATAATTTTATGTAGCATTTTTTTTTTAAAAATAAAGCTTTAGGTGGACAGACAGTACTTTTTGTAGCTTTAGTACTTGAAAAAAGCTAAACTTCTTTGCCATTACTGCTTGAAGATTTATGTTGTTAAAGCCATTCCAACTACTTCTTAGTCTCATTCCAGGAAGAAAATGCTAAGAGCTTACTTCAGAACCAATTTCACATGTAGCCTCAATTCTGCACTTTTTCTATTTCTGTTCTCTTTTATTGTTATCCTAACCACAATACCTTTTGTAATATTAAATTCAGCTTCTTATTTCACCCAGTATCCATTACAAACACAATGCACTCACCGTAGTGAAAACTTTTTTTCATTTGGAAATAGACAATGTGTTTTCCTACCATCAAGAATTATGATAAATATGAATTACATTAAGTTCTGGGAAAATTTATATATACAAATTATTGAGCCAAAATTTAAGACTATTTGACATGCTTCCTGGTTAAGATTGTTTTGTCTGTGTATATTGAGTTCTAAAAGGAGTTCCTGAGCATTTTGAGAAAGCTTCAAACGCTACATGCTTATGCCAATTCACTCTAGTGGTGGGAGGGTGTGGGGTAAGTTATAAACATGGTGCATCGGACCATTTCACAATCTCAAGGAAAAATTTCTCCTTTAAATCCTTACTATTCTCTCATATACATTACAAATGTTAAAACGACAGCCTAGAGCTTCCACATTTTGTTGGGAACTAGCCAAAACTTCAAGTCTGATAAGTTTATTCCCTACCAATGTAGAAAGAAGTTACCGTGTCTTCTGCCTCTTTAATAAGATGGTCTTCCCTCCAGGCTTCAGGAATTGTTCATTTCCATCAGTGGCCTTACCTGAAGTATCTTTCATGTACCACTGTCTAAAATAGGCTCCTCAAATAACTCTGGGCTCTTCCTTTGTATACGTTAAAACCCTTCCATTCATTCTTTGAATCCCAAGCTATTGCCACATTTTTAGGTACTTCTTGCAATATCATACTCCTTGTTCGAAAATGAGTGCTCAGGCCTGCCATAACAAAGCCCCACAAGCCGAGAGACATAAAAGAGCAGAAATGCGTTCTTTAGAGTGTCTACGCTAGACGTCTGACATCAGGTGGTAAGTGAACAGTGCCATACCTGTCTCCTAGCTGTTGGTCAATGTGGCTACTGTTCAAGGCTTCTTGGTTTGCTCAGTTTATGCCTGTTTCCATGTAGCAAGCTATCTGTATATCTTGACACTGTGTTCCCTTTGTGTGTATCTAATTTGTTTCAGTTTCATTGTTCATAAGAACATTTGCTAGTAAAGGACTGGCATTTAATAACTTTATCTTAGTTGAGTATATCAGCAAAGACCATATTTCACAATTGGGTCCCACATACAGGTACCACCATTAGGGGTTCAGCATAACCATTTTAGGGATATGCATATTAACTTGCCACATTGTTGTCTCAATCAATATTTGGTGAATTAGGTGATACATACAGACACATGACCTTTTCTCTGTGTAATACTGATAAGTTGTGTTTGCTGTTACCATAAACAGTGCCATGGTTTTCCCAAAGTGTATTCCTGAGGTGTTGATCTGATAAGACCCATTGCACCAGAAAGATTTCATAATAATGCTTCCCAGTACAGGAGGCCCAACAAGAAGTCCAGAAATTCCCCAGTTCTCAATCCTGAATTAATCCAAACACTGTATTTTTTAAGAGCTTCTTTAAAAATAATCTGATACTGGAGCCCTTGCCTATAATACTAGCAATTGGAAGTAAAAACAGGAGGCTTAAGAGTTCAAGACCAGCTTTAAGTACACGGCGAGTCTGAAGCCAGCCTGAGCTAAAGGGAACCCGTAGAGATTTACCTTTAAAAGGCATGGACTATTTTCTAGTTGATTCTCTAAACCCAATTCTCCTCGTGTAGTTTTTATTGAGAGCTGGTGTGTTTCACCATCCTCTAGAAACGCCCGGCTAGAGGGCAGAATTATCAAAATCTATTCTGTAAGTCCATCCATGAGAACAATTAAAAACTTAATAAGTAATCAATAAAAATGTGAGAGTGCATGGAGCGGTCTAAAAATATAGGCTCATTAGGAGCCAGTGCAGGGTTATCACAGCTTGGTATTTTTTTTTCATTTTCTTCATTTAAAATAACCTAAGTTTCAGGTAGTTTCATGGTCACCTTCCAGAGGTCCTAGCAGTACAGACTGCTTCAGTTCCCACTAAGGCAGGATCTAAAGAGAACCTGAGCACTCCTGGCAAGCTGGGCCTACTGGAAAGAAAAGGAAATAAATAGTTGTGAAGAAATGTAAAAAAGAAAAAAAACAACTTATAAAACACAGTTGGAAATTGTCACAAGAAGAGAAGGCAACATAAGAATGCAGTATGATTCCTCAAGAATGAAACCATAGTGTGTGTGCATGTAAATTTATACTCACAGCACCTATTGAAAAAAAAAAAAAAAGAATGAAACCATTGCTATCAGTTCTGATGATGTTCTCCAATTTTTCCACTGCTTTCAGTGAACAAATAAGCATGAGGAAGAGGGGTTGCTGTTGATTTCTATGGAGTGCATAGATGTGTCCTGAGTTTACTGAATAGCTGGAAGTGTCATCTACCTGCCATATTAAAAAGACCAAGATAAATTGGCTTATAAGAAAAGGTGCTTATTTTTGTTTGCTGCTTTGGATGGTCTGGGATGAGAGGCCCTGAGGTTTTGGATCCTATAGTAAAGGACTTAAGTGCTAACATCCATGTCACATAAAATTATCATCAAATTAATTTCTTAGGTGTTTCCCTCAGTAACCATTCTTTTATTATTATTATTA
>JAQHUG010000182.1:2684794-2701068 GCA_028555095.1 Dicrostonyx torquatus
TATAACAATACATCAAGAATGTTTTAAACAGAGGTAGAAGCATATGCATGCATACAATATTCGATATAATTTAACTTTGTATCCATATGCAAAAATCTATGCCAAAACATTCTTATGTTGCCTTAAATGTTTCTATTTTTATAAATCCATTAATAAAGCTATGTTAACACACAATGGGTGTATGTTAAGTATTATTACCCAAATATAGTTACTCCCCAGTCATATAGCTTATTTAAGCTTCATTGTGGACTACAGAAAACAACAGTTTCATTGAAACTTCACACAGCATTTTTGTAGGGGTTGTTTTTATGATTAAGGAGGGTTTGGGAATTAGAAATGATGTGGTCAACATTATTTTCCATGGGGGAACATTTTTATGTGCTGAGCAATATTAGAATAAAGAAGAAAGCAGTTCTCCTCCAAGGTGTGTGTGTGTGTGTGTGTATGTGTGAAATAAATTGCACCATACTTGCATAAAGAGACATCCATATTCATGCTTCAGATGAAGTAAGGCCAGAGCTGAAGGTTATTTATTTGAGCTTCTAGCTTTTTTTACTTTTACATTTCACTGCCATAAATTGGACTTTATTATTATAAAAAATGAAAGCATCTGAATTATATACCAACTTTACAAAATGAAAAGAGGACAAGAAAAATAAATGTAACAGACTATCTTTAACATTGAATATGGGCAAAAAAGGACAGGATATATGTCCTGTTTGATGCTCAAAATAAATACGCTACTTCTAAGTCTGTGGCAAAGGTGACCTTCCCCAAGTTTTCCAGAGTGTATAGAAACTGCATTTTCCCTAGTAAGCAGTAAGTTACAGAAAACATTTTAGGCCTTCACACGTGTATTTGTGATGATGGAATCTACTAAATTAGGCATTGGCTCTGCTTCTCCAGGTGAGTCTCCTCAAAAGGATCTCAATTTCAGGCAGTCTTACATAGCTTTAAATGCCAGGCTTCTAGCTATACCCAAACCCAGGGATAAACAAAAAACTCAAGTAGCACTTACATAATTCCACTGCATATTAATGACAAATTTGGGGATTCTACCAATTATGCTTGTATCTGCCCTTGTTATACATCCTGGAACTGGGGAGAAAACGCAGGATGTGATGGGGATCCATCAATGGACTTAATCAGACTTCAGCCAATAGTCTGTCACCAGAACTCAATAAGACATGTTTACCTTTAGGGTGCAATGACTTTTGGAGCCTTCTGCAATCAAGTTCAGTTCAGAGCCAGTATCCAAAAGGTTCTGGCAAGTCTGATTGTTTCCTTTCTCCCAGTGTGCAGTAACTCTTGTAAAAGGAAATAAGTTTCTCTGGGGAGGTTGTGAGAAAATATAACCAGTAAAACTCTGGTATTTTATCAAGATCCTTCTTCATAGGGACCAGGCCTTCCTTTCATTCACAGGCCTCTGCAAACAGACTCAAGTCAGAAAACTGATGGTTAACCAGCCAGCATTTCTTATTTCTGTGAACCAATATAGTCTGATGGTGAGTCCATTAAAATAATACCTTTAAAGAAAGATTATACTGAGCATCGGTAGTTTTATTTTTCCTCTGGAGTACTTAAAAGCAAATATTTTTGATTATATGTTGTTTATGTTAAATAGTGCTTGACTTTTTATTCCTTTTTAAAAAATAATATTCCTTAAAGATATAAAATCCAGGCCTGGAGTGGTGGTACATGATGATAATCCCAGTCTTTCTGAGTAGGATCAAGAGTTGAAAGCTAGTCTAGTCTACCTGAGACCCTGTGTCAGAAAGGAAACCAACACAAAGTTTTGGACCCTTATGCTATACGAGATTTGGTCCTTGGCCACAGTTGCTGTTAACTTCCACTTTGAGTATCTAGACTTGACAAAACAATGCCCCCCAAAAGCAGTAAATTATATATTCCTTTCAAAAGTTTTATTTATGGGGATGGAGAGACGGCTTCATGGTTAAGAGACCTGTTCTTTTGCCAGGTAAGGAGTACAGTTATGAGCACCCCCATTGGGAAGCTAAGAGTTCCCTGTATTCCCATTTTAAAGACCACATCACCCTCTCTAGGATTCCACAGTGACTGCCCTCATGTCACATGTAATCATACATTCCAATGCAAATACACATGAAAGGAAAGTCTAGCTAAACAAAATCGTTCATACTAGGTTATGTTATTGATACTAGGGTTGTTCTCTATGCAGTGCTTGCCTCACAAGTGTGCAGAGTTAGAAAGTCCTTAGCGTTACAATAACAAATGTAACACTAACCCTATGGAAGTTTCCAGTATTTTATACTGAATTTATCTCACCTGTGAGCTATACAATGATGCATGTAATTTTGTTACTTGAGTGTTTTCTCTTCAGTAAAAAAAAAAAAAATGGTGTTTTTTTCGGGGAAAAAAAAACCCTCCAGGGTCAACAAAATAGTTTACCATGTAGATGACTTACATGAGCTTGAAAGCCTGGTGACAATTCCCAGAAACAATGCACAGTAAATGAAGAAAAGTGCACCTCCACTTCCCTAACAATAATATTAATAATAATAATAGTAGTAGTAGTAAATTTTCTTTCAAAAGTTAAGACCCAACATTCCAGTAATTAATGTTATATATCTTGGTGATAAAGTGCTCACCAGACACAGGTGAAAACCTGAATTTAATCCTCAGCACTAAACATAAAGCAAAATAAAAACATGTGAGAGTTACATGGAAACCCACACCAGCAAGTCATACAGCTTCATGCTTACAAAGGCATCTGACAGAGAAGGATTAGGCTAAAGAAAAACTCTCGGTGTTGTCTCCTGCTTGGTCTTTCCCTTCCCAGAACAAGATATTGCCAATGGCCTTGTTGACAATTTTCTTTGTTTGATGTCATCTACCTACATTTCATACAGATAAGATATATTGTCATTATCATTTGTTCCCTTCCAGTAGTATTTTCAATTTATAATCCAAGAAAAAGAAAGCTTTTTAAAATAATCTTCTGTAAAAAATTAGGGATATACAGTAGTTCCCATCATGTCCCAGATACCTGCACTACTCTGAAGGCACACTCTTTTTTTTTTTTTTTTTTTTTTAATTGGTTTTTCGAGACAGGGTTTCTTTGTGGCTCTGGAGCCTGCGCTGGAACGAGCTCTTGTAGACCAGGCTGGTTTCGAACTCACAAAGATCCACCTGCCTCTGCCTCCCGAGTGCTGGGATTAAAGGCGTGTGCCACCACCGCCTGGCATGCACGCTTTTTCTACACTTCAATCTCATCCTAAGAAAAAGTATTTTTAAGTTCGATATATATTCAAGACAAATATTATGGTTAGTCTTTTAGATATTTTGCGAGAAGAGATTTACTTTGGATAAATCTATAGTAAGATTTATCATTTTAGATGAATGAGTTAGATACAGTACAAACATAATTATAAACTATGGTGTTCACTCTTAATAGTCTCCCTAAAATCATCAGTTATTACAAGGTTCTAAAGTAGAATGGATAGCTTGCTGGCCATTTGCAACATTGAAACATGGTCATATGAGGTGCTAAATATAACAGCAATATAAAATAAATAAGTAAGAGAATTCTAAATGGTAAATTTGTGCAATGGAATGTCACCTTTATTGTGCCTCCTGAAGAAAGCTATAGACAGGTAAGGAAATTATGCAAGTATAATTAGTCTCTATAGAGCTTCACAGTCTATGGAGAAAGAACATTTCAGTAAATCAACTAGAATTGATTTAGTAACAACTGTAGCCTTTATACACATCTGTGCACATACTCAGGACTCTGTGGACAATAGTACATATTATAAAAGCCCAATGACAATTGTACTAAGAAACTAGAGGAGACTCCAGAAGGCTACTTATCCATTTATTGTTTTCCAATGTACTTAGATAACCATCTTCTATTGTATGTACCCACTGTGTTTGCTTAGTTTATATTGGTTATCTGTCTGGGATTTTGGAGTCATATAATTATTCTTCAAATTTAATACACAATTCAAATAGAGGCATTTTTGCCAGTTTTTGTTTTGGTCTTACATGATCTAAAAGTCTGTGGAAATTTAGCATCAACGTAAGGAGAGTTCTCCTTTAACTAAGAATGCCTAACAGAAGGTCATTTGGTCACTGAGATAACCTTTTTTAAGTGTTTGATCCATGGAAATTTTTAAATAAACATTAACTGATATCATAATATGCTAACTCACAGACAATGTTATTGTTCTGTTAGGGAAGCTATTAAATTATCCTTTTATTTCTCCTTATATGTGTGAAATTATGCATGTGATTATTTTCAGTTTGGATGGTAGGTTTATTCTTTGAAAGCAGTTAGTATGAAACTGTGTACAGGGTAGATCACGCCTTTTCCCCCATGAGCCTGGGAGTACAAGGTGAAAGCCATGACTATGGGTTAGGGGGTTACTGGGGAAGAAGTGAATCAAATGGATTGTGGAAGAGAGATAGAGCTCGGGAATGTAGAGAAAGCAGCATTTGAGTGGTAGTATGTCTAGGAAGAAGAAACAGATTTAAGAAACAGTGTGATACATTAATGGGTCTGACCCTTTACAATGAGAATGCCCTGACAGGATCATAAAAGTCTTAAATTACTTCTACATTAAATGCCATTTTCTACAGCTCTTTGAAGAGGTTGAAGACTATTCATACAGAATATAATCTCTATGTATCTAAAGAACCTGATTAGTCTAGCTATAAGTATGACAAACATAGATGACTATTGATCTACAATTCTTAATATCTATATGACTTAAAGACTAAGTGAATAAACAACTGTGTGATAAATGAGGACAATGACCCTCCAAATGTAAACAATTAACGACAGAGAGACGATAAGATATGTTTTAGCCCCGAGGGATACCTGATTATTGGCCACTTTGAAGATAATCATTGCTGAGTCTACAAATAGGAAAAAGATTGATGTACTTTAGAGATTACAGATTTATTATAGAGACGCATTAAATGTGGGAAGCACCTAGACAGAAACAGGTGTTTTAGTCTCTCATAGCATCGGTGGCAAAAAGAGATCACTACTGCTGTTGTTAAATGGATATGTTCACATTAATTAGGAGTCTTGAGAAGCTAAACCAGGGGTCTTTTTAGTGTCTCTACCAAACAGTTTTAAGAGCATTGTACAGGAAAGTGTCTGTTCCATTTACGAGTGTCAGAAAGGAGAGATTGATTTACACAGGAGTGACACAACTGCTCTTAGAGAAGCATCCCTGAAAGGTAGGAGACTAGGAGGAGTACAGGCATCAACAGCCTGTAATCAGCTATTACCATCTAAGAAAGTGGCTCTCTCCCAGAAACCACTAACTGCCTATCCATTCTCTGGGAAAGGTGGAGTCTCGGGTCACCCTGCTGCTAGCAATCAATAACTGCCTATAAACTTTGAGTATGGGTCAGGCTTTGTAGGCCCCTTGTGTCCTAGATGGTGAAGCATTAGTCGGACCAATCTCATGCAGCTATTCACATCTGAGAGACCTCAAGAGGGCAGTAGTCATGTTTCACCAAGATGCAAGTTTCATAAAGCTTCATCATTATTTTAAAGATTTTATTTTACTTCATTTTTACACAATGAAGTACTACACAGCAGTATGACATCTTGAATTTTTCAGGAAAATGGATGGAGCCAGAAAACATTATTTTGAGTGAGGTAATCCAGACACAGACAGTTATCACATGTACTCACTCATAGGTAGTTTTTAAACATAAAGCAAATAAAACCAGCCTATAAACCACAATCCCAGAAAACTTAGACAACACTGAGGACACTAAGAGAGACTTACATAGATCTAATCTACATGGGAAGTAGAAAAAGACAAGATCTCCTGAGTAAATTGGGAGCATGGGAACCTTGGGGGAGAGTTGAAGAGGGGAGAGGAGAGGCAGGAAGGGGAGCAGAGAGAAATGTAGAGCTCAATACAAATCAATTTAAAAAAAAAGAAAAAGTATATAAATGTAAAAAACGATTTTATTTTACTTCATTTTGTGTGTGTGTGTGTGTGTGTGTGTGTGTGCGCGTGCACTCACACTTGCATGCCTGTGTCCGTGCACATACATGCAAATGCCTGTAAAGGCATGCAAAAGACATGGAATACTTCGGAGATAGAATTACAGACACAGAAAATTATAAGCCATCTAACATTGGTGCTGGGAAACAAATTTGGGTCATCAGTATAAGAGAATAGCTAGAGCTTATTAAATCCTGAGCCATCTCTCCAGCACACAGCATTATCATTTTAACCTATTTTAATGACTACATGGAATGCTACTAGCCATGTCAGTGTTTTTTAAAGTTGTGTGACACCTTTTTAGTGACAGATTGTCATTGTTGAAAACTTTCTAGTCTGTGCATGTAAGTACTGTGTCTTGTTTACATATTTCAGTGAGTCATCATGCCACCTATACTGTTTAGGCAAATGGAGCAAGCTGTACTATAAACAGAAAGCAGATAATTCATACTGTAGAAAGAGTGTCTCCAAATGCTCCCAAGCTAGAAAGTAAGCAATGAGGAGAATTTGGGAGACTCCTGGAGACTGTGAGTGTGAGGGAGATAAGGTAGTAAAGATGCCAAAGTATTTGCTTTCAGTTGTTAAAAAAAAAATCCCTTTGATGTTTTTGAGAAACAAAAAAATGAAGCAGTATTTTTGATAACTTAAGAATTTATTTAAATATGGCCCAGACCTAACTGGAAGCCACAGCAGATGACAGTGACCTTTGTGTATCTTCTATCTTAGAGTATTTATCTCTGCTTCAGATTGTTCTGAACATTCAATATGCTCAAACTGAGTGCTAAAAACATCAGTCTGAATAAGCATTGGGACCACAGTAGTTATGAGCCCAACCAGACTTTCCCTACACCTAATGGTTTAAACTAGAATTCAATGTAAATAACGTTTAATGCTTAAGATCAAACCTTCCTGCTGTGACTAGTGGCTAGATTTTATTTCTCACAAGGGAACTTTTGGACCTGAAACTCCTAAAATCTGCTTCATCAAAATTACCCAATTGGGAAATCCCTATCTGAAACCAAACAACCACAGGCCTGGAATGAAATCCATAATCAAAATGATGAAGGGGAAATAGCAAAAGCCAAAAGCAGAACTAGCTTTTTTTCAGTTTGTTTGTTTGTTTTGCTCCCTCCATAAGCACCACCTCCAATGCTATTTGTCAACACTGCAGACTAAGTTTGTAAGGATCACAGCAGCCATGCACACGTGATCTGAGTCCTGGCTGTGATGGAAAAGTGACAAGAGGTAGCCCTCTGTGGAGTCGATCTTCAGAAACAGTGCCTTTCCAAATCTAGAGGACTGGAAAGCATGACAGAACAGGTGGGAAATTGAGCAAAAGAAAAACAAGTCTGTTTTTGGTAAACTCAGTTCTCCTTTTAACTTGAGAGTCACATGTGAACAGACTTATTTCTAGTGAAGCTATCACACTTCACGTCTGGTCTTCTGATTTTGATGTGAACAACTGCTTCTCCATGGAACCAGTCTCGGCATCTAGGTCTCAGGGTACCACTGTTCCTGAGAAACATTGCATTGGGGCACTTCTCTGCACCCCTTCATGATACAGTGTTTCACCTCACCTTTTTTTTCAGCTATCTATAATTAAATTGAATTTTACCAGACTTTTTTGACACATTAAAATTATGAAGGCATATAAGTTAAATATGGAATTATTTCCATATGTTTATAAAATGTATTAGAATTTGCCTTGTATGCACTAGTGATATTTTTGTGACAATGTATCCTAAAACTATATTTGGTTTTTGAAAATCAGATGAAAGACAATTACTATTAATTGCATTCCAAAAGTAAACATGGGCATTTGTTATTGAGGAGTTTCAACAGGGTGAATGAAGGAGGAACTTTCATTCTTACTTTCTGCTGGTGGAAGTGAAGCATCTGCCCCTGCTATACATATCATAAAAAATAATTATGAAGGCATTTTATCTAGAGGGGATCCCAGGTATTCACAGGGATGTCCCAGCTAGGTACTTGTGCAGCAGAGGAGTGGGTGCCTGAACTGAACTTGCCCCATAGTTACTTTGTTGAATATCTAATCGTCACCATAGAAATTTTGCAGGATGGATGGAGATAGAGCCAGAGACCCACATTCACATCAGAACAAGGGACTGAGCTACCAAGGTCCAGTGGAAGAGCAGAAGGAGGGAGAAAATGAGAAAGGAAGTCAGGACCATGAGGGACTGGCCCACCAACAGAGACAGTGTGCTCGATCTATTGGGAGCTCATCAAATCCAGCTGGACCAAGACTGAATGAGCATATGACCTAACTGGACCCTATGAATGTGACTGCCAGTGGGGACTGACTGAGAAGCCAATGATAATGGCACTGGGACCTAGCTCTTCTGCATGTATTGGCTTTTTGGGAACTTATTCTATATGGATGCATATCTTCCTACCCGAGATGGAGGGGGGAGGGCCTTGGGCTTCCCATAGGGCAGGGTATCCTGCCCCATCTTAAGGAAGCGGGGGAGGGCGGGGGGGTGGGGGGGGAGCGGGAGGGCCGGGAACAAGGGGAGTAAATGTAAATTTTTCTTTTAACAATAAAAAAAATAAAGGGAGGATAATATGGGTACATATACACAATGGAACTTTATCAACAAAGAAAATGAAATTAGTAAATTTTGGAAAGAAATGAATGGAACTAAAAATGAATGCATTAAGTTGGGTAATGCAGGCTCAGACAACTGTCACATTATTTTATACACAGACCTAGAAACTACAAAGAAGGACACAAGAGAGGTAAAATGAGATTAGGGAAAAGAGGTAAGGTGATAGAATATATGTGACTGTCTGCTGTGCTTAGGAGAAGACAAGTTGGGGGCAATGGCAAAAGGGGGATGGAGAAGAATATAAAGCCAATATGCATGAGAATACCAAAATGAAGCCCATTAATCTTTCTTATGATTATAAAACAAACAAATAGAAATGCAAAATTAACACAATAATAATTTCTCATAAATATTAAAATACAAATATTACATAGAATAATGATATAGAAGTCTAAGAATTATAATGACAGTGGTTATGTGTATTGTCTTCTCATTATTATTTCAACACATAAATAATCTTCCTTGTTTGTCTTTAAGAACATTTGAATTATATTTCATCATTTATAAGTCTAATAATATCTTCCAAATGAATGCAAATAAATTTTAATTAACTTTTGGTGACTAATTAAATCCTCAAGTAATTATCATGTGTGCTATGCCACACCTGGCTTCTCTTCTCACATGTGCTGAGGTTTCTTATATGTCTAAGTATGTAAATAACATATTTTTTGACTCTGAATCTTTTCGAGTGTGGAAACACGTGACTTTTATTTTAAAGTTATGAGTGAGTCATGTTATCTACAGAACTTTCTGCTCTTCACTGTTTGCCAAAACATCACACTTTGAACATTAATGTGTGGGTAACAAGAACCATTTTATATTTCCAAAGTGTGTCATGATTTTCTGCTTTGAATCCAATATTTTGCCAAAGGCTACTAACACTTAAGTTTTAAATTTGATAGAGTGTTATCTCATTGTTTACACATGTCTCATATGTGTGGATGATTTGGTTTGTTCCCATTTTATTACAGAAAACCACGTAAAATGAATCCAAAAGCTTGTATTTTAATTATATGTTATGCTCTAATATAACAAAAGTAACCAAGCTTTGCTTATGATTATTGGAAGTAACTATGATTTAGATCATCACCCAGTCACTAATGGAGTAATTCAAAACCCATTTCACTGCTCGAGCATTTAACACCCAACTTTGTTTTCCAAAAGGAATATTTATCTTATAATCTGCAACCCAATCTGTTTCACAGCTTGTTGATACATCCTTATATGTTAGATTTAGAAACTTTTTAAAAATAATTTGTTTGTACTAAAAATCTTCTATTAACAAGGATTTAAAAATATTCTTTATTAAAGGCAACGAAGAGCACTGTCAACCATTATGAATACAGTATCATTATAAAACAATGTGTTCTCCATTTTCTCACAATCATGAAGTCACAAAAAGTTTAGGAATTCTGAAAACAAGATGTTAAAAGTTAAAAGTATTCCTGGAAATAAGACACACATCTTGTTCACACTAATGTGACAAATGTGATGGGAACCAGGAACGTGATAAAAACTGAAGAGGTTAGTTCAAGGCACATTTTGGGGACTCTTTTGAGTTCCTACCTAATCAAGACAAGAGCTTTCATAGAAATCTCTAAAGCAAGGAATATGTTTAACTTCCTGTCTGACCAATGGAAACAAAATAATTAAAGTCTCAAAAAACTGAAGACACTTTTCCCCAAATGTCACTATGTAACTGCATTTTGTAAATGGACCTCTCTAGTTCAGGTTTTCTGATCTTAAGTGTCTGTAAAGTTGACACAGCCAGCCAAAGGTGGAATTACGTTCTAAAACACACCCTGAATTTTGATTTATTGCTGGACTCAAAGAGTTCTTGGCATGTACTGGAAACTTCAGTTTTATATTTACTGAAGCATGTACATTTTAAAATATGTTTTTGTTATTTTAATTTACTAGCTCTGTTACTTTCCATAGAGTCTGCTTCCTTTCATTGCTTTCAACTCATCCACCATCTCCTGTCCCAACTGATTTTTTTCCTTTCTTTATTGGGCATTTTCCTATGTTAGAAAACTAAAAATATTTCTAAAGAAAAAGTAGCTAAAATATCACATTTGGGACAGAGAGAGCCAACTGGAGGAATAAACACACGTTTCACCAAGAAAATGCATTCGTATATGCAAGTGTGTATATAAATATATACATGTATTTAATATTAAAATGGCCACATATACATGTCTGAAGGACGAGATGAAAGTGTTCCCTGGTGGAGATAGGAGATATGCAAGTACTATTTATCTGTCAGCAGCCTGGTTTCTTTGTGCTTTTCCTCTGTGTTGTGGCTGCTAAAGGCTTCATGGATTCCCTTGCATGGGTGATTTTTCTTCCCTTCTGAAATCATTGGTAATTGCTAGCTGTAGAAACATGGTTGTCTAGTATGTCATGCTGTCTGCTCTCTGGAGCTCGGTTTGAACAACAACCAACATTTCTTGTTTCATACATTTTAATGGCAGTTATTCCATAAACGTGTCCTGAGTGTATTACATTTCTACATTCTCTTCCCACTCCAATCTCAGGCATAAGAGAGATTCTTGCAGGAGGATCAGAGGAGTTTTTTCACTATACACTTTTAGAACAATACTTTCTATAGCAGGCAAAAAATGCTTGAGAAGGTTTTCCTCAAATATTGTAATATTCTTTAAAGCAGAGAAGGATTCTATTTATAATATTCTCACTTCATGAATATAGGCTTATATATAATTTCCACATATGTGAGTAAAACCTAGACTTTCCAAAATAGACTCTGATAAGATAAATTACTGAACTTCACAAGGTGAAAAGTTAGAGAGTATTTCTTACCTCATTTTAAATGACTCATTTCTTCATACTTCATCTGTTAGAAATTCTTAATTATTATATATATAAAATATATACCTCTTTTTTGTATATATATAGAGAGAAGTGTTGTACACAGATTTTACATATGTATATGATATCTATGCATCTATATGTGTGTATATGCACACATGCATATGAATTATTTGATATAGCTTGATTGTTTCTTTCCTTACAAATGCATCCATGGAACCTAATCAGCAAGGTGTTGGGTTTCACCTGTGGAACTGTTAGAACTGGGAAGCAGTGGCTGTGATTGTATTCTAAATAGTGAGAAAGTGTGGAAACCACCTGGTTCCTCTAGAGTATGAACAATCTCTAGTTGCAGGACACTTTACATTTCACACTGAATCTGCTGAGTTATTCGTCTTGGACTTCCTACATCCCTGAATTGGGATAAAAATGTCTCTTGTTTAGTAGAGTATGTTTTTTCATCATAGCAGCTGGAGTAAGCCAAGATCTATGCCCTAAGGAAGTTTCAAGACAGATGAAAATAAACCATAGTCTTTTAAATAAGAAACCTTTGAGTGACTCAGTTTGTTGTACTAGACATTAGAAAGGAAGATGAAAAGTGTAGGGTCAAGGAGAAAGACAGCATGCCAGAGAAGTTTCCAGGCAGATTTTGTGACATATGTGTGACTGAGTAATGGAATTCTAAAGTATAATTTGAAAGTGACAGTATTTCATAAGTCTATGGATTTTCTAAAAAGCTGGCTCACTAAAAGATTTCAAATTATGTATATACTCAAATTTCTCCCCTTTATTTCTGGGACTGATTTAGCTACATTATTCTATATTGCATCCAAAATGTTTTAGAAAAAAATCTCAAGTAATTGGTATTTTAATGATTTTTATTATCTGAGAAAAATCCTGGTATAAATTTAAAAGTAGAGTCTACAGATATGTATGCAGTATAGACTGAGAAATAAACATACTTCTGGCTTCAAACATTGCCTTGTATCAACTACCTATACTCAGAGAGCAATCCACAAATGTAAACACACACCACACAACACCACTGTTGTGGTGTTGCTGTATTGTCTCTTGCAGTTCTAATATCCTTTTCTTGAACAAATCCTCTATCATACTTGCTAAACTCCATTCCCTGAGATCAGTATCACAAATAATATTATTTAATAGTATTTGTTATTATTATTTTATTTAATAAGCCCATTAATATTTTATCATTAATTGACTTCTTCACAATTAATCAACATCAGAAACTTAAAAGAATGAGAGCCAAAAGCCAGTCTTTGATAGAAAGTAGTAGATTTCTTCTAATTTTGTTTTATTCTTGACATTTGCATACATATCATGATAGTTTCTGTCGAAAACTACTCCTCCAACTCTCCACAGGCTTCCTCTGTCATCTACCACCCAATGGCATGACTTCTTTCTCTATCTCTACATAGCTACTTTTAACCAGCTTAGTCCAGTGTCCATATGCATATGGGCATAAGGCCATCCACTGGCATGTACAGAACCTAGTGTCTTCAGGAACTGTAGTACACGAGGGAGCAAAGGGATGCATGGGACTTTTCTTAGTGTCTAGGAAGCATAAAGGCTGAGAGCAATGATAGTCAAAGGTATAAGGAGCTGCTGAAGATACACTTGGATTTGCTTCAGGTTGATTCTCTAACCCTTTCTACGTCTGAATGTCAATTCCACATGGTAAAGCCATAAGCAAGATTTCTGGGGTAGAGGAAGGAGAGCTGAGTAGGCTATTTACTGAGGACAAGGCATTATAAATACCAAGGAGACCCAGACCACAGAAAACTATCAGAGTTTTTCAAAGAGTATGTTTAGGGAAAAAAAAGGCTGTAAAGAAGAGTGGGGACATCATTGAAATGAAAAGGACTCTGCATCACTTAGTGGATGTCCTTGGCTAATGGCTTGGAGCCAAGCGGCCCCAGCAGTTACTGTCAAGTGGCAATGATTTTACGTCAGAGCCAGACACGACTGGACGCAGAAGAAAGGAAAAAAGAAAATATCTCTTCTGATAAAAACCATTAGGGACTTGTGGAAGAGAAGAAGAAAGGCCCAACTGGAAAGAGAAAGTGATCGTCATAAAAACAACTCTGCCCTTTAGGGAGAGCAATCCAATGATGAGTAGAATAACTAGAGCCCACTCCATCCTTTTATAGATCATCTTAGCAGCAATACCCTTTCTCGTCTGTAAAATGCGTTTGAGGCTTAATTCAAAATAACATCCCATTTAGCCCATAAATTCTTGAAGATTAAACTTAAAATCAAACTTGCCTTTCCTCTTTTCAATGCCAGCAACCCTCAAGGCACTGAAGTTTTATATAAAGTACTTCTCTGTATGAAGTTTTTAAGATTCAGCCTTTGTGTCACAAGGGAATCGAGGAAGTTATTAAAAGGTGATCTTAGCAAGAATTTTAAATTCAGTTTCTGTAAAGTAAACGCAGGTTAGTTTATATGTCTCATGTATCAAAACACTTAAGTAAAATAGGAAAAAACCATTATGTAAGTGAGAAACAGTTTATAATGGAGTTATCTCCAAAGAAGGTTTATTTTATGGTGTCAAGTGTTGGGACCCTTTCCTACATGGATGGAATCAACTGAAAACTGACATGTTTTGTCTACATTTGCTCACAGGTTGGGTTACAGTGAATAAATCACCAGTTTAAGACATTGAACTCCCAACATACGCTTCCAGGAAAAATAGAAATGCAGCTTAAGTTTCAAAATTGAGCACAATACTGTGTCTTTTAAGTCATTTTTTTCTTAAAAATGCTATTTAGTATAACAATACTTCCTGAATTGGTTTAACTATATTTTCCCCAAATGTGTATCTCACTTTTTCTAGACATGACAGAATGAGTCTGTGTAACCTGAATAAGAATGGCCATCTGTCCACTCGCTAAAGAGAACAGTCACTCCTTACTAGACCCTCCAGGACAATTTCACCTTTATTGACCGAAACACAACCAAGTTTTAAACGATACAGCCCAGAATACACTCAAAACTGCTTCAAGCCCATGAAATGAAGGGATACATTTTTTTCTCTTAAGGAAGTTTCCTTTAACCTGTGAAATCTTATTTTGCTGACACTTTTAACAAGCATAGGTAGGTCATCTTCAAGTCCACTGCTTAGCAGACTGTACAAAGGGGTGGAGAGGTGAGGGCGGGCATGAGGTAGCAGTGAAATGTGACAGTTGACAGGAAATCTATACAAGCTCATACAGAAACTCCAAAAGCTCAAGAACCGAGCACTCAGAGAGGGTAAGCAGATCTGCAAATTTAATCCTTAAGGATTTTAATCTCTTTATAGTGTATAATCCCTTACACTAGTTATTCTAGAATTTACATATTAAATTTAACAGATTATCGAGAGCTACGAAAGCAAGAGAATGCATAGATTTACCATATATATGTGTACATATACATAGACATTGTAGAATAATCTAAAACTGATTTGAAAAGCTAAATTGTATATAATACTTTGTCAAAAGCTCATCAACCAATAGTTCCAACTAGTGTCATAAAATTAATCAAGTACCTTATTTTTTTACTTTCCTTATGTGTGTGTGTGTGTATGTGTGTGTGTGTGTGTGTGTGTGTGTGTGTGTGAGAGAGAGAGAGAGAGAGAGAGAGAGAGAGAGAGAGAGAGAGAGAGATGTGGTGAGATAACACACATCACTGCTGCAGCAAGCAATAAAGCCTTCCATCTTCTTGGAATATTTTAGACCAATTGTGAGCCCTAATTTGAATTCTCTACTTTTTCTCATTGTCGGAAATCTGTTCTGCTTCCTGTTGTCTTAGTCTGTGCTCTGACTCTTGCCTGTCTGTCATGTGTGTCTGAAGTCAGTGTGTGTCTAACAAAGGGCTCTATTTTGTATTTATTGAACAGTACAGAAAACACGCCATGGGTAAAGAATGAGGGATTAAGTTTCTGAAGAAATTTCTAACAGAATTTTTTCAGGAAAAGATTATATTGCTGACCCAGAATGGCAGTCAGAATTGCAAATATAAATCAGAAACCTAGACTCACATATTGCTTTGCTTCTACCATTTACGGTGGATAAACCATTGTAAGGCTGTTTTCAACCTATTGTTCCTTTTGGCAATGGTTACTTTTCTCACCTCTCTCTCTCTCTCTCTCTCTCTCTCTCTCTCTCTCTCTCTCTCTCTCTTTCTCTCTCTCTCTCTCACACACACACACAAACACACATACTCACACACACACACACACACTTACAATTCTTGTTCAGGGGCATGGAAAAGTACATAATTTATGACTTAAGATATTCATATATCTTGGGTTCTAAAAGCTAGTTGCACTGAAATCTAAGGTATGCTAATGTTTTTTGCACTGTTTTCTTAAAAGAAGACTAGGCTCAAACAAAGTAGGAAAGAAGGTTGAGACAATAGTCTCCAAGTTGCCTGAGAACTTGGTCACACTATCTGGTAAAAGTCAGAGGTGATACCTGAGAAATCTATTTCCAAAAATGTACTCATTTTGTACAACACTCAAATTTAATATAAAGAACTATCCAACATGACTGCCTGCAATGTGTGCCTAATATGCACAACATTTTCTTGGTATGTATGAGTCAAGTTACAAGTTCAATTCTCCACATGGACCCCTTTTTTATGTTTTGACTTCTATTCCTCCACTCAAGACACATACTCACATGGAAATGCATCTAAACTTCCTGAAAACAGTGAAATAATTACAAAAGCAACATTTTATTATCTAATAAAAATGGACATGAATTTCCATCCCTAATTAGAAGCTTTCTTCAATTGTTCTCTG
>JAQHUG010000182.1:2708216-2731717 GCA_028555095.1 Dicrostonyx torquatus
ATCCAATGTCTCGGGGAAAATGTGATGACAGACTTAAGATAAATAAAGGATTGAAATTTTCATCAATTTAAGTAGATTTTTCCTATATCCCAATCCTAAGTTACCTTCCTCAGCAGCATTTTATGATGCTACATAAATCTATTTTCAAGTTATTTATAATGGTATAGAAATTTCTTTAAAATATCTGTGTGATTTATTGATTAGCAGGAGATCTTGATATTATGATTAAATTTGTTTTATCTTAAGTTCAGCATTATTAATAGAACAGCCTTTCTATTGTTGTCTTTGGTGCATGAAAATACACATGCACACACATTCACATCTGTATTCAAACACACACATGCATCATGCATACACAGACAGCACAGGCATGTTCACATATACTTATACAAACACACACTTATACACTCATATGCATAATTCAGTGCACAATGAAAACATGAGCTCACATTATAAACATGCTTTCTAACAGCTGTCAGACTGTAGTATTTAACTTAATGTCATTCATCCATAGGCAGAGTGTCTACAATCCCCACAGATGCAGTCTTAGTTTCAATATTCTTCCACTTTTCAGTGCCTAGATGAGTTATTCCACATGAGAAAAGGATTGTCTTCCACACTGAATCATCTTTAAAGAAATTGAAGCATTCGTATCTTTGAGGAATAGTGTAGGAAAAGCATATAAGAATCATGGTCTTGGGAGAGAAAGTATGTGATTAGATGTTTTGTTTTAAGAGAGTCCCCCTCCAAATGAGGTTCTATAGACCCTGGTCCCAGACAGACTACAGAGGAAGAGCCAAAGCTTGCACGTAATCGACTGTGAGTTGTAGACTATAGCAGAGGTATGGGCAGAAATGTAGAAAACCCACCATCAATTTCAACTTTTAACTATTTTTCATAATTTTAGAAAATAAAAATAACTTATAGCTGTATTTTTCAAGAATGTTGAGAAAATGTTGAATCTGTGCTCTTTTGTCTGGGCTCTGGAATATTTTCAGGCTGCAGATCTACCACTTGGTACATGATAAGTGTCATTTTCTCTTTCTCCCTCTTGTTTTTCTTGTTTGCATGAATTTGACTCTCTAAGGCACCCTAGATATGTGAAATCTACATTTCATCTTGTGACAAGATTATTTCATTTAGTATAATGTCCTCCAAAGCAATCCATGGAATGAAATTCTGTGCAATGTTAGCGTGACCTGCCCTTGTCATCTCACCTGATGTCTACATTGTCAAACAGTCTGTTGTAACTGTGTATGCTGCTTTCAGTGTATGTGTGTGTCTCGTGTGTGTGTGTGTGTGTGTGTGTGTGTGTGTGTGTGTGGTTTTGCATATGATGCCATTCAGTTCCACGTAACTTGATTGTAAAATTTTTCTTTTTGTCCAAGAACATACACATTCCAGAAATGCTCAGAGTTACAAGTTTGGGCAGATTATTCTCATCTAATCTGTCCTATAATCTGTGAAAGAAGTAGAAACAGATCATTCCTTTTCTATAAAGCATAATTGGACCTTTAAAAACTTGGTCTCTTCTGACCTCTGTAGTTCCTGATTCTTCTTTGGGAAATAGCAGGACTCTTTCACCTTAGTTGTCTTTCATCAAATACCTTGGCTTCAATTTAGAGCTTTCTTAACCTGATACACAAACATTTCTCTTGTGACTAATCTTGTTTGCTAATATCAACATAATTGGTTTAATATTTAACTTTAAATCTGTTTAGTTGATGTGTATTTAACTATATTAATATGGCTTTAAATGCCCAACGTATTATTTAATGTTTACCCAAATAATCTATATAAATAAACAATAGTTTTCGTTTCATCTATATAATCCTAACAAACATTGACTCTTCTTTATTTTTGTGCTGTTCCTCTTAATTCTCTTGTCATTCTTTTTTTCCACCACCATCTGAATTGTGGCATTTCATTTATTTTGCCTGAAGCACAGTCACTGTAACCACTGGGCATTTGATAGTGACTTGTCTATCTTTACACGTGTCGGTCACATTTACCAGCCTTTGATCATTTGCTACGTTCACTTATATTCAGCTTAGAATTTGTTGTAGATTTCCATTTTAATTTTTTTTAAAGGTAAAAAGGAATGCTTTTCTTTCTAAGTCCTTTGACAATAGATGTTTGTTTGTCATGCCCTTATAAAAGTAGTAATCAGTGGTCTAAGGAAGGAGGCTCAACAGGAAAACCATTTATGGTCCCAGTGTGAGGCCCTGAGTCAGAAGCCCCAGAAGCCAGGTCAAGCCGGGTATGGTCATAAACATCTCTGCTCCCAGAAGTTGTGAGGAAATGTGGTGCAGGGTGTAGAAGTGAGATTCTCCAGATCTCAGGCTACCTTGCATGGGTATTCATTCAGGAGGGCACAAAAGAGACACTACCTCTGAAGTCTGAGAAGCTGAAATCAACGATAATCTTTGAGACTGTCCATATTGCTATAGCATGTTCTCATAGTCTTCACATGCTTGAATATTTACACATATACATATTCACACATATGTCATACACATATACTGTACACACAGAAGATGATTACTGTAATAGATTGTCGGGATTTGAGATGTTATTCCTAATAAGAGTAGCCAAAGTAATATTTTATGAAGTGTTTTCCCAAAGTCTTACTAATTACTTTTTATTCCTTTGCTGAGCAGTTGAGTTTTACTTAAGTGATTTTTTTGCTTTAATTGCCACATATATCATTATTAGTTTTAAAATTTTTAGCATAAAATAAAACAAAAGATGAAGTCGACCAAGGTTGTGTTAATATTAAGATTTCAGAGCCTGTTTTTTTTTATTAGAAATGGGGCATTTTAAATTTCTTTGTGTTATCTGGATGCCATTCTTTGTAATACTATCTGGCCAGTCTTTTAAGGTGTGGAGTATGTGGTAGGTGGAGATAAGACTGTGACCTCACTTCCTTGACAAAAGCCTGTGTGGATGTGCCAGCTTCTCTCACCAGCTCTCAAGGGTCTGAGCAAGGAGTTCAAGGCTAGCCCGGGTTACAGAGGAAGACCTTGCCAACTTCTTACAGTTCCCTTTAAGAAAAGTTTACTGTGATAATTTTCTGAGATGATTCTCGGGGTTTCTTGAATGTTTTTGTCAGTGCTTGTAGTTTTTTTTAACTTTTTTTTTATTATTGTTAAAAGAAAAATTTACATTTACTCCCCTTGTTCCCGGCCCTCCCGCTCCCCCACTACCCCACCACCCTCCCCCTGCTTCCTTAAGATGGGGCAGGATACCCTGCCCTATGGGAAGCCCAAGGCCTTCCCCCCTCCATCTCGGTCTAGGAAGATGTGCATCCATATAGAATAAGTTCCCAAAAAGCCAATACATGCAGAAGAGCTAGGTCCCGGTGCCATTATCATTGGATTCTCAGTCAGTCCCCACTGGCAGTCCCATTCATAGAGTCCAGTTAGGTCATATACTCATTCAGTCTTGGTCCAGCTGGATTCGATGAGCTCCCAATAGATCGAGCACACTGTCTCTGTTGGTGGGCCAGTCCCTCACGGTCCTGACTTCCTTGCTCATCTTCTCCCTCTTCTGCTCTTCCAATGGACCTTGTAGTTTTGAACTTTTCCTTAGAGAAAAAATGAAAAAAAGCTGAAAAATGATGGTAATTTATATATTTAACATGCCGCTTGATTTTGAAAAACACAGAGATGAACAATGAATTTAATAGACATTTTTATACGATTTCTTCATCTTGAGACATTCTCATGGTAAAATTTTAACTAGCAAATAAAGTGATGAAATGTTCAAAAAGTAAAGCAGAAATAGCTATAGGATAGTTTTATTTGGCTTTACAGAGCTAAGAATAGCTGCAAAGACAGTTGCCCTACATACACTGTAGGACACAAATGTTTGGAATATAATGAATGACAAAGAAATGGGAAAAAACTGCTGAACCCAAGTCTCTGAATGTCATTATAAAGACATGATGTGCCAAGGGGAGGAATTAAAGGCTGCAGGTTCCTTGGAGGTTTGAAGCATTCTAATTATCTGTATCTCAGAACTAAAGAAAACTGTCTTTTAGACCCAATTTTTGTGAAAAGATTATTTTGAAAGACACATTTGATGTTTGAAGGAAATTATTTTACAATTTGCTACTTGGTGTTTATATTTGAGAATACATCTCTCTCTTGGCACTATTTCACCTGGTCATTATGATAAAGGTTCACCACACACACCCAGATTTTGATGTAAAGATATCAGATAATCAATATCAGAGGACATAGGAAAAATGAAAAACATTTATCAAGAAATTAGGTAGGAAAAGCGAGGCAGGGAGCTTACAGGGTAATAGAAAGGATGCAATGTTGCCAAACAGTTCTTTCACGTGTGGCAGTTCATGAACGAGAGATAGGAGATTAGCCTAATCGTTAGAGATGGCTTCTGTTAGCAACAGCAGTATTTAGGAGATAACTGAGAGGCTTCAGTGGAGAGGAGAAAGTGCAGCTGTTTGAGAGTTCAATTCGTGGGGAGTGCTTCCACATGGAAAGGAAATAGCTTCATTTGCATTCGCTGTCTGCAATGCTGAGCCTGTGCCTTCCACTGCTCTTAACAGGTGCTGCACAGATTCACGCAACATGTGTGAATTTATTAGCACCCCCGGTGCATCATACAGTAAAGGTGTGAGGCAATGAGCTAAATCACAGGAGTGTCTAATGAATCTGTCCATGGCCTGCGATCTAAAGCCAGTCTCTTCACATTTCCCTTTGCAATCACAGCCTACTCTCTTCTTGATAAGCATCATTGAGATCTGGAAACGATTCTTTCCCTCCTTCTGTGAAACATCCGTGACTTCAGTATAAACAACAAATGTCTCCCTTTCCAACCTGGAAAATATTTGACAGGGCAGCTCACTGGTTATTGTTTAACGTTCACTGTGTGTTAGGATGATCACCAATAGAAGGGAGTTTCACTAGCTTTAGTAATGTGTTCACTGCTCTTCATGTTTTTTTTTCTTATCCTTATGTGTGTGCAAAGGTTCTAAGTATAAGGTAGTATCATTCCCAGCCTGTTGGGAAATAGGAAGGTTGAGGAAACTCAGGTGAGTCCAGACATATTTGGGACACCATCCACAAAATTCATATTAGTTTCAAAATACGGGTCTTTCTCGGTCTGTGCCCATTATTTTTCACATCAGTTACAGGTAATGCTTGTTTATGTTTCTCCTAAGCAGATAGATAGTGTTCGGCAAGTGAGGCTTTAGCTACAACCAGCACAGTATTTTGCCATCCATCACTGACAGTGTGTACTGCAAATCATGTCATTCAGGACAAATGCCCATTTTCCCCCTCAGTACACCCTCATGACCATTTATTTCTATTTTTTGAAAAGTACCATGTCCATCATAGGATTCTTCTCTGTCTCCAATCTAATGCTTTAGAATGATCACTGTTAAAACTTGGACATGTACAATTATTCATGATGTGACAACTAATTCTAAGCACTAGTGCTCATAGTTGAAATAATTGATGATGATTCAAAAGTTTTCCTATTCCTAAACTAGAAAACCAAAAGGGAAAGAAACGGAGCCTCTGGAAATAGCCCATTTTATTTTCTCTCCAGTATTAAAAATACACTGCAGTAACACTAGCGGCTTGTTTACTTGGGAGAGGTGACTTTTCTTCAGCACAACTTCAAATCTAATTAGCCGCCCCCAAAGCAAAGCCAGTTGATTTAACATAAATTAGATATCTTATACATGATGGTTAAGATAATCTGTATTATGTATAGACAGGAAAACAAATATATAGTGAAAAAACACCGAATTTACATTAGTGAATAAAAGTTTTGTTTTGTGGAAACAGAAGCATGATCAGAGGCAAAGGTAGATTACAAAATAGAATGAGAGAGAGAGAGAGAGAGAGAGAGAGAAGAGAGAAGAGAGAAGAAAGAAGAGAGAGAGAGACTGAAAAGCTTTTCTGAAGGTTTATTTGTGGTAATCAGATCCATTCCCTTTTGTAGATTCTAGTTTCTAGTAGGCTATCCATACCAACCTCAGGCAGCCCATCTCCCAAGGTCCTGTGCTCTGAATTCAACATGGGATACTTTGGTGCTTCTGTTGGCTTTTATAAAATGTACAGTCTCTAGAAGCCCTTCTGGCCATTCATACAGCTGATTTGGTCCTGAGGGGAAGTGAAAGAGCCAGAGTCCATTCAGTTGATGATTTCCCTCTGCTGTAGCTGTGAATGTAACAAACCCTCCTGTCTCCAGAGGATGAGACTCCAGCTTCAAGGAGCACATATGTGGCTCAGCCTCAGCACATTTTTCTCTGACTCTCTTTTGCTCACCTCAGGATATAGGATTCAAGGATTGCTCCAGCCGTGTTGACAAAGAATAGTAAAAAAGGTTCTGATAGCCACAGAAAGGCAAACTGAAAAGTTGAGGTCAGAATTTAATGTGCTACAGATTCAATGTTCTACAGATCAAAGAAAAGCCATACCTTCTTATTTATTAAGCCCAATTGTTTCATTACTACACTGAAAGGTAAGAATCTTCTAGGAGCAAATTGTATCCTCTGGAAATTTGAGCCAATATTTACTTCAAATTCATTGCTCACAAGCCTGATTTGTAAGTTACTGGGAATTACGGAACTACATTCTGACTCTCCCGCTCATTTAATTATGGTGACTTTGTACATGGATAGATGCTTATGTTCCAGTGTGTCTTCAAGGCCTCTATTTCTTTTTTTCTTTCTTTTTCTATTTTTTAAGTTAAATTAATTTATCTATTTTACATATGGACCACAGTTTCCCCTCCTTCCCCTTCCTCCATTCTCTCCTTCCATCTCCCTTCTGCCTCTCACAATCCACTCCTCCTTTGCTTCTGTTCAGAAAGGGGCAGACCTCCCATGGGTATTAACAAAGCATGACCAATAGGTTACAGTAAGGTTAGCATCTCCTCTTGTAGTAAGGCTAAACAAAGCAATCCAGTATGAGGAATACGTTCCCCAAATCAACCAAAGCATTAGGGATAGCCCCTGTTCCATCTGTTAGGAGTCTAAACTACACAACTGGCATATACATGTAGAGGATCTAGGTTGTTTCCGTGCAGGTACCCTGGTTGTCGTTCAGACACTTTGACTACTTTGAGTCTGGGTTCATTGTTTCTTTGGGTTTTCTTGTGATGTCCTTGAGCCCTCTAGTTTCTATCATTCTTCTTTCCACTCTTCAGCAGGATGCTCTGAACTTGGCCTAATGTTTGGCTGTGGGTTGCTGCATCTGTTTCCATAAATTTCTGGAAGAAGACTCTCTGATGACTATTGGGCTAGGCTCTAGTCTAAGAATGTAGCAGAATATCATTAGGCATCATTCTGCTGACATTTTTTCTTTTCTCCACTCATGTTTGATTCTTTCTTAGGTCTCTGAGACATCCAGCTTCTGGAACCTAACACCCCAGGCAGTGTCAAGGGTGGGTTCACTCTTGTAATATGGGTCTCAGGTTGGACCAATCATTTCTTGACCACTCTGTCATTATCTATGCCACCCTTACTTACAGCACATCCCAAAGCTAGGACAGAGAGTAGGTCGAAGATGTTAGGTGTTTGGGTTGGTGTTGCAATTCCTCCACTGCCTGGTCACAGGAGATGGCCAGTTCAAGCTATGTATTCACTGTTGCTAGGGATCTTAGCTGGATTCATGCTTTTAGATTCTTGGGAATCTCCTTTCCACCAGGTTTGTATCTGACTCTGAATACCACCCCTGTAGGTCCATTCATCCATTTCAGTACTCTACCTCCATTCACCTCCTAACCTGATCCCTCATGTTCCCATCCCCGCTCACCCCCAGCCCCCCCCCGGATTTCCTTCCCTTCCCCCTTCCAGGGAGATCCATGTATCCCCCCTTCCATTTCTACATACTGCTTTTTTACTAAGCCTTTATGTACAGTGTTTCGTTCTTCTTGGAATCTAAAATTATATCAGTGATGAGGCCATTGAAAGGAATGCAACTAAATCCAAAATAAAATATCTTGTTTTGAAACTTTTGTCAGTGTCTTTAATAATTTATTCATGTACTCTATATCAAGACCAGAACCTTTTAATGTGTGTGCATATCTAATGATACATATGTATTCCCATTAGATCTAGTCATCCCTGCATTTTGGTCAATTTTCAAACTGTAATAATGATGGACGTTGACTATTTTCATTTGTGTTCTCTCAGTTATCTGAGCAGTCTACTTTCTCCATTTTTCTGTATACTATTGTCTATTTTGACTCCGTTGCAGAGGATTTAAAACTGGACAGAATGCCATCAACAGTATTTGACGTCTAGGGATCCTGTAGCTACAATGACAAAGATGGTGTCAAGGATTGTATAGTTCCATGATGCATTGGTTTTTGGTTACCTATAAATCAAGTATAAAAGTTGACATGTTGATTTATAATAATTCACAATCATTATAAATATCATTTATATTCTCCAGAAGAATATGTTACCCAGTTACCCATGCTTTAGAAGCACAATTTTTTTTGCCTAGTACCATATAAAATAAATAGATAAACTCACTAGCATTTGGAATGAGGTTATGTTATATAACTGCAAGTGCTTATAGGTTTATATAACTCAAATGGCTCTCTAGATCATGTCCACTAACTTACACATGGAATTTTGAACCCTTTTCAATGCATCCCATTCCTGAGAAATTACCTGGAAGAAAGATCAACTCAATAAACTCTTCTAATGATTGAATTAATTCTTCTAATATAAATTAATGCCACACCTACTATTGTGAGGTCTGTTTTAAAGCTGGCAACCCTTCCTGGGCAAACTGAAGAATACTAACTAACATTCTAGACCTAATTCTTTATCTTGTAGGTATGTCCTTTCAGAGTGTGGCCATCCCTGTGATGTAACAAGTCTCCAACTTGTATGCAAGTCCTTCATCTTCCTCAGAAGCTACCCTTCAAAAGTTTGAATGGTCTTTCTGACCCTACATGAGGAAACTTTAGAAGATTTTCTTGTTTTTAATCATGTGAAATTGTTTTGTGAACAATAAATATATAACCAGGGAAAATACTGAGTAGTCATTAGTGGCCATAAATCCTCCAGGATCAAGTATGAGAAAATGTTCAGGATCAGAGTTTAAATTTTTAAAGCGATTTTAAAGTCCACACATATATAAAAGTTTTGAGATTCCAGTGAAATTCTGTACACTATTGAATATAACTGTTAAAATGTTTTACAATTTTAGCTAGGTTTAATTCATATATCATAATTTATAAAACATTGATAAACTGTTACTACTTCTCATTTTCAATGATTCCCTATATTCCATTTTCTGGCTCTTTCTATATAGACAAAAACACTGTGTAGCTGAGTGAGTTATATACAATCATAAGAATACTTCTAAATGGCTTGTCTATAACTAAAATTAAATATATTAGTATGAAGTACTGAAAATTTACATATGTGAAAGTTGAGTCACTTATAATATTTGAAGCAGTCTGTGATTATGGATGCATGAAAAGGAGAGAGCAGTATGCTGTGAGCAGTAGCAGAGAAAGGGACCTCAATTTGCATTCAAAACAACTGTCTTTGATTGACTAGGGTAAAAGTCTATTTCAAGGTTAAATTATTACAGTGAAGCTTTTTACTATATTAATATAATTAAAATATTTAAAAACACTATCTGTGAGGACACATGTGGCAAATTAAATTGAAAAAAAATACCCTTTCTTAGTTTCTTTCACTATCTTCTCAAATATGCCTTGATCTCAAGTGCCCTTCAAGGTAGCTCTGATTGAAAATCAGAACAATAACAAAAACTAACAGTGGGAAGAGGTAAAGAAGCTAAAGTCAGACTTGTCACCATTTTGATTCTTTGATTAGGGAGTAGAGTATCATACAAACTTTTGTTGTCAAGGAAAAGTTTTAGGTGAGTGATTGAATAAAAAGAGTGGCAAGGAGACAATACATTTAATTATGTACAGTTTTTCTTAAGTAATCCTTAAGATTCCTTAACTGAATCTACTCATTCGGTTCACTAATCCAAGCATTTATATATTCTCATCCGATTCCATACCATGACTCTCTATAGAGACAAGCAGATGAATGGTTGCAAAGTTTGTTTGGTTAAGGACAGCATATTTTTGGTTTTATTCCATGATCTAATGCTTTCCTCTTATCCTTATGTGTCTAATTGTGAGATAGTATCTAGACTTCATATGAAGGAATCTTTTTTAAAATTGAAACTATCTCTTGTATTGTATAAATAACTCAACTCATTCTGCCTTTATCCCTGAAATAGTCAAGTAGAAGCAGAATCTTGGACCTCTTTTGATATCACTGGATTATTAGTAAAAAGTTATAGGTATAACGATACTTAATCTACTCTGAAAAGTGTCTTTAGAACTCTGGAGAAAATTTAATGCAAATTATTTTGAAAGTCTCAATAGTGTATCAGTTGTTTTTCTCCTCCCTGTGATAAAATACCAAGGCAAACTTGTATAAAAGGAGTTTGTTTTAGGTCTATGGTTCCAGAGGGATAATAGTCCATCCTGCAGAAAAAGTACAGCAGCATGGGCAGACATGCTAGCACAAACAATAATCTCAAAACTCACACCTTCAAATGCTACCTTGAAGCAGAGAGGAAACTGGAAATGGAAAGTGTCTTTATATCCTCTAACCTTATCTCCAAGGATACCCTTTCTTAGTAAAATGACAGCTCTTCAATCTCTCCAAACAGTGCCACAGACTGGAACTTTTGTGTAAATATACCAGAGATTTGAGGCGATATTTTTACTTTTAAATCACCACTATAACATAATTAGCTTATTCTCTTTTAATGCCCTGTATTTACTGAGTCCTTAGTCAGGGAGTATATTTTTACATATGCCTTTGTGTCTCTAATGGCTAGCATGAGTCTTGACAGTCACATACTTTCGTTAAATGGGTGTTAAATATCTTGAGGATGAAAAAAATACGTGGTAGGCATTTAGTGGTAAACACCTCGTCCAACTAATCTGGACACTCACATTAGCTCCTCTTTGATCAGCTCTGCAAAGTACACTTAGCTCCATGTCCCTATAGATCAGGACAAACCCATAATGGGGAATTGATTTCCTTGTGGCCTCCTAGATATATTTAACTGTGATAAACTTACAAAGTCCAGTTTTAAAGTCTTAACTTCCAAGATAGAAACCAAAAAGATATAGGACAATTCATGTTCAGGCTTTATACCCACATACCATAATCCCATGCCTGATCCCAAGCACTATAGAGGGCTTGACAGGAATCCATCAGTCTCTCTTTCCCCATGTTGTTTCTCATGTAAATATAATTGCTGTGAGGAATCTGTGGACTCACAATAGAATATGGTTTACTTGGTCAAATGCATAAGTAATTTAGATGTGTACTGAATGTCAGTAAAAGTCACTGTAACCAAAAAAGGATAAGAAACACAGAACCAGATATGCAGTATGAATACTGGATGTATTCAAAGCGATTTAGTGGTGAAAATTTTCATATACCTTCTCATTGTTGGAAAGCAAAGGAGTGAGAACTGATAATGAGTGGGTTTACACAATAGTTATGTTATGCAAATGTTTTCATCCACACTCTTTTTCCACACAAATACTGAAACTCTTGTGTGATGTTGTTTTGCAAAATGGATAATATTATGACATTTTGTAAATGTCTCTAATGGTGATGATCTTCTTAAACATTATCTTCCATTAGCCTTAGATGGGAGAAAACTCTCAAGAAAATAAAGTTCTGTTCAATCAAAATTTTCTTAAAGCTTTTTATATATTACTATAAAAAATTTGAAGAGCATACTAAACTAATATATACTTTTCTTAGTTATGGAGTGTTTCATCGTTTATTTACCCAAGAATCCTATCTATTCTGGGCAGGTTGCATGTAACAAATCAACCACTACTTGAAAATAATTGTTAATAGTGAAGTTATGACTCATGCAGAGCTCTGGAATTTATCAGGCAGTTACTTCTAAGGATAAACAGAATCTAACTAGAAAACAAAGTCAGGACCAATGACACATGTCTTCATTCTAGTGCTTGCAAAACAGAGACAAGCAGAACATGAGTTCTACACTCCTTGGAGCTATTTATTTGCATCTTCCCCTTTAAAAATGTAAAAAAAAAAGGGAAGGGAAGGCCGGAAAAACAGGCAACAGGTGAAAACGTTGCTAAAGAGTGGAAAATACATTTTTGTGTTCCTTAAACTCATGCAATAGATCTACTGCAACACCATCACTCAAAAAATTAAAATTAGTATGATTCTTGGAACTTTATAATTGTCCGGGTATGCTTAGAATGTTTGTTTTGTACATAAGTCAGTGCTTTTGTTTTGTGATTTTAACATATTCATATCGATATGGTTCTTCTAGAAAGGGCATTTTGTTGCACAGTCATTTCTTCTTACAGGCTTTGTAATGGTAGACTCATACTATTTTAATTTCATAAACTGCCCATTCAGAATCCAGGGGAAGAGTGACAGGTTCATTTTGCCAGTTGCTTCTGAATTAAATGTGTCTGTCAGCTTTGGCAAAGAGGACCAATGGTTAACACTTTTCACCCTCAATATCTCAGGTGTGCTTGTCATGGAAGGAAACTGTATTGGGATAGGAATGGGAATGGGGATAGGGTGGGGATGGGAATAGGAATTGAAAGGACTTTCCTATTGCTCTGATAAAATATCATGACCAAGGCAAGTAATAGAATAGATACTTTATTTAGGCTTATCGTTCTTGAGTGAGAAGAGTCTGTAATGTTATAGCAGAGGCATGGCAGCTGGAGCATAAAGCTGGGAGCTCACATTTTGAAAGTATATACCCAAAGTGGAGAGAATGAACAGTGGATGGACCAAGACTGGGAAACCTCAAAGTGTGCCCTCAGGACATATTTCCTCTAGCAAGGCAACATCTCCTAGACATTCCAAAACAGCATCACCACATGGGAAACAAGTATTCAAATGTCAGAGTCTATGGAGAACACTCTCCTTCAAATGACCTTTGCAGCCAGAAAGATTGGTATTAATGCAAAGAAGGTGTTCCTTTTGGCCTCAGATATTCTATTGCCTCTCTGTTACAAGGTTATGAACATCTCCTCACTGGGAAAAGTGTACAAATAAGATAAATAAAGAAGGTGAGATGTCCAGGCAGAGGGTCTGAACGGAGCCCTGGTGCTCTATAAAATCATTAATATTTTCAATTATGGTTGATTTTAAGAAACAAATATTTCCAGAAGCTGAATAAGGAATGATCTGAAGGTCAGTAGTGAATTAAGATTCCATTTACTGATTAGCTTTAATAAATCATGCAATATTTAACTTACCATTATATAAAATCTCAAGTTCTGTTTAATCCTTGTTCTGATATAGTTTCTATTTCATGTAAATGCATGCATAAAGTAAAAAATATTGCAGGGATATTACATTGTGTGGGATGACATTAACTTTATTACTAAAACTTTGGAATAAGTGAACTACATAGGTAAAAATATGCATATGATAGAATGTTCATCTTATAATAAAATGATAATAAAATCTTCATTGCATCCCACATCATTACATGCTGTATTTTGCTTACGTTAGATATAAAGGAATAAAAGGTATTGCAGACTTTCTCTGGAGCTCTTAAAAACCTGCTTGATCATCTTTGCTTCTCGCCTCTTATAATGTCAACTTCCCCAGGCTTCAGATGAAGGAACAGAAGATAAAAATATAGTAGAAAATATATTCTAATTTTATTTGAATTCCATCTCCTGGGGTAGAGTAAATAAACTAAATCCCTCCAGAGTGCACTGTGGATAGAAGCACCCAGATACACTAAGCCAGAAAATAAAACGAAATGATTTTCCTCCTTTGTCTCACAACGGTGGCTATTTGGTTGTGCTGTTTATATAACCCAGGGCCTGATCTAGCTTAAACAAGACTCTGCTTCTGAGCTGAATACATTTGTTGTAACAGAAAATGTTTGCACACCTTCTCAGTTAGGATATGAACTCATTATGGGAATTCAGTCTGGACTCTTAACTCACAAGTCTCTGTTACTATCTTTTGAATGTTGGGGTTATTAGTCATTGAGCCACTATTCATGGCTCTGAAACAGTGAATTAATGGATTCACAAATTCTGGCATCAGACTAGAACTCTAGAACTCAATGGACTAATAATCTCTAAAACTGAGTAAGGATAATTAGATAATTAATATAGTAGACATAACAAGACACTAATGTCGTTGCTTCTGGTGGCAGATTCTGCTCAGTGGAAAGACTTAATTCCAACTGCTCAAACCCGTGTATATGACAGTGCTGCTCATTTTAAGTATTTTTTTTTTCCTTAATCACTCATGGTTTTGGTTAACCATTAATAAGATTTCAACCATCACCACAATACTTTTGTTAGATATTTTTTTACATTGATTTAATTTTATTTTATGTATATGAGTGATTTTCCTCTATGTATGTATTTACACATTTACGCATAATTAAATATAAAAACGTTAAGAAATTAAACAACTTGACCAAAATCAGATATCTTAAAATGAGTATCTGTAGGACTGAAATTCAATGTAATGGATGTCTAAGCTGTATCCCAGAATACTTTTGTGTTTGTGATGGACATAGTCTTTGTGCAAAGTTTGATTCAGGAACCAGCAGTGTCAGCCGCAGCTAGGAGCATAGTTCTCCAGACATATCTGGCCCTCAAACAAACATAGTAGGTTTGTTTTGTTTGGCTTTGCTTTTTGAAATTGGGTCTCTCTTTTTTTTCTTTATTGTTAAAAGAAAAATTCACACTTCCTCTCCTTGTCCCAGGCCCTCCTGCTCCCCCACCACCCCACCTCCTTCCCCCTGCTTCCTTAAGAGAGGGCAGAGTACCCTGCCCTATGGGAAGCCCAAGGCCCTCCTCCCTCCATCCCGGCCTAAGAAGGTGTGCATCCATATAGAATAGGTTCCCAAAAAGCCAATACATGCAGAAGAGATAGGTCCCAGTGCCATTATCATTGACTTCTCAGTCAGTCCCCATTGGCAGCCACATTCAGAGAGTCCGGTTTGGTCATATGCTCATTCAGTCCTTGTCCAGCTGGATTTGACGAGCTCCCAATAGATCAGGCACACTGTCTCAGTTGATGGACCAGTCCCTCACGGTCCTGACTTCCTTGCTCATCTTCTCCCTCCTTCTGCTCTTCAAAATGGGGTCTCATGTCAGTTGGTCTCAAGCTCACTGCATAGCTGAGGAAATCTCTCATGCTTCTCCTCATAGAGAGGTATGTGTCTACCTTTGGAAGGCTAAATTTACAGATCTGCATGCTAGGCTTTAAATATTATAGATTTTATTAAAATTCCTTATCATTACTAGGTATGAATTTATAATCTATGAGACCAATTCTCCCCTTTTCGTGCCTTTCAGTATTATTGTGGTGATTGGGTATAACTTGTCTGGAGACTGCTATTTTACAAACATAACTCTATTACTTGCTATTAAAAAATGATCCTTGCTATAAAAAAAAGAGTTCCTAACTGGTGATCCATCTCTCCAGCCTCATCATTGTCCTTACTTTTAATAATTACATTTTATTTAGCTATTTGTACATATTTAAATTTGGGCACACATGACAGGTTCCACAGCACAACTTTGGAGATCAGAGGACATCTTGGGAACTCAAGAGTTTTCTTCTACACTGTGAGTTCTGCAGATTAAAGTGAAATCATCCAGTTAGGCCACAAGTTCTTTTACCTGCTGAGTCACTTTGACAACCATGTTTTAAATTTTATTTTATCATTACCAGATACCTTTTATTGCTTATACAAAGGAATCTCTTCTCCTTCTTCTACCTCTTTCCACAGCCTAGGTTACAGGAATATTCTGTTCTCAAACTATGTTCTGCTTTGTAAATTAAGCAAAATTTTGTCCTAGAGTGTTGTTGGGCACATACAAAGAGCCATAAATTGGATCATATTATTAAAGAAAACTTACTCACTCATTCCCAGGAACAATCAAATGCCAAAAGCTTTTCATCAAGAGGTGAGACCTCATACATATAGTCTTTCCTTTTTGCCGGGATTCTTTCTGGCTTTAAGTTGTCTCCTGTATGCTCTTATATGTCTTGTGAAATAATATGTACTTTGCCCTTGTATTTGGAAAACACTACAATTGAATTAGTCTACCACCTCTATCTCTTATAATCTTTCTGCTCTCTCTTTCACATAGATCCCTGAGCCTTAAAAAGAGGTGGTGAAATAAACATTCTATTTAGGGTTTAGTGTTCCAAGTTTCTTATCTCTGCCCATTGATGAGTAGTGGCTTTTTCTCTTATTTGACAACACTATGTAGAATAAACTTCTCTGATAAGAGTTGCACAATATAGTGACACATGGAATAGCAATAAGTCATTAGGAGTCCCTTTATTGCTGTATTCATGTAGCAGAAGAACAGTTACTATATTTTCTTTATAGACTGTGGCATATCTATTCCCAGATTCTTGGCCTTCATGGTAGTTTCAGCTATGGGTTCTATCTTGATGAAAGGGCCTTAAATTGAATCAGGAAGTGATATGTTGCTCCCCTAACACCCATGCTACTATTGCATCAGTGGCCATATATTGCCAGGTAAGTCATTATTGTAGTTCAGATAGTTCACAGCTAGGTGAGATTGATGCTCATTCCTCCCTTCAGTAGATTCATAGAACTATGAAAGCTATTCAGTACGGATGAAGATTCCGAGTACCAGTATAATTTTTTCATGTTCTATGACTCAAGTATGTGATGTCTTCAGCAATAAGGTCTTACTATCAAACTATTACCCCCCCAGCAAAAAGCATTGATATTAATCCACAATGTTTGTGACATATATGGGGTCTCCAATGGCCAGAAGCTCAAAAATAAGCAACCTAATCTCGGTATTTGGTTTATTTGGTAATAAATGGCATCTATTTGTTGTAGTGCCCTCCTTTATGGGGTGAGATCATTAAAATTCCATATATGGAAGCTTCTACAGTGGTAGGTTTCCACATGACTTTATAAAAGGCCTGTGGTATTGCTTTTGCCCACCCAAATATTCTGCCTCTACCCTGCCTTCTCATCCCTCATCCCCTTTAATCATTCTTGTTCCAGTTTTCTCTTTCTGTATGGTACAAGTTCATTTCCCTCCCTGAAAGGTCCTTTCCTCCTCCATGTGCCCTGAAATGTTACCTAACCTCTGGTGGTACTATACACATATATATATATATATATATATATGAAACACACACACACATATATATATGAAACACACACACACATATATATATGAAACACACACACATATATATATATATATGTGTGTGTGTGTGTTTCATATATATATGGCATAAAAGTTAGCATGCACATATGAGAAGCAATATGTGATGCCTGTCTTTCTGAGTCTGAATTACCTCATTCAGGATAATTGTTTCCTATCCATGTGGTTAACTATATATTAATCCCATTATTCTTAAAAGCTCAATAACATCCCATTATGCATTTTATCACATTGATCAGCCAATGGATATCTAGGTTGTTTTCATTTCTATGACCATTGTGACTACAGAAGCAATGAACCTGCATGAGAAAGTATCTCTATGATAGGTTGTAAACTAATTTGTGTATACACACAAGGTATTATAACTGGTTCTTGTGGTACTTCTATTTTCATCTTTTTGAAGAACTGTCAAAATGATTTTTCTAGTGACTATATGAATTTGTACTCTAATCAGCAGTAAATGTTCTCTGATTCCTCACTAGTAACTTATGTCATTTCTTTTTTTTCTTTCCCTTTCTTTCCTTTCTTCCTTCTTTCTTTCCTTCTCTCTCTCTTTCTCTTCACTTCTTCCTTCCTTCTTTTCTTCCTTCCTTCCTTCCTTCCTCCCTTCCTTCTTCCTTCCTCCCTTCCTTCTTTCTTTTTGCCATTCTGACTATGGTAATGAAATCACAAAGAAGTTTCGACGTATCTTTCCCTAGTGGTTAAGGATGTTGAACATTTTGTCAAGCTATTTTTCAGTCATTTACATTCTAATTTTTTTGAGAATTCTCTATTTACTTTTGTGCCCTACTTCATATATCATAGGGTCCATAAATCTAAGAAAGGTGTATTTGATTTGATATTTAGTTGTTTTTAGTACTTTATATAATATAAATACTAACTCTCTTCAGATACACAGTTTAAAGATACTTTCCATTCTGTAGAATACTTTTTCACAGGAATGATGCTTTATATCACCATTTTAATTTCGTATTGTCTTCTTTGTCACTTGTTTGTTCTACCTGTTCTACCAAGGTTCTGATCAGAAAGTTCTTTCCTATGCCTGTAAGTTCAAATGTATGTCCTTCTTTTTCCTCTATCCAGTTCAGATTAACAATTATTAAAGTCCATGATGACATTGAAGTTGAGTTTCATAAAGGATAAGAGATGAGATCCTAGCTTCATTCTTCTGTATGAATCTATTTACTGTGACCAGCTTCATTTGTTCAGGGGCTTTCTTTTCTTCATTGTGTATTGTTACCACCTTTACCAAAAGTCATGCATATAGGTACTTTGACTTACATACAATTCTTCAATTTTATTCAATTTACCAATGTATATTTTTGTGATGACAGTATCATGCTGTACTATCAGGAATTGTATTACCTCAAATTTTAAACTCTCTAATAAGAGGTTATTCAAGATTATTTCAACTATCTTGAGCTTTTTGAAAATTGCATTATGAAGTTTGAGAATAATTTTTCATCTTGACAGGGATGGTGTTGAATCTGTTAGTTGATTTTTGTAGGGCAGTTATTTTTATGATATCAATCCTACAAATCTATGAGTCAGATAGTTTTTCACCTTCTAGTATCATTTAGACTTATTTATTCGGTCCCTTAAAAACCTAATGATACAAGTCTTTTATTTTCAAGATATAATCTAAGTTATTTCATTTATTTTTGAGGCTATTGTAAATGGTATCTTTTCTTAACTCTTCTTTGATATGTTTCTTGTTTTGTAAATAAGAAATGCTATGGATTTTGTTTGTTAATTTTGAATTTGGAGATTTTGCTGAAACTATTTATCACCTATAAAATTTTCCTCCTAGAGTCTTTAGAGTATTATAGATATAAAATAATTTCATCTGCAAATAAGGATAAACTTTTAAATGTTTATTTGTTTTATTGCTCTAGCTAAGACTTTAAGAATTACATTGAGCAGAAATAGAAAGATTGGGCATCTTCTCTTTTTCTTGATATATGTGTGAATGCTTTGTATTTGTCTCCATTGAGAAAAATGACAGCTGTAGTCTTCCTTTAAATTGCCTATAATGTTATTTTATATTCTTTGTATCTCTAGTCTCTGCAACACATTTATCATGAAGGGATAATGGTTTTAGTCAAACACATTTTTATACATCTAATGCAAAGATTATGTGGATTAGCATCCTTTAATGTTTGTCATTTTTTTATATTCATTAAATTTATTTGTGTCAAATGACACCTGCATCTCTGGGATAAAGCCAACTTGATCATGTGAGTAAACTTTTAATTTGTCCATGAATTTATTCTGAGAGTATTTTATTAGAAAGTCTTTTGTCTTTGATTAGAGATATTGTCCAATAATTTTTGTCATTGTTGGGCCTTTGGTTTTTGATCAGGGTAATATTTCCATATAATACATAAGAAGAATTAAGAAATTATTCTCCAGATTTTTTCCATAGAAAACTTGGTGTCAGTTCTTCTTTGAAAAAGTCTGTTGAATTCTATACTGAATCCACTGACCCCAGGATGTTTTTTAGCTTGGAGATATTTAATTACTGTTTATATCTTATTGGATTCTATGGGTCAAATTTAATTGTTTCATCTTTGTTATACTTCAGTGTATTGCATATGTATAGAAATTCATTCACTTCCTATAGGTTTTTCAGTTTGGTGGCTTATAGATTTTAAATTCTGTTTTTACTCGTCTATAAATATTCCCAGTATCTGTTGGAATGTTTCTATTTTCATTTCTAATCTTCTTTCTTATCCCTTTAGTAAATTTTGCTAAATGTTTGTAATTTTTGATATTTTTTTTCAGAGAACAAAATATCCACTTCATTGATTCTTTGCATTGGTTTGATGCAAAGAATTTCATCATTATATTTTGTGGTATTATCTGTTCTCAGCTTCCTAAAGTTTTCAAGTGCATCCTTCAGTTATTTATATAAGTTATCTCCAGTCTCTTGTTGGAAACATATAGTGACAAAATTTTGCCTTAAAGTCCTTCATTGTGTCCACAGATTTTAATTAGTGATGTTTTGATTTTATTGAAATCTGTGAGATTTTTAATTACCTTTTTTAAATTTTTCTTGTAACCAATTTTTATTCAAAATTTTCTTACTTAATTTGTATGAGTTTTAGTAATTTCAGCTATTTCTATTATCTATCCACTTTTCTGCCTTTTTAGTCAGATAGGATTCAGAATGTTATTTCACTACTCCAGTATTTGTTAAAATTCCCTTCGTTTTAATACCATTTTGCGACTGTTCTATTTTGGAGCGAGTTTCATGAGTTGTAGAGAAGAAAGAATTTTCTTTGATGTTTGGGTAAAATATTGGTTAACTCCAATTTCATGGTGATGTCTTTTAACTCAAGTGTTTCCATGTGCCCTTGGTGAGAGTAAGGTTGTAAAACCATCAACTTACACTGTGTTAGGATAAATCTGTAACTATTTTAGATCTAATCATTTTTTTTTGTTTGATTTTGTATCCCAGGTAATCTGGTTGTGGACCTTCTGAATGTTGCTTGTCTTTCAGTATTAGGGCCACTCTGGAGTCCAAGAAGAGGTCCCAAATTAGCATAGTAGGCAGGTGGCTGACAGAAAAGCAGGCACGGGTTGGGTACTGACTCTGGGTTTCTTTAACTAGGATTCTAGGTCAGGCTGGATACAGTCCTAGGACCCAGCAATAATTAGACTAGACAGTTGGGTTGTCTTTGTAAGTTCATATCTCAAGTTCTGATTTGGATCCAAGTTCAGACTTCATGTGATCCCTCAAAATGTTTCTTAAAGTTACTTGCTCTTTTAAGGTTTAGCAGACTGACACTTTTTTTAATTTTTAGATATTTATTTATCCCCACCTGTACTGATAAGGAAACAATTCCCCTTTCAAAAACCAAATTGCTTACTCATTATCCCTCCAATTGAACCTATAATTCTACCAGAATTTTGAAAAACCTCTGTCTCAATATTCAGTACCTTATCTTTCCTGTAACACTCTGTGTTACTAAAGGTGCTACCTTTCCAATAATTGTTTCAAAAATAACTAATTGTAGCAATGAGCACAGGCCCCTTGTTCTGTCCCGCCCGGCTAGCTTACATTTGAAATAATTACACAGAAACTATATTCATTTAAATACTGCCTGGCCCATTCTATCTAGCATCTTATTGGCTAACTCTTACATATTCGTTTAACCCATTTCTAATAATCTGTATGCCACCACAAGTCGTGGTTTACCGGGAAAGATTCAGCTTGTCTGACTCTGGAGATTTCATGGTGGGCAGCTCTCTCTCCTTCTCAGCATTCTGTTCATTTTTCCCGGCATATCTAAGCCCTGCCCTATCAAAAGGCCAAGGCAGTCTCTTTATTCAACCAATGAAAGCAACAGAAATACAGAAGGACCTCCTACACCAGCTAATATTCATCTTTTTCACTTATACCTTGTGCATTCAGTTCTGTTCATTTGTGATTTTAGACCCTCTTACTTCCAGCAATATTTCATCTCTGCTGCCATTTCACTATGACTTCACATTGTCACTTGGTTGTAGCTTCTTATTTGATACAGTTTTAAAATTTTGTGTTCCTAGATGATCTTCCCTCCCTCAAAAGTATTTACAGTTGCCTACATAACTGATATATTCTATTTTTCTCTTAAATTCAAATAGCTAAAATGCTTGAAACAAATTTTCTTCCTTTTTTTTTGTTCTTTTTAAAATTTTTATTGCTTTATAAATACCATTCAAAATTTTCACTTCCTCTCTCTTCCCATTTCCTTTCTGCTCCCTGACTCTCCCACCCCACTCTACCTCCAGTCCTAAGAGAGGGCAAGTCCAAGGCCCTTCCCTTCCATCCATGCCTAGGAAGATGTGCATCCAAACAGACCAGGATCCCAAAAAGCCACTACATGTAGTAGAGACAAATCCCAGTGCCATTATCATTGGCTTCTCAGTCAGCCCCATTGTCAGCCACATTCAGAGTCCAGTTTGATCACATGCTCCTTCAGTCCCAGTCTAGCTGGCTTTGATGAGCTCCTATTAGTTTAGGCACACTGTCTCAGTGGGTGGACCAACCCCTCGTGGTCCTGACTTCCTTGCTCCCTCCTTCTGCTCTTCAATTGGACCTTGGGAGCTCAGTCCAGTGCTCCAATGTAGGTCTCTGTCTCTATTTCCATCCATCACCAGAAGAAGGTTCAATGGTGATATTCAAGATAGTCATCAGTGTGACTCTGGGACAAAGTCAGTTCAGGCACCCTCTTCTCTACTGCCCAAGGACCTAGCTGGGAACATCCCCGTAGACACCTGGGTTCCCCTCTAGAGCCAAGTCTCTTGCCAACCCAAAAATGGCTCCGTTGATTAAAATATCTTCTTCCCTGCTCCCATATCTGCCTTTCCTCCATCTCAACCATCCCACTCCACCAAGCTCTCCCCAATCTTCCCCTTCCCCCTTCTCTCTCCCTCTGCCCCTTCCCTGCACCCCATTCCCACCCCCAATGCTCCCAATTTTGTCAGACGATCTTATCTGTTTTCTGTTTCCAGATGTTTATATTTCCCTTTGGGTTTACTTTATTATTTAGCTTCTCTAGGATAGCGAACTAGAGGCTCAATGTCCTTTGTTTATGGATAGAATCCACTAATGAGTGAGTACATACCATATTCTTAATTTTGGGTCTGGGTTTTCTCACTCAGGATAGTGTTTCCTATTTCCATCCATTTGAGTGGAAAATTAAAGATGTCATTGTTTTTAACTGCTGAGTAATACTCTAATATGTATATGTGCCACACCTTTTTTTAATCCATTCTTCCATTGAGTGGCATCTAGGTTGTTTCCAGGTTCTGGCTATTACAAATAATGCTGCTATGAATATAGTTGAACAAATGCTTTTGTGTTATGATTGGGCATCTCTTGGGTATATTCCAAAAAGTGGTATTGATGGATCCTGAGGTAGGTTGACTCCCAATTTTTTGAGAAACTGCCACTCTGATTTCCAAAGTGGTTGCACAAGTTTTCATTCCCACCAGCAATGGATGAGTGTTCCTCTTACTCCACATCCTCTCCAGCATAGGTTATCATTGGTGTTTTTAATTTTAGCCATTCTGACAGATGTAAGATGGTATCTCAAAGTTGTTTTGATTTGCATTTCCCTGATTGCCAAGGAAATTGAACATGACCTTAAGAATCTTTTGGCCATTTGAACTTTTTTTGTTGAAAATTCTCTGTTCAGTTCAGTACCCCATTTTTAAATTGGGTTATTTAGAATTTTAATGTCTAGTTTCTTGAGTTTTTT
>JAQHUG010000182.1:2740539-2776677 GCA_028555095.1 Dicrostonyx torquatus
TAGAACAGGCTGGCCTCAAACTCACAGAGATTCACCTGCCTCTCCCTCCCGAGTGTTGGGATTATAGATGTGTGCCACCGCTGCCTGGTACTTCCTAATGTTTACCCACAGTGACCTACTTTGAGTTGTGAAACTGATTTAAAAGACTGATACCCAAGCATTATATTGACCTGATATAAATTGACTTCATATACTGTTATACTATTCTGATGTTCATTTATTGTGTTTTAGGCTGTTAACCTATTTAGGTTATGAAGTTATTATAGATTGTCAGAATTCATTAGTGTATAAGGTTAGCCTAGAATCAAATGTGACCTTAGCTGACTTCTTGCTTTCATTACTACTTTATCCATGCTTTAATTTTGCCCTCGTAGACATGAAAAATAGGACAAATTGTTTTGAATGTAAAAGTGCAAGGTTAACTTAAGTTAAAATTAAGGTTTTTAAGTACTGTTACCCTAGCTTTGTTTGCAATTTCACACTAAAGTTTGATGCTAAAGGGAGAGACATCATCTTTTTCTAAATGGAAGAGAAGATATTGACTACAGACAGTTAAAATTTTACTTGTTGTAGAAAAAAAAATATTTACTTTACTTTCTAATGAGGGCTGTTCTATTGATGATGCTAAAGCGAAGTTCTTAAGTGGCCTTTCAAAAGATAGTATCTCCAGCTGTGTTTCTCCTCTGCGGCAGTTAAAAGGGAAATGCCAAAGCTAAACAACATGGAAGGACACTGACTAGCAATGCTTCCATTTGGATTCCAAACAGCATCTGATTGTAGGAAGAAAGGGGCTTTTTTTTTTTTGTTGGATGTTGTGTTCCTCTTTTCTCTGGCCTTGATGTATCCATCACTATCATGAAGTAGATGGTTATGGTGGCTTAAAAAAGAACCTGACCCACAGTCATGATAAAGAAGAAAGCAGAGACACAGTCATGAGCTAGGTCTCTTGTAGGAATCCTCTCTTTAGAAGAAGAGGGAAGTTTATAAAATCTTCACCATGCCCACAGTGGTGGACTGTATGAGAGACCACTCAACGAGTGTTGGGTTTGTTTGGGGCTCCAAGTGCTCAGGAATCAGCCATACTGGGAATGAAATGAGACACTTCTGCACTGCAGCTGGTGGTGAGTCAGGCATGCTGAAAATGGTACTTCCATGTGGAATACTTACTCTTGACTCACCCATGCTCCTGAAATAACTTCAGCATGCTTACTGGGTCTACGAGCTATACTTGGAGTTCTTTGGTCTATGATCACAAGTCACAAGCAATGGGCAGTCATCACCTGCCCCCAAGATTTGGATTATGTTTAGCAGATAAAGGTTTTCAGATCCCTGGTTTATTTAGTTTTCCATCCATCAGAGAAAGCATCCTTTAGAGATATCTGATGGTTCAATGCAAACATGTTACCATGCATATGGATGTGGGTAAATAATAACCATGTGTTTTCTTACTCCCTATAACCATGTTGTAGGCTTTGGATTTGCCAACACATTTGCAGGAGCCTACTAAAGTAAAGGCTGCAGCAATGAAATGCTCCAAACATTCAATCGTTCAATAAACTACCCAGCTTTAGGCCACTATCTGTAGGCTATGGGTTTATTGTACAAGGTTATACAAATTCCATCCTCTTGTTGTTGGTATTCTTAGGTTATTTGGATCAGTTGAACACAAACACAACATTTCCACTGAATGAAAGAACAAGTATATGGCTTAGTATTGTTTATGAAAGGGTCAATATTCTTTTTAAATGCTACACTTTTACTTATCTCAACAAAAAGTGCAAAGGTCTTCAATCCCATAGAGATGCCTGGAAAGAATAGAATTGTAGCTACTTTCTTCTCTACAGGTGAAGAACTGGGAGCTATCACTCTGTCACCTCTAGACCTAGTGCACAACTCTGGTAAATAGGACCTTTTATAATCACTGGCATACATATTTAAAATATTTTGGTTTTCACCATGCATGCTAACTTTTTGTTTTCTTTTTGGTAAGCTGAGGAAGATTCCAGTGAATCGGTGTCAATAACAAGGGTTTATGGCCAATACCTTAAACTCATGGGGTATTAGTAATATGCTCAACTACTGTCAGGTGAAGTTCAGAGAAATGCCAATATCCTGTCATCTGAGTTCAAATGTTGGCAGCATGTGCAAAAATTAGTAACTGCAGCTTCTTCCCAGGGATGTTTGTACCCCATGACAGAGAGTTGACACAGAGTAGCTAACCCCTCCCCCTGTCCCATCATTAATAAACACAGGGAGGTTCCTGTTTGTTGTATCCTTGCTGCCACTGAATCAGAATACCACAGCCCACCTGAATCTGTCCTTTATACTTTTCCTCACTGTTCCAACTAGGGTTTCTGGACAAAGTTCTGCTGGTTATAGCACTTGTTGCTACTCTGAGACATCACTACTTCTCCTGCCTTGCATGATTATTGTAATGCCCAGACTTCTAACAAGAAGTTTGTTTATTATTTTATCTGTTTATAATCTCTCTCTCTCTCTCTCTCTCTCTCTCTCTCTCTCTCTCTCTCTCTGTGTGTGTGTGTGTGTGTGTGAGAGAGAGAGAGAGAGAGAGAGAGAGAGAGAGAGAGAGAGAGAGAATGTTTATGTGTATGTAGTCTCTGTTGTTTTTAGCTTTCTTAGGCCAGTCCAGACATTTTATTGTGATTACAGTTATGACCTTCCTACCACACAGAAATCAGAGAGTAGGAAACTCAATGTATTGCTTTTTGTGTGTGTGTGTGTGTTCTACTTTTGGTTTAAGCTATGCTATGTATTTGTTAAGCAATGTCATCAGAAAATTGAGTATCTCCCAAATAAACCTATTACTAGCATGGAATCCTTCATGAAAAATAGAAGAAAGCAGAGATACACGTGATGTTGTAAGAAAAGATTGATGAGCACAGAGTAGTGGCTCTTAAACGGAAAGCTTGATCTGTGTCAGCACAGGAAAAGTCCTCCATGTTTGCTGGAATGAGGAAGAGGAAGAGAGAGAAGAGAATTTTTGTTATTTTCCTTTGTAAACCTCGAGGTAGTTTGCTTATTTTATGATCACAATGTGTGCTCACCATATTAATGGTTCAAAGACAAGAACTGAAAGACAGGAAGCCTCACTAATGGACATGGGAGAAAGAAGACATGCATTATAAATAGCGTTCTATGCCATGTCTTTCTCAAACTCACCGAGGCACACACCTTCCATACACAGTCACACAAATGCAGAGCTAAAGATACAAACCCACATTTCTCCTATTCTCAATCTTTTGGTTTTGTTTATAGATCAGGATCTTACTTTGTAGCCCAGGGGAAACTGGAACTCACCTTATCGGCTATGTAACCACCATCCCTTGGTCTCCATGCCCGTGACTCAGTCTCCTGAGTGCTGAGACTGCAGGTATGCCGCACTACACCACTGCTTACCTAGCTTTAAATTTCACTGTCTAAATCTATTCAATCCTCTGTAGGTTTTCTCTGAATTTGATATTTATTTAATAAAAATATAAAAGCCTTTTCTCTCTAATGAGGCACTTTCTAGCATACATTTTAACGTAGTTATTAATAAACCCTCTAGAGCAAATCAGTGAAATGATGTTTGGAAATCTCATAGATGTAACCACATTTCCAAGAACGAACATACTAGGTTTCTAAGGAATCCTCAGTTTTTCAACCCCTAACCATCAGAACACTGACAGCAGTTAAATTATTCTAACAGTAGCTTCTCGGTTTCTAAATTCTGTCTAGAAAATGAGTAATATCCCAAATAGTCTTGCCAAACTAGCATTACTGAGAATTTAGCTCATGCCCTGTCTTGGAGGGCTCCTGGCAAGTATTTGAATGTCAATGGTTTAATGCCTGCATATCCTCAATTGAAAGCCCTGCTAATTGTCTCAATTTTCACCTAATATAACCCTGCCAGGGAACACATAAGCCTATTTGTGGTAATCCCAAGTGAACTAAAAAAATTAATATTAATGAAGGGATAGTTTTAAAACATTGAAGCTATACATACCAAATGACCATAATCAGTAGTAATTATTAGGACAAACATTAGCTTTGATGAATATTTGGATAGGTGATAACAGTCTAGGAAATGTTTAGTGGCCCCAAACAAAACGAAGGCAGAATAGCTTCACAAAACAAAACAAACCTACAGAATAAGGACAACCAGTATAAGTTGCCTTCTCAAGATGGTCGTGGCATACATACACATATGATAGTGCATGAGGTACAGTACTTTTCACTGGCCAGAAGCCTTGTGATTGTTGTTTAATACACAACACTGCACAGAAAGCTTTAAGGTAGAAATTTAACACTTTTTCTAATTTTACAAAACATAAAGGCAGATTTTTGTTGTTGTTGTTGTTTTCAAAATGCATAACCCAGATAGAACAAGTTTACTCCTGACTGTAGAGGTCCTGGGCAATAAAGCATTTTAAACTATGTTTTAGGAAGAATTTAACTATAAGGACTTTTGTGCTCATTCATTCAGTTACAGCTTATTGAATGGCCTTCCCGTTGTCTTGAATCTGTAGCCCTAGAGATAATACCTCAGAAATTAGTACAAAGTAAGTGCTTAGTAAACACTGCTTAGATTTTCACTTGTTTCATTTGTTATCTCTGTAACTGGAGCCAAATAAATTGTCCGAGGAATTGTCTAAAGGCTTCATATTTTTGAGCATTATGGATTTCTTCTGTTCATTCTGTTTTTCTTAGACTTCATCTTCCATTGCCTTCTTGCATATGCTATAAAATAGTGATATTGCTTGCTCCCTTGTGTCTTTCTCCTGTAATAAACTGGTTTTTAGGGAAGAATGATCTGTGTATGTGTGTGTGTGATTGTTCATATCAGTGATGGTGCTCATTTCTAAAAGACATAACCATGATGAGAAGTAGACTCTCTGGGCTTACTTACTCTCTTTTGGGACTTTGTGTCCTGGTTTTGGAAGACTCACTGCCAATAGATGGTGCTAGTAGGTTACAAACTTCTCAAGAATAAAAATTAAAACCAATGCAACTCAGACTCAAGAGTGTCAGCGTGTTGACAGGAAATGGCCTGCAGAATCCTTTCCTCTGAAGAGTCTGACTCAAGAGTTAGGAGTTGAACACAAAAAGTTGCATTTCAAGCAGCACATAGTTGAAGAATGCTGTTATTGCCTGGACGATTCTTGGTGAGTAATTTGGAACAGTAACATTTTAGAAATGAAAATTTACTTTTCATTGCAGTCATTCTGGAAGAGTTAAAAAATATGCTAAACATTTATGACACTATTTATACATGACTCTACTCAGAAGATTATGGAGAAATTAGGGACATTTCAATTGCACAATTAATATGTTTTAAAATTCTTCCAACTTCCAATATTCTTGACCTACATTGTCTTTATGTATATGTTTCTCTCCAATAAATATTTGTTAATGGTGATAATACATTCTTTAATGCTTCATTCTCTTCTTCAAGGAATAACTGTTATGGGTTTCATGTTCCTTCTAGAAATAATCATTATGAACACATACACACATGTCTCTCTCTGTCTCTCTCTCTCTATGTGCCCGTGTGTGTGTGTGTGTGTGTGTGTGTGTGTTTGTACTAGATATCTTTCTCAATTTTAAGTTTTAATACCTAGGCCAAAAGGGCATTTGTTATTGCTCACAATCTGAGAGTAGAATTCATCCTAGTTGGGAAGGCCTAGTGTCAGGAACAGCTCATAGCTGCTGTGCTAGAAACATGAGGTTGTTTAATTCCCTATTTTGGAAAAGAGAGAGAGTGAGGCATAGCAGGACTTGACTATTACCTAAAGAACCTGCCTGTCTAAAGCCTACTTCCTTCTTTTACCTTTAGGAGGTCCCTCCTAAAGTTTCCACAATCACCCAACAGCACCATCAGCTCAAGATAGAGGCTTCCAGCCTAGGAAATATGTGTGATATTTTACATAAAACCACAGGAATATTATCTATCTATTTATCTGTGTAAATGAGATCTATACTTTAGGTTTCATTCTTAGCGCATCTTGAATATTTTCCATTACTGCTTTGATTAAATCAGCTCTTCAAAAGATTTATTCTGGAGTCCTCTGGTAAAACAAATGATAGATACATATATAATACGTAGATTTTTTTCCAGCAATGTTATTCAGAATGATGAATGAAATGCAGTTCCAATTTATGTCATCACTCTTTCTCTAAATAAATATGAAACTTGCTTGATGCCAGTACCTTATTATGTGTGTGAAGATCATGTGTGTAAGCTGTGAATGCTTCCTTTAAGTATTAGTAGATTGGTCTGTGTAGGAAAACAGAGATAGTTATTATTGTAGTTTGATGAATATATGTCTATGCTAAATAGTTTTAGTTACCTGAGCTTCATAGGTAATTTTTCCAGCAAGAAAATTCTGAGATTGCACATGAAGTCAAATGTGCAATTCCTATTGTTCATGAGAGATCAAGCATGGCAATGAAAAAAGTTTGACAGGAATTGAAATGTGAACTGGGTCTTAAATTGTTAGAAGTAGTGAACTTTAACAGGAATTAGAAGAAAGAGAGAGGACAGTGAATAATATGAGACTGAATGAGAATTATGATGTCATAGTGTACTGTAGCGTTTCGTTTTATTTAGTTTATTATAATGAAGTCTTCATCTTGAACACATAATAGCATAATAATTCTAATTTTTATTCAAGTATTATTTTTGTTGTAGATTAGATAACATTAAAACAAACACACATAAAGGATGCAAGTTGGTTTTAGAGCATTTTTACGGACAAATCAGGTGAAGCTGAGAACACAAACAAGAATATACACTTCACAAATGCACAGGGGCATGTCTTAGATTACTCTTAATGGTTTAAAACTAATGTATTGACTATCAAAAATATCAATAGAAAAACAGAGTTGAAGGCTTTAGGTTGAATTTTGAGAAACCATGATGCATACATAGGTTAATAGTAGAACAAGTTCTGAAAAGGAAAATTTGAGTTGAATTGCCTTTTCTTGTTGCCTGTGGAAAACTTCTATAAGCCATTAACTTAAAACAACATTCAGATGAGATGAACCCTCCCTCTTTGCAAGTCTGGGTTTCAACTTCCTCTCTGTTTTGGACTGCTTTTTCTTTGGTAGAAGAAGTACTTGAAAAGCTTAGAATGATTTCTTTCAGCATGATTCAACATGTCCATCATTCTTTATTATGTCTTCTTTTTTGTCCAAGAAGCCATTGTTCACACTTGTGTAGATCCAAAGCACTTTGTGGTCCAGTTCATTGTCCCATCACTTTCTTTCATATCCTGGAGACTTACAGATATTCTTTCAGAAAGTTGAATTTTGATATCTAATCCAGTTTCTGAAAAGAAATTGTTTGTTCAGAATAGCCATTTAAAGGTAAATATAAAAACTCCAAACTAAGGTTAGTAGAGACATACCACTGATATGCTCATCTGTACTCATTCCCATGCTGATGTAAACGAAATGCTAGGCTTTTTTATCCCTCCTTTTAAAATAGGAGATCCCCATGAGAGTTTCCAGTAAATTTATATCTATCAGTAGAACACGCTGACAACCTTAGACTATATTTTCCTATAATACCTTAAATGTTATTGAGTAAGATAGTTTATTGCCTAGAATTTATCAACTATATCTCTGTATAAGGGAATGGAAAGAGAAGTTGTAACTGTCTATAGAGCCTAATCACTTGTAAACATTATAACCTTTGCTATGATGTAAGGGTGTGGGTGTCCAGAGATATGGCAGGGCTCTACAACCAGGTCCTACAAAACATGCAAGAGATAACCTGTGTGACTGGTACTTAGTATAAGAAGATAGCCTTTAGTTGCCCTTGTAGTGATTTTTACAATTATTACTTTGATCCTTCACATTAAATTTGATGTCAAGAAAGTATTTTAAAGTTTTTTAAGCAGTTCTCAAAGACTAGAGTGGGTTGATAGAAAAATATTCCTCTTTAGTTGTCACATAATGAGAATGAATTATTGGGCCACTCAGAGACACTGCTGTGATAGATAGACCTATGCGCTCCAGCAATTAGTGCTTGGGAATTCAGTAACTGTTATGCTCCACTAGAGATAGCTCTTAGCACCAGTACAGGGTTTAAGTATAGTTTGGAGAAACAAACAAACAACAACAACAAAAAGATTTTTCTCCTTTAATCAAATTAGTTTTCTGATAGCAATGACATTATATTTCTCGGAAAAGAAACAAATGATGGGAACAGAGTTATTTTGACATAAGTTTTTAATGAATTGCTGATACTTGTATCTTGAAGGAATTAGAATTTTATTTTAAATATCACAATGAAATTACACTTAAATTATTCCAAAATATGTTGGAGCCAATTTGTTATTATCAGATAAATAATGAACTATTTCAGCAATAGAAGTACCCAACCTTCCAACAATTTATTATTTATAAATGCACAAATTAAATTCCATAAAAAATACTTAATATTTCTGAAAAAAATTTGCCCTAATTTGTAGTACTTTTCATTTTTATGAAATTGTAATATTAGGACTATTCAATCTGCATATGAAATGGCTGGTATTATTTTTGGTATTATCATTTCCACACTGATACTTTTAATAGGGTAAAGTTTAGTAGTCATTAACAGGGTTAATTTGAAATGAAAGACTCCTTTTGAAATATTTGTGTGCTACATCTACCTATTAGCCTGGTGAAATGTAGATTTGAATATATTCCAGAGAAAAGAATATGGAATTTTTCTTTCCTTTATTTTGGCAAAAAACAATTTAACCTGTAATTATTTTATTTAGTTGAGCAGTGAAAATTTTTTAATTGAAATTTGTTAATGAAACAGATTAAGACAATTTATCTATAAAATGCATTTTTATATAAATATATTATTTGCTAGAATTTTAATAGATAATAATGGACTGAATTCAACTCATAAATGACTTCTTGAATTTTATTTATGCAGTGTTGAGAATTGAACCCAGATTCTCAAGCATGCAGGGGAGCCAGTCTACCACTGCATTATTCTCAAGTCTTTTAAATTTTTTATTTGTGTAGCAAGCTATAGCTGTGTTTTCTACACTGGCCATGAACTTAGTCTGTGGCCTCAGCACGTTTTGGGTCTGTCATTTCCCCACCTCAGCCTTCAGAGAATTCACGAGGCACAGTTAAGAAGTTCTCGCCACCATTTCTGTTGCTCTTTGGATGAGAGTTAATGATTGGAAACCATGCCTGGCATGCACACTAATGCTTGTCACAGTCTGTGCTTTCTAATATGGCCGATTTAGGAAACTGGTTTGCATAATACATGTGAAAATTTTCAAAATGAATTCGCTTGTCCTTGACCATTTGTTAGTTGGGGAAAAAGGAGACAATAAGAAAAAATAGTTTTTTTTTTTAAATCTTTTTCATACTATTTACTAAAGTAACATGAGTCTTGAAAAATGTTCCAAACACCTAAACTGTCAAAGCTTCTGAGTTAAAATGACTTGTATCCTCATGACTCAGAGATAAGCTAGAAAGAGGTGAGCTGTCAGGACAGAAGTTCCAGGGAAAGCCAGGAGAAGCCCGTGTTGTCAGTAGTAAAATACACACATTTAGCTTGTTTGGCTTAAATTCTAATCCATATTTCAATATTTGAATGCATTTTGTATGTGACAAGATCAGTATTTTAAGGAAAGAAATGCTGTCATTCCCATTTTGAAATTCTGTTTTTGTTTGTTTTTGTTTTGTTTTATAAATTTGAGACAGGGTTTCCCTTTATGGCCCTAGCTGTCCTGGATCTCACATTGTAGACCAGGCTGGCCTTGAACTCACACAGATATGACTGCCTCTGATTTCCAAGTGCTGACATTATAGGCATGTTCTATAGCATCCAATAAACTGTAAGATTAAAGGTATCCAGGGATCTGGGTAAGATAAAAGTCCAGAAGCACTGGGTTTGCTAATAATGAAGTTATAGTAGAAAGGTAAGAGAACAGATGAGTATCCAAATGTAGTGGTGAAAATGTACACATGTTAAATAAAGAAAAGCAAACTTTTGAGGTAATATATAAAGTAAGCAAATGTGCAAAAATTCAAATCAGAGACAGTAGTGCACTCCTTTTTATTATTTAAATGGATAAAATATGCACCCTCTTATTAAGAATCTACCTGTTATGAAAAGCCTCGATTAGAATAACATCTTGAGAAATGACAATTGGCCTTTTTGGTGTGTCCTACTTGCTGACCTATGAAGCTTTTTAAGTGTTAGAAGTAGTAATGGTAAAAGAAACTGACAGTCAGGATGTAGAGATCGGTTGTGCGGCATGGAATCCTGTCATTTTCAGAGGAGGCAGGGGTATGGTTTTGTTGTAAGCAGCTCGCACCTTAAAGATGTTGCAAAGGCCTTATTTAAAAACCAGTGCAAGCATCTGCTTGGGCACCTCAGTGTTGGTTCTAGGGATACCAAAGATGGAGGATGCAAATAATTTTGGGGGGAATTTCTCCAGGATAGCTCATAATTACAATTAATATAATAGGATAATAAGTAATGTTCTTTAGTTATGTTGCTACACTGAAGACTTAGTCTGTAGCAGAGTATGTTTTAAAAGCTAGTATACAACATGTTTATAGACTCTGATAAGTCCATGACCCTGACATTGTGATTATGTCCATATTGGTAGAATACATACCATGAGTGAAGATCTAAGGCTACATACCCACAGAGCCACAGAAGCATGATGGGAATCTGTAGAGCGTACCTCCAGAACATGTACTTCTAAGCACCCCCACTGTACTTCTTCAAAATGAAACAACTGATATTCTATAGCACATTCCTCTGTTGAATATGTGCTATTACATCTCTCTCAAGTACGTGCTTTGAAATGCATCGTAGCAATAAACCATGGTCTACTGCTTCAGTGGATAACTATATATCTCTTCAACTGCGTGTTGTCGTGTTCTGTTTTTAACTCATCACTGCTTAAAAAGACATGAAATATTTTACCTCCAAGATTATATGTTGCACTGTTTTAATGTGGGATAGCATTTTCTAGGATCTCAAGACAAACAGTGAGGAATGTTCGTTTTGTGTGGCCATAAGCTGCAACATCAGTGCAGAATACTTCCTTAACCATCCAAGTCCTAGGCACTATCACCAAACAGCATGTACACATACACCTTTCTCACTATGGCAGCCTACTGTTACTAAACAAAATGATTTGCCATCTCAGCATAATAATACAGATTAGCAGTCAGGGATAACATATCCAGAACCTTGTACCAGAGACAACCAAGGTCAAAGATCCCTATTGGAAATGCAGTACAAAAAGATCTCCCTGAATGTTGTTGTCTCAGCAGAACATTTAACAATGAACAAGACTGAAAACCACAGAGGTCAGCAAGTCTGTGGGGTAGTGAGCAAGCACGTAAGCATTTCTGAGTAAGATAAATGCTTCCAAAGCATGACCCTTTCTAGTCCATCTCTAATTCGCCATTATATCTAAGTACCTTAGAAATATAATTCAAATCTAGCCCCGCCCCCTGTAAACTGCCTGTTCACATTCCAGTAACTTAAAGGTGGTTAAACTTAAGAAAGTCATTATAAAAAAAATCATATTTGGGTATTATTCATCATTCTTTCAGCTTCACTATATATTGAAAATCATGGAGGTAACAGATTGTTAATTTAGTTGATCTACATTCACATCCTAAGGCTTCCATCCCAAACTCCCAACCTGAAAATGTATTTTTTATGGACGCTGACACAACCAGAATCTGTCAAACCTGGTCAAAGCCTGCCATTGAGATCCTTGGTCATGCACAGCTGGGCAGAGCCTGCCACTGAGATCATTGGTTACATGTGGCTGAACATATTCTTTATATAAATTTCTACCCATCTCACCCCAGTAAGGGTGAATTTTTTTTTTGTGTTTTAATAGTGAAGTGTTTGATACAGGAGAAGTCTAATAACTTGCCTGAGGATATATAAGTAGTAAGTCCCCAAATGTTCTCCAGTTTAGGCACCCTCTGGTTAACTGAAACTTTTCTTGTTTCATGAATAAACAGGACACAAAACTGGTCACCAATGCATTTCTACAAAATTACAAAAAAAAATAGAGAGACAGTTCTTTTCTACTTTCTCTTCAGAGATCCTAATAATGCTGTTTAGAAAATATATTTATGCGAGAATGTATTTCATTTTCTTTATTAGATAGTAAGTCCCTTAAAACAACATGTTCTTTCATCTTTAAATCCTGTTACTATAACAAATTAAGTGAAAAATTATGAAGAATTATTTAGATTAAATAATCAAATGACTTTTAAAAAGAAGGAAACATAAATGTTACAGGGCAAGTGATGCAGAAAATGAGAGAAAACAACAATTGGATGGGATTAAACCAAACCACAGGGTCATCAGAAGCCCTTGTTTGTGAGAAAAAGAAGACAGTAGTGGATATGTTTCATATGTGATGCTAAAGGGCACTCAACGAAGTATATCTGAGAAAGTAGTAGAAATTCAGATGTAATGATTTTCATGTGAGTGCTATTAAAAATCTGAGCTGTCAGACCACTCACAACCAACAAGCAATAATAAGCAAAGACCAAAAAGACCTACAAACAAAGTATGAAGAGATGCCACATTTAACACAGGGAAGTTATTGGTAGAGAAAGGGCCTGAGAACAGCTAGTGAAGTACAGAAATAAACAATATTGATTGAGTCTGCATTTTATCAGCATCAGATGCTTCACAGGGAAGGAGGACACTGCTAAATTTAATTCTCGATAAGTCAGAGAGAAATGCCAAGCTTGATAATTTGTCCTCAGGAAAAGAGGTATGATCTCTTGCCCTGTTTGATGTCCAGCCAACAGTGTGTAGACTCTCACACATAGTAAGCATGCAGTACATGGTTGCATTGACTAAATGAATTTGACACCATGATATTTATGTAGCAAACAGAAATTCTTAGAAATAAAACAGATAGAATGAGGAAGTAGTAGAGAATAGGAGAGAAAAGGGACCCATAATTAGCTAGAGTAGGTTAAGTAGAAAAGACACAAAATATAAGTTTTAAGGGGAGTCTCTGTGCCTACCGAGGATCTGGAGTGTAACAGCTGGGACTTGAATTCTTCTCCCCTAGTTACTAGGTTTATGCCTAGATACATATGATTCTGACTAGTTAGCCCATCACCTTCCTTGTGTGTAAGATTTCTACAGCTGAACCTTCGTCTAGATTAATTCACTGGGTGATTAAACAGTGATGACGGCAATGTGGTTAACTGCTGAGAAATCTAGGGATTGGTAGATGCTGTAGAACATTAGTTTAGAATGTGTTACATTTGTTTATGCTGTGGAACATTTGTTTAATTGTGCAAAGATGTGTGGCATTCTTTTATGTTGCATCTGTTTAACTCTGTGAAGCTCTGTTTCTTTGCCTGTCTAAAACACCTGATAGGTCTAATAAAGTGCTGAATGACCAATAGCAAGGCAGGAGAAAGATTTAGAGGGGCTAGCAGGCAGAGAGAATAAATTGAAAGAGAAAAAGAGAGAAGGAAAGATCAAGGAGTGAGAGAAGGAGGCCTTCAGGGACCAGCCACATAGCCACACAGCCAGACAGAGAATCAGAAGTAAAGAAAAATATACCTACAGAAGTAGAGAAAGACAAGGGCCCAGAAGCAAAGGGTAGTTGGAATAATTTAAGCTAAGAAAAACAGGCAAGAAAAAAAGTCAAGCTAAGACTGAGTATTCATAAGAAAGAATAAGCCTGTGTGTATTTATTTGGGAGCTTAGTGGTGGGTCCCCCTGAAAGCCAAAAGAGTAAAAAAAAAAACAAACTTTGTCTTTGTTTTGTCAAGGTCACTGTGAAGTGGAACTTCTAGTAGGTGGAAGGCAGTAGTAGTAGGATGAACACAGCTGAACAAAATGTAGAGTGATTGTGGTTTAAATGCTTCTTACCTATAGTTTAGCTGTTTGCTAATCCAGAAATTTACCACAGTATGTCATGATGCTAAATTTTAGATTACAACCGAGCAATGTCCTTTCTAGAAGTAAAAGAGTAGAACTTCCTTTTAGGGCTTGTCCAGTTGAGAGGCTAGGTGAATCTTTTCTCCACCCTCAGGGATTATTGCCAGGGGTTTAGCTCTCTTCTGTTGTCTTCTTTGGTTGTCTCCACTTCTTTGAGGTGTCTTTGCCTACAGGACTCATGGAATTAGATTGTCTACTTGGTTAACCTAGAGTAATCATTGTATCTTACACTCCTTCTTCTATCAACAAAGTTCCTTCTGTTGTGTAGCTGCACATATTCACAGTTTCCTTGCAACAGAACATGGACATTTAGAGAGCCCTATGTTTCTTATCACTCTAACCATATTGAAAAGCCATATAGAAAGAACTATCCAGGCCTGGGGGTGCAGCTCAGGAAGAAGACCTGTGTCGAATTCACAAAGACCTGGGCATCATTTCCAGAAATAAAAAAGCCGAATAAAACTCCCAGCAGAAGTGTTTAAAAATAAAAGGCCCTGAATGGTACAAAGAGACAATTGTTTGTCTAAGTAAATGTGGGAGAAAGATTTGGGAACATTGTATCTGGAAGGTCTTCCAATGTACTGTGGTTTGTCAAAACAGCAGCAGCCCATATTCAGGTCGTGACTTCTATTTTTAGTGCAGCTATGCTTTTTATTAGCTGGAAATTTTTGGCAAATAGTGTGAGTCCTCAATCAGTGTGTTCTCTCTTGTAAAACAATTTTGTGAGTGCCTATCTCAGATGAGTGTTATGCAAATTCAAGGAGAGAATTAGCTTGAACATTTATTACTGACTAAGAAAGAACTGTTGGCCATTGTTTGTTGTGAGTGAGCAAATTCTTGAGAATTTGAAATAGGGCATAGGAAATAGGGCTGTGGAAAATTACCAGGTTTTATTAAATAGAAGAAGACTGAAAAGTCATAGAAGTGCTTCGATTTCCATGAGTTGCAATCTTCCGGTAAGGAGACTTAAAATCTCTAATATGCAGCTATCTCAAAAGAGTCGCATGGTAAAGAAGAAACACATAATATATCATTCTCTTGACTGCAATCTAATATATATAATAAATACATAAATATTTAGGAACTGGTGAATGGTGGGTTCATTGCTCTCTCCATGATTAATTTTAATAGTAAGTTTCAAAGCATTTCACAGAAATTTCCACCCCAGAAAATGTTAAAATCAATACCTTACTGTACATATTATCTCTGCTAGGCATGGAAATGTATCCTTGAAAAGTGACTGGGATTTACTTTAGGCAACATGGGACTTTTCAAATAGCTGTGATTGGGGGGAAATTAAGTTAATGGACATCCTTCATTTCCACATTTCTGGAGAACATGATTCGTGGACTTATTTGTTCTATGAAGACTAAGCTAAATTACTCTGTAAGTTCTCAGGAAGAAGCTTTCACTAATCTTTCCTTGTTGTTTATTTGTTTTAGTTTAAAGAAAAGGTTTTAGGTGGAAAAGACTTTAAAGACTAAGTGTAAGTGCAGAAAAAAAGTAGAACTTCATCTTTTCTGTACATAGTGCCATTGTATAGAAAAGCTAGTCTCAGGTAGGCAGCCAGCATTACCAAGGTCTTGTGTTCTTACACAGAATAAAAATGTATATGGAAAATAAAAACAGTATTTTTTTTTGGTTTTTTTTTTTTTGTTTGTTTGTTTTGTTTGGTTTTTTTTTTTTTTTCCGAGACAGGGTTTTTCTGTAGCTTTGGAGCCTGTCCTGGAACTAGCTCTTGTAAGATCCGCCTGTCTCTGCCTCCCGAGTGCTGGGATTAAAGGCATGCGCCGCCACCACCAGGCAAAAAGAAGTACAGTTTTTAGTAACACAGTAGCAAATTAGTGCATCTTCTGTATCTTACGTTTTCCACTTCTTGACCCAAGCGGGACTGTTTTCCTTGTAAGCACATGCCAAAGATTTTTCTGTCTCCAGAAAGAAAGATCTTTACAGTGGTATGGAATTTTTAACCTTTCTTTAGTAAGTGATTGCTTTCACCAGGTCGGACAAAGGGAGCCAAGTGAAGCAAGCTTAGCAGAACTGTTCTATTTCGTAGGAAGGAAAGGAGAAGAAATATATCTTTTCATGCCTGAAAAATGAGAACAAAAAAGTTTGAAAAGAATTGCTACTTCTATTTTAATATTAAACCTTGGGTGACTTACATAGTCTTATAGCTGAAATGATACTCCAGTAACATAAGAGTCTGTATTTATAATGCCAATTTCTTTAGGGAAAGTTTAGGTCATCTCTGTATTGGAAGAATGGCAGAAATCTATTTCTTTCTATGTAAACATGTTTCAGAAAGCAGAGCAGAAATCTATTTAGACATTTAGTATAAATGTCTACACAAAAAGCATATATGTTTAGCCATAAAATTCTTCTATTGAAAAGGGAAATTTTAATGAACATATTTAATATTATTTCTAAATAAAAGACACTTTTATGATAGAAAACTTAACACTTATTATTTAGAAGGCCTGTAATATACTAGAATACACCTTAATTATGCTTAGTTTATGTTGTAAAAATTAGTATTATACTTATTTTATATATAAAAGCAATTTTTTCAAAACTGAAGTTGTAAAATAAAAGTTTTATTTTATAATAAATTTTTGATTCATAGATACATTAACTTATCATAACTTTTCATTGTTTCTTACAAAATGTGAAATGCAAAATTTGAAGAATATCACATATTTAAACTTTTCTTATTGACTTAATTTTCCCAAACAACAGCTATAGGAAACTTTGCATGTTATCTACTACAAATTCCAGAAACTTTCCAGGGAGACGTTTTCAGCTACACAGAGGCTGTGTAGAGTGACTTACAGATTTTTAACATCTTCTGAGGTACAAACTTCTGTGAAATGCTTTGAAACTTTTTGTTAAAAATAATTATGGATCGTGAAATGAACTTACCATTTGCCAATTTCTAAATATTTGTGTATATAGCCTAATACTGCATTTGTAAGAGTAAAATCATTTGCATCTTTTTGTTTTGCCACACAACTCCTCTGAGATACCTCCAAGCTGGAGATTACAAGGAGGCATGAGTTGATTTTGTCTGAATTCTAACACTCGCAGCAGGTGTATTATTGAATAGTCAAAGGCTGAGAATGATAACTGAACTTTGAAGACTCTTTCTTTCCAATCTGGACGTGTGAATGTTTGTAATCAAAGGGGACAAAAGAAATGAAATTTGATACAGCCATTTTCATCAACAACAAACATTGCATGAACATGCTAGACACAGGCTGTGCTTTTAGCTACTGTAAATGCGAACAGCTGAGGTTTAATGGAATTTCCATATTTCTCTTCCTAAGACTGAACTCAAAGGCTTTTTTACGTTAGTCTCAGCAGAATTTTTCATGGCCTTATCTTTCCATAGTGCATTTAAAACTGAGATAGCCTGCTTACATGCCTATTTAAACCAAGAAAACTACCTGGATGGCATTGCACAGTTTTTGCTATATTTCTTTTACACTGTATATTCGTGGGAATAACATATTCAATATATCTTAAGAAATTGATATTTTAACAATTATAATACATATTCTATAACATACTCAGGCCTTTCAAACTGAAAGATGAATAGATGTGTTTTATGATATGTAATGTCAGGTTTCTAAAGAAGACTGCAATTTTTAATTTCTAATTTCTTTAGAAACCTGACTGTAATAATTTTTGTTTAGAATATGAATATATTACATTGGATATTGTAATTGCTGTTTTTCAGCAACTAACTAACATTTTGTGTGCATTTCTATTGACTAACTCAGTGTCGTCAAAGTTATATTCTTGAAAATTAAAAACAAAGATATAAAGCTAGCCAAATATTAAGTGGTTTTACATTTATTTACAAAGCAAATTGAAGCACATACTGTCCCCTTATAAAGACTTATGAAAATAATCATGGTATTTGAAAGCTACCAGTTTGTGTAAGGCACTTGAAGCCAAGTTCTAGTAGAGAATAGGTTCTGTAGAACTTTACAATCTTCTCCTGTGTGGGCTGCCCTTTTAATTGTGTGTGAAGTTGGGAATAATGGTTAACAATTTGAATTTGAGTCTCTACTTGCTTCATTTACAAAAAAAGAAAATTAAATCAAGTATCAAATGTGATGGTCTGTTAAGCACAGATGTTTAACTGTTATTACCTTTAAGCATGTAAGCTAGCATGATATTGGAAACATGACATTTTACGATTTGTGTCCTAGTAAGCTCATGTTGGGACCCAGTCTTCATCTCATTTACATAATGTTGTATTTGGAAAATTTTGGCTAGGATAGCTATGGTCAAAGGCCCAAACCTTAGTTTCTAACTGCTTTTGTGAGCCATTTTGGGTTTTGGATGTTTAAATGATGAAAGACAGTAAAGAACATTTTGTCACAAATGCAATTATGTAAAATTCAGATTTAATTGCTCATAAATAAAGTTTTGTTAAAAAATCCTTCCTTTTTATTTCCAAATTGTATGCTTTTACTTTTTCCCTATAAAAGTAACAAAGACCATGCTAACTACAAAGCTTTAAATATTTGTCCTTAGGCTCTTGATAAGGACATTTTGGACCTCATGTTTTAATAGTACACCCATCAATTTTAAAATCTTTGAATTAAAATTGATATTCTTTGTTCAAATATAATAGATTTAGTCCAAGATAATCAGATTCTTGAAAAAAATTGAAATCAAGACCAATTAAAGCGATTAAGATTTGATGCCAAAATCAATTACAAAAGCATCGGTGTGTCAATGTAGGCTGAAAACTTATCAAATGTATTATATTTATCATTAAATTTTGAGTTTCAAAAGCATGTGGCTTGTTAATTGTTTATGCCGCAGAAAGCACTCCTTTCAGCATGTCTCTTTCCTAGTTCCTGAAAATGACAAACGACTTCAATTGCAGATGAGGAGTCATCACTAGTTCATTTGCAGGCAGTGTTCAAAAGTGAGCTATATCTAAGATTTATAGCTGTTGTAGCTAATGAGGTAACAAACCTCTTTGGTGGTGATTCCAGGGGTGCGCTGTAGGAACTTTCCCTTTACCAGCCCTGTCTCCTTCTTTTTATATAGTAGGTGGGAAGGGGAGGTGTTAAAGTACACATAGGAAGAACTGCAAAGAAAGAAACATTACAAAGCATTAAATCATTGTTTCTTTTTTTCGTCTGATTGACATCAAACATCTTTGAGATACTTTGACATACCATGAAACTGAAGATCTCTTATTTGGTGTGACAAGTAATCCTAGTTTCATGAACAAATACATTTATCTGTTATGCTGGTGAGCATATGTTTACATACGTAGAAATATGTTCGCATATCAACATGACTCATGGAAATTTCATGAAAGACCAAATAAGAAAGGAGAGGTCTGCATATAGTATCTGGAAGCAGGACATGGATTTCTAAGTGAAGATTTTTTATCATAGATGGTTTGTTTGTAGTGAGAGATGAATTTCAGATTCTGATGAGACATTTCTACATATAAGTATTAGGATTGGAATTCAGAGTGTTACGAGTATTTAGGCTTGATTTATCTATAATCACATGCCTGGTCCTACTGTGCAGAAATGAAGTTCTGAATTAAAGCCTCAATTTGTTAAGAAAAAAAAACCCTTTTTTTTTTCCTTAAGTGATTCTTTATTCTAAAGACAATAATACAATATACATTCACATTTCAAATTCACTGAATGGCAAAACATGCAGAGTACTAATAAATATTTATAATTTAAATTAAGGGAAGAGAATTAGATATATCAAGCAATGAAACTTAAAGTTGCCATTTTCTGTAAAACTTGGATTCAAACTAATTTTTCTTTGCTTTTCTTGCATTGTAAAACAAGAGTAATATTTTCCTTTCAAAACCCTCACTAATATTTGTTTATAAGAGGATGACTAAGAGCCAATGAAATTTAGTTATCAATCTGACTTCCCCAGGTGATGAAATATTAACTGGTAATATGTTGAAGAAAAATGAATGTACTCCAACCTTTTGAGAACATAATACATGTACACAGTTAACATAATTATCCATATTTCTCCCCCTCTAACTTTCCCCACTATACTTGTACTCCCAACTAAATTTCTCTTATATTTGTAAATTCTCCTTTGATTTCTTTTTATGTAATAAATACCATGATCAAAAGCAATTTTTACAGGAAAGAGTTCATTTGGCATATACATCTCTATCACAGCTGAAAAAATGAGGGAAGTCAGAGCAAGAGCTCAAACAGGATCCTGGAAGCAAAGGCTGAACCAGGGACTGTTGAAGAATGTTGCTTACTATCTTGAGCTCCTTGGCTTGCTCATCTACCTTTCTTATACCCCTGGGACCACCTGCTCAGGAAAGGCACCATCCATAAAGGGTGAGGGTCCTCCAACATTAATCGTTTAATAAGAAAATACCCCTAAGACCTGCTCAGAGAACAATCTGATGAAGGCAGTCTCCCAATTAATACTCCCTTTTGCCAAATGGCTCAATCAAGTTGAAAAAACAACAACAAACAGACGAATGAAGAAACAAATGAAATTTAAACAGCACAGTAATTCACGAAGTCCAGTTATCACTCCATATTGTTACATGGGTATGGGGCCGTCTACTGCAGTGTGGGAGACCTGTTAGTTGTCATAGCTCAACCAATAGTAGCTCTCCTTCTCCCAGAAACTATCAGTTTGCCAGTTGGAACTCGGAGAACCATTCCGTCAGTTGCTGTGAGCTCTTGATCATGGCTGACCTGCTATGTCCTGATGACATTTCACAGCATTCATCTTCATCCTCTAGCAATGAGCACCTTAACTTTGTCCAATAGGATTACTAAAATGAGATCTTTGCTTCCTAGAAAATCTTGTAAGTAGCTCACAAGGCAATTTGTTTTCAAAATCTTTGTGAGGACACAGCTGGATGTGAAACTGACCTTCCATTTATTCCTCAAAAACAATGTTTTGCTTTCTCTGTAATCTCCAAGATCTTAACTTCTGTCACATTGTCACCGATAATTTGCTAATACTTCTGTTTCCCTAGTGATTAGCTCAATATTACTCTGGATAAGAATATACATAATTTATTTTAATTATATCATACAACATTTTTAATGTTTTTTTCCTTTTGAAATTTTAGTTTTTTATTTTGCAATCAGTATAAATTGCAAAAAAATTGAAGGGCAAAGATTAGGATGAGAAGGGAGATGAAAGTATCTTGGAGGAGTGGAGGGGAACCATAGTCAACACATATTGCATAAAAAACTATCTTTTCTATTTAATAATAGTAAAAAAGAGAAACCACAAGTAGTTTGTGGTCATCCAGTTTGCCCCTAGAGAGACTGCATAGCTATAGTACAATATAAAACCATGAAATAAACACTGGCAGAATTTGTAGTTCTTACTGAGATGTAAATCAAGTTGCATCACCACAAGGTTCCTGCTGAATCCAATGTTTTCTAGATGCTTCTGTCACTTTACTTTTTTCTCTAATCTTCGGCAACAACCACTCTCCTCCACCTCTACAATTTTGTTTCCTTGGGGTATATTAGTGGAATACACATAGAATGATCTTTTGGAATCAGCTTTTTTCTTTCCGTAAAGTAGCTTTGGCTCCATTTATTCACTGGCATGGTTTATTTCATTTCCCCTTACAACTGAACAGACTTTCATTCTGTGTATGTACCACATTTTCTTTTTTATGGCCTCATCCTTTTAAATTATTACTTTTATACATACACAGGCATTTAAAAATACAACCTGCTGAGTCCATTTATAACACATGTTTATGTGTTTTCTATAAAGTAAGAAGGACTCATTTAATAAATAGAAAGTGTCATCAATGGAAGAAGAGCCGGGTTCAGTTTGAGGAAATAAGTGTATTAGGAGGTGCATTATAGATATAGATAAAGAATCAAACTCCTATTTCCCTTGACTTTGATATTTGAACCAAGGCATCCATATACAGTCCAGGATTACCTAAAACATGTGCCTGAGGCTTCTTAACATTAGGATTACAGGCATTTGTCAAGATGCTTGGAAATGGCAATACTTTCCAAAAAACTGTTTTTCACAATTAGTTATCCGAGTTACTCTTGAGGTTTTCAGAATAGTAGGTCAATTTTGTGGTATTTCATAGCTTTGAACTTTAGTTAGTAGATAAAATTATGAGAAAATGAAAGTTCATATTGATTTTGATCAATTAATGATCAAGTGTATGAAAGTTTTAATGACATGAAACTGTATTAAATATTCCTAATTTATGGAAAAATCTTTAAAATAAATATTTAAAATATTTGTTAGTATCAAATGTGGAATGAAATCTCATATTTTATGCATAACATTTGCTTTTCATAAAGATGTATGACTATACTGAATTCCAAAATAGTTTGAGTTTTATTTTAAAAGTTTCCCTTGCACGTGTTGCTTTATTATAAGACTACGACTTCGAATGTGAAAAGGTATTGGGCAAGGGCCAACTGCGCATGGTCCAGGGTTGCTAGAGGCATGAGTAGAGTGGCTCTGGCACAATTCAGAACAGCTCAAAAGGCTCGAAAAAGGCACAGGTTAGCTGAAAAGTTTTACAGTTTTGTAGAAGTCGTAGATCCATTAATAATGAGACATTGCTACGAGTTTCAACTTGTAATTTGTGAAGTCTTCAGTTTGTTAAAAGTGAGTAGCTTTCATCTGGAGAATGGATCATTCCTCTGAAACTCACCCTCCTTTCATTTTGATTTCAATTGCTTTTCTCTATTTTTCTTTAAGAGATTTTTCAAAACCTTAACTGTAGTTGGGGAGATGGCTCAACAGTTGAGAGCAATGGCTGTTCTTTTAGCGGGCTATTGTTTCAGTTCCCAGTACGTACAGAGATGGTTGCTCACAACTGTCTGTAACTCCAGTTCAAAGGAATCAAACACCCTCTTCGAGCCTTCCTGGGCACCAGGCATGCACAGACATGTATGGAGGCAAAATAAGCAGACACATAAAAAAGCAAAAGTCTCAGTCATGTATCTTATATCTCAATCCAATTTACTTGAGTTTTTTTTTATTCAGATTTCAATTTTGGGAATATCAGAATTGAAGGTCCCTTGTGAAAGAAAGGATCTCAGAAGAAACCCAGACCTTATCTCTCTGAGCTGTAACATATTCAGGAAACAGTCATGTTCTCTGTATTACCCTGTTATTTTCCTCTCTGGTAGCTTTTATTTTAACCATAAACTAATACCATACTGCAATGTCCATAGACAGTAAGCATTGCTAGATTCTATGCACATAACAACCGGAAGGAGAAGCATTTGGCAACTACTGTGAAAATTGATTGCTTCCAGAAAAAGAACGGTTAGAAAACACTTGGTTGAGGAAGGACCGTGGTTCACAGAGGGGTCTGCTCAGTCAAGCCTGTGCATTGAAAGTGTTAGCAGCAGACGCTACAGAGAGTGATGCATGAGAAAATAGAGCAGTCAGATAATTATTAGAAGACAGACTAGCAAAAATGATTGGGAATTGCACAGCTGTGGTGGTGAGCCTCCCAAGGGATTGAGTGCCATATAAAAGTTAAAAACAACCCTGGGCTTAAAACGAGAAGTCGTAATGCTAGAAACCAATTTTAGAAACTAAAGGAAAAGTGGTGGTGTTCAAAAAGATATACCAAGCTACCAGGAGACAAAAAAAGGTGGGGGGGGCACATTTGTAAATTCGGTCTCTCTGTGAAGAGGTCATAGATCTTTCTTTCTCAGCCTTATGGCCTGCAGTGCACTGGGTTTAGGAGCAAAGAGAAAATGCCCTATTTGAAATCCAAAAAGAATTTAATTGAAGTGCAAAGCTCCCTTTTCAGTGTGTAGTTTGCAGTCTCTGAGTTGCTGCCAACCACAATATAACACTGCTTATCTGGGGGTGTGCAATTCTGGTGGGACTGCGTACCAAGTCCAAATGAGATCTTGGCCAGAACTTTATATCTACAGAACTTTGTTTGCTGTTTGTCTGTTAAGACAGTGGAATGGCTTATTTAGACACTGTGATCACTTGGGTTGTCTTAGAGTTTGAAATTAACCCGCTCAGAAAAAGAAAGTTCTCCAGACAACAGAAACACTAGTAAGTGCTTTTCATGGTTAGTTTACATTTTCCAGTCATTGGAAAAATGTTTTGCTGTTTGAATACACAAAAGCATAGAGACAAATATTCTCAAATATGCATATAATTTGATATAATCAGATCGTATTTATCTTCCCTCATGAAAGAGCAGTTTTATGCTAGGTTTCAGTATATGGTTATTGTGTAGACCTCTTCTGTGCTCTCAGTGTCTATAGGCACTCCTCTCTAATATGCCAGTATTTAACAACTACTGCAGGGGTAAGGCGTGGAGCAAGCACTTCCAGCATCACTTTTTGAAATGTATCCCTGCAAATGATTCAAGATTCGCATTCTCTCTCTCTCAGGGTAGCACTATTTCTCACTCACTTTCCCTTCTCCCACATGAGAGAGCGAGTCAGACAAAGACAAATAGACAGAAAATAAGCACTTGGCAAAATATCGCTAGTTCTTATAACCTTTATATATAAAATTTAGCTGCAATGATATTTACTTTTATTTAAAGAATTTAGAGCATAATGCAGACCAGAAAACCAATATAAGAACTGTGCATTTGGCAAGACAAATATTAGATCTCAGTGTTGGAAAATCAGGCTGTCAAAACCTATCTTGAAATTAACTGATGATGGAGGTGTCCTGGCCATTACATGCTGAAACTCTTTGAGTAGAGAGTGGTAAGGGAAAAGACCAGGACACAACTGGAAAGTGTGAAGAACAAGAGAGAATTCGAGGGGATAAAGGAACCATTTAAATATAGAGGTTTGTTAGAAAATGAGTTAGTTGTGTCCACATTTGAGTAGGCAGTCACAATAATTACAAATTTAAAATCTGTAATGTCAAGCGTGCATAAGCTTATTTATGTGGCTGAGTTAATAATATTTTGGAAGCTCATAAGTAATAAATAGTATTTTCCCATAATTGGCTTACCATGTAAATATGTAACATTACACTTATACAAATACTCCTGTGTCCCAAAGGACAGCAATGGCTTCTTTGGGGTATTTTGACTTCTTACAAAGGGCCATGCATTTAGAGTGCTGCTGGGTATGACTGCAGGGAAGAGTGTGAAGAAATACGGCACTTGCTTTCTATTCCACCATAGAAATGATATACGTTTCGCATACAGGAGTGAATTGTTGGTCTGATCACCACATTTCATACAGTAGTCGTTAGCACTTCCCATGAAAGTCATCTTTGTATTGAATATTTTGTTTTCCACTGTACTGTTGACTACTTATGAATAAACGTTAGTCTCTTTTTGTGCATCTTGTTAGCCTGTGCATGTTTTCTCGCACAAGTGCCTGTCATGAGTCATCTTTATCTGCTTCCCTTGCTAGGAGAAGGCTCAACTAAAGTGGCACTAGGACAGAAAAGGGAATTTCCTGTGTCCATCTAATCTCCTTGTGGCCATGCAGGATTTCTCTTCTAATGACTTGGAAACCTGAAAATATATACTATTGGTGTTTCGGTTGGAGATGTATCAGTAAAGGTAGAAAAACGTTTGCTCCACAGAAGACCCACAAACATAATGATGATTCCATGCTTAATAGAGTAAGGAGATGTGCTGATCTTTTCATATAAACACCCATTTGGTGAAAGAAGAAAAATTCTATACATATTTCTGATAGTAAATAATATCCTAATTTTGCCCTTGCCAGGAAAAAAGAGAAATGCTTAAAATGACCAATTATATTCACTGTTCAGTTTCTCATAAGAACTCAATAATTAAAATTATGTAGAAAAATGTTGCATTTCGTACATTAAAGAAGTGATCAAATAGTTATATATCATTGATAATCATGAACTGATTAACTTTGGTCACAATAAAGTAGATTACTCACTAAATTTATACATCATAAATTAAGCTAGTCCAGATAGACCTCAAAAGGCACCTGTGGAAAATTCTCACGACATTTTAGTTTTTCAGGCTGTAATTTCTGCAGAGATTCTCATAAATTTTACACTAATGAAACTGGTTTAAGTGATCTTCTGGCAAAAACGTATTAAGCGCTCATAAATGAATGATATGAGTAGTTAGTCTCTCTGAATAATTTGTAATGCAATATCCAAGTCTTTATTTTTCTCAAGTTCTTTTATATATTGGTTAGTGTACTGTATTGGTAAATGAGAATAAACACAAGCAGCATAAATAATAATTTTTCTATTCAGCGATACACCATTGTTGAGGTAAACATATGATTCCAGTTTTAAAAAGAGGGAATATGATTGACTATAATGGACTGTCCCTGTACGGTCAATAGTGTCTGTGCCTCCAGCAGACATCTCTAAAACATTTGACAACTCTCTCTGTTCAATACCTTTTATTCTCCTAGGCTCTAATTTTAATTATAAAGCTGAATCTGTCAGACTAGAAGTGGTCCATGATGATTGACCAAGTTGAATGATTCATTTGTCTAATCCATTGTCACATAATATTTTAAGCTGGTTTTGCAAAACAGATCAAAATTTAATTTCTTTGAATTGTCTTTGAGTATTGACTTTGGTGTGCTCTTGGTTAAGCAGCAATCTTTTCTGAGAAATGCTTTATTGTTGCAACATTTTAAGCAAATCAATTACCTTCCTGTAATGCAATAATATTGCAATATGCAGGCAACCATAGCTTCCATTGTACATGACACAATCAATTTTATGAAGCTATAAACATTCATATCAGTGCTATTTAGTCTGTAGTAATATAATTTGAAAAGGAGATATTGGCCAAGCTGTGTTAATACATTATCTGAAAAAGCTCAATATGTCAGGAGTTCCTTGAAAAACAGTGTTTTAAGGGTTAGGGGTTAAATGACAACCAGAAGTATTTGGGAGCACAGGAAGAATCAAGTAAATAAACACTGGGTTTTTCTTTGTATGAGCAGATAAAAGCTACATTGATTTAAAGACGTTGGTGTCCTATTCCTTTCCCCACACGTGTCAATTATTTGTACTAATTCTCCTAAGGTATAGGCATTCTCTGCTGATGTACTTCCAATGAGACTAAAATCACTGCCTGCATTCCAGTGTTTATATGTATTTGTTTCTGGACTTGGTAGAAATAGTTGACTAAATTTTTCTCACTTGCAATATAACTATCAGATTATGTTGTTTCTCTGCTTTAAAACTGTGGAGGTTTCTTAATATGTTAGCACAAAATCCTAGCATGTTATTAGGTATCAGGCTCTATATGATCTATGTGATCCCTATATGTGTCTTCTAACCTGTCTCTCATTTCTGATCACCCCATCTAATGCCTCTACCTCCACATTTTAAATAACCGTGATATCATTCTCTTCATGACACAAAATTTTCTGAATCTTGTTTGTTCATGACCTCAGAAGCAAATGAACATCAGTTTACCCAACAATATCTATTACCATCTAGAGCAGCGCTCATAAATTATTCAGTACATAATAACTTAATGAAGCTTTATCACATGCAAGTAATCATTTGAAGAGACCATTATCCTGGAGCTAGAGATGACTCTATTGGAGGGTAGCAAGAACAGTTATCTCTAAACTAGATGTATTATGGACTAGTGGCCTTTGCTGGTAACTTCATTCTCTATTTGATAAGTTCTCATCCTCTAGGGAGGATAATTATTCTGCTTAGAACTTTACTAACCAATAAATTTTGGAAAAGACTCATACACATTACTCAAACTAACAAACTAACAACTAACAACTATTACATTGCTTTTATATTTATAGATATATAGGTTTTAGGTATAGTTTTTATAGATAACTATATATTTATGCATAATTTAGTTTTATATGTAGATTATATAGAGATATTTTTGCTAGGAAATCAGTAATGCTGGATCCTTATTTAAAAGACTTCAGTTTCCTCAACTTCAATTAAAATTCATGTAATGAGATAGCTATTAGTAGCATGACAGTGCTTTAAGAAAATTTACCTGAAAAGTTCACCATGGTGGTTTAAGTGATGCTTTGCAATATATCATTAGTTTTCACAGTAAATTGCCTAGACTGTATGTTGTAGGTTGGAAATTACTGCTTGTCGTCACCACTATATACAACCACATAAACACTGTGTAGTTTATGCAGTAGATCATTTTTCTTGTTTATATTCAGCAAGCTCTTAGTGCTACATGCTAACACCAGCTGTTAAAAATGACAGTGGTACTTTATCTCTCACTGCCAAGATCTTATATGTGGAGAAGTTTTCTATCTAACCAGTATGTATTGCTAAATAATGATAAATATTTGTGTATCTTTCAGAATTTGGAACTTAAAGTAGCATGTAAATAGAAAAATTATGAAAGACTCAGGTATGCATAGTCTGAGCTATGTGAACTTTATCATCTAAGAAAATATTTTATTGAGCATCCTTTGGGTATATACCCAAAAGTAGTATTGCTGGGTTTTGATGTAGGTTGTTTTTTAATTTTCTGAGAAATTGCCATACTGTTTTCCAAAGTGGCTGTACCATTTTTCACTCTCACCAGCAATGGAGGAGTGTTCCCTTTAGGGAATGTGCTCAACTGTGTTCATAACAGCATTGTTTGTAATAGCCAGAATCTGAAAAAAACTAAATGTCCTTCGAGCCGGAGAATGGACAAATAATATATGATACATTTACACAGTGGAGTCCTCCACAGCATAAAAAGAAATAATGACATCTTGAAATTTGAAGGCAAATGAATGAAACTAGAAAACATCATATTGAGTGCGGTAACCCAGACCCAGAAAGACAAATATCATATGTACTCACTCATAAGTGATTTTTAGACATAAAGCAAAGAAAAACCAGCCTACAATTCACAATGCCCGAGAACCTAGAACAAAGAGGACCCTAAGAGAGACAAACATGCTTCTGAACTACACTGGAAATAGAAAAAAGTAACATCTCCTGAGTAAATTGGAAGCATGGGAATCATGGGAGAGGGTAGAAAGAGAGGGGTAAGAAGGAGAGAGGAACAGAGAAAGATATATAGCTCAATAAAAACAACAACATAAAATATAAAGGATAAACTATGCTCTAAAAAAAGAAAACAAAATGGATATATGAGGGTAGAGAATAACAGAAAGAAAATCCTTTAATTTTTTTTCTATTTAAAGATGCTCAGGTTAAAAATATAATCATTTATGTATTTAATGTTAGAGGTAAAAATATAAATATGTTGTTTCAAATACAAAAATTTTATCGATCCCACTCCTCATTAACATGTCCTCTACTTTCTGCTGTTCTTGTCTCTTCTTCTTCTTCCTTTTTCTCTTCCTCTTCTTCTGGAAGTGAATTACTCAGGGGAAAAACTATATCTTATCAAATCTACCCAGGAGATACTGAAGATAGACATAGTGAACAGATTTTGAAAATACGATAACTTTGTGGGAACTGTTTTCATTGGCAAATTTACATAGTATAGGCTTACCCACAGCAGAAGGGGACTCTGACTTTATTTGATGTGTGAAGGCCTGCTGCCTGTGAATAGCACAAATTCTTGAGCTTGGATTTCTGATCTATGTATATGTAGTGACAGAGTTTGAGCACTAGTATACCTGTGTTTGTTCATTGTTACCGTCAGAATTGCAATGTGAGACATCATCCCCCCACACACACACTCACCAGGTTCCTGCTGCTCTGCTTCTCATGCCATGAGAGACTGTAATGTGGATCAGCAAGCTAGATAAATCTTCATACTTCAAGTTGTTTTCTCAGAGCTTTTCAGCACAGCAACAGGAAGAGGCTCTAAGACATACCCTCTAACTCACATGAGATGGTAAGATTCTACTAATGTTCTCTGAACAATGACGTACTTTGGAGGGAAACTCATCCAGAGGTCCCTTAATCACACACTTTATCACAAATCCTCTGACAGGCCGCTACAGATATTATAAAATCTATACAACACATTGAGGATACACCTTCAAAGGGTGTGCCTCAAGATGCATTTAATCTCAGCTTTTTCTTAAACGGCACACTGGTATAGCTTATCTTTAAGTAAAAACAGGCCAGAAGGAAACTACTGGGTTGAGAAGAGGGAGTTGAGAACTTTAGGTGAGTTAAACATAAGACATAATGACACAGCGAGTGAGGGTAAAATGTCTAGTAGCCATATCAAACTTTTCAAACTGTGGGACTACTCAGAAAATAGATAGATATTTGAATAGACTTAACTGGTCCTCTGAGTTCTTCACCAAGACAGAGGAGTGAAAGTAGAAGGCTTATTACATGAACTGACTCTAAATATAAATCACCAATAACCCATGGTCAAGACAATTGCATATTGCTAATCAACATACATTATTTAAGAGGTTCAGAAACATTGTTTGATAGCTAAGAAGTTTTTACAAAAAGTTACTTCGTTGTTCACAGTAGAAAAGTCATTCCTTATAAAAGAGATTTATTCTATTTTCCAAGCAGCAGAAAATTCTATTTTCTAGAGCAAAGAATTTATTGTATATTCAGTATACTTTTCATACTTTTTATGATTGCAATTAGAAGCACATCCTTATTTTATTTGGTATGAATTAATAGTTATCTGACACACACGCTTGCAGCAACTTTTGTTGACTTAGTTACCAAATAGAATCTTACTCAGTTCCACGTTTTACTGGAATTTTCCTTTTACAATTTACAGTTTTAATGTTATCAGATTTATATCAATGTAATAAACTTACAATGAAGGCAAATACATAGGTGATATAAACTTTGCTCCTGATTAGTTCTTGAGTTTGTGACATAGTTAGCACTTACATTTTTCTGTTTTCTCGTTTGAGAATTAAAATCAATGTCTTTTTCTGTATACCGTGTTTCTAATAATTTAGAAGGGATAGCTAAACTAAATAGGAATGTAGGTAATAACGGGGGAATATATATATATTCATATATTCATATATATATATGAGAGAGAGAGAGAGTCAGTGGAAGTGTGGTAAATGAATATATGCCACTCAGAATAACGAGGTTCCACCTAAGAGATATAGCCTCCCAAAAATTAATGGTCAGTGGAGTCTAAAAGAATGAGCACAGCATAAGTTGCTGTAATTGCCATTGGCTTTCTCACAAAACATAAAGGTAAGATAGTGTTGCTAGAGATACCATATTTTGGACACAAGACTTGGCAGAATTGAGGTGTCATGAGCTTAAAGCCTTTCCCCTGAGGACTAGCTCTCATAATATCCAAGGTGCAATGCAAGTTTCTAGGGAAGAAAGGAAAATGATTGTCATAAACAGCTGTCTACAAACCACAGTAACGATCAGCATGACAAGATACACCCAAGGGTTCACTAATGACACTGTTATCTTGGAGAACAATCAACAGTTGTCTAACTAAACATAAGGCCCACTCAGTAGGAACAAATATAAGCCTGGTAGTGTTCAACTAGTTAATGACCATGACTGGAGATGAAATGAATACTAGAGGAGAACGGATTAATGTCACTTTTCCCAAATTGGTATAATTTCTAAATGCATTCAAATTTATATCTTTATTTTGTATCCTTATACCTGTAGTTACTCTAACACTCACACGTAATCAAATTACAAACACACACATACACACACACTCAGGAGAATGAAGAGGCTATGGACTTTAGAGGGAGTTGGGGACACAGGAAAAATTGGAGAGGAAAAAGGGATCAATGAAAAGCATATAAAAATATAAATAAAGTACTCATGTATGAAATTTTAAAAATTATTTTTAAAATAGCAAGTTTTTCCTATTAGTAAAGTAAAAACAATGTTTTCATGTATGATATTTTCTATATTTATAAAGAGAAATATAGAAGGGATAGCAAAAAAAACCTCACATGCACACAAAATTATTATTTTTTTACAAGTCCACTAGGAGAGAAATACCTTGGTATTTTAGACCAAGATGCATCCATCTTCACAGGCAGTGGAGAGATAATTGATTATTTCAGTTCCAGAGAAAAGCAACTGGGTTCTTGCTAAAATTAACGACTGAACCAACAAAACTAATCAACAACAACAATAAAGATTAACGACTGAACCAACAAAACTAATCAACAACAACAATAAAACCCTCCCAGTTTTGTTACTGTTTTATGAGTCAATGCAGTCACTTATTGAGATGGCATTTAAAATATCTTCATATGATTCTACTGGCATTAGCTGCAAATTTCCAGATATCCAACATTGCAGTTGCATGACACATTTACTTTGGGTGACAGCTTCCAAAATCCTTCCAAAAACTGTGTCAACACATGGCAACAACAGTGTAACTCTGAAAAACTGTTCACAAGTCTTTTCCTCCCAATTTCTTTTTATGTATTAAAAGGAAGGAGACCTAGAGACCAGCGAATGTAGAAAAGCAGCATTGCCTTTAGTGGCTTGGACAAAGAAGCAAACATTGTGATGATTTATTCTTGTAATAATCATTTCCCAAAAACTGACTATTGCAGGTAGTCTTGAGAAAACACTCCCAAGTTTGTGTTGGTGAGGTGTCTTTGAAAATGAAAACATCCAAGCAGGTAGAAAGAAGATTAAAATCGGCTCCAGCTTTTTTATTTTCTTGAGGATAAACTTTAAATTCAGCCATTAGAAGACAAAGGTGTTTAGGGAAACTGAGCAAAATAGAACTACTCCATTTTTCTCTTTTCAAGGTGTGATCTCATGATAGTGCAAAAAACCAATTTGGGGTGTATAGAAATGAACATCAGGGCTGAATATTGAGAAGCAAATAAATTTTGACTAGAAGTGAGCTAGTAGCAGGGAGATTTAAAGGAAAACTTTTTTGTCTCAAGATGACAAAAATGGAATGACTAAAGTAAAGTAATAAAGGAGCCATAACTTGGAACAAGGAGATGTGGGCATCACAGTACATGGAAGGAAATCTTGAGATGTCAGGGTGGAAGAAGAAGGAGCTCAGACTGTGTCAGAGTGACAAAGGGTTCATAGATTTTAATGAAGATAGTGCGGAACAGTTTTTGAAGAAAATCATGATGAAACCATGGACAAGCGGAACTGACATCACCATTGTGGGGTGTTGTTTCCACAGCGGAATAATACTGAGTGTTGCTTAGGTGATAATCAGAATGTGGTGGCGCAAAGTTTGGAAACTGCTCTGTGGAGGTTTCTGAAAACACCAAAGCTGGCAGATGAACAATCTACACAAGGCAAGAAGAAAATCCTGTTCAATATGACTTGGTAGTCCATTATGGTTCAATCTCCCGAGTCGACCCCATGAAGTTTATTTTAGGCACAGTTCAATGTAGAATAATTTGGAAAAAAGTCTGATATAACACTCCCCATGTTCAAAATAAGGCATATTTGTGTTGAAACTCTTTTCAAAGTACATGCCACTTATTCCCTGATTATGGGTTCTCTATATAGCCCACATGTATTATCTTAAGGGCCTAGAGGAAAATCTGGTGTGGTCTCCATCAGATAAAGAGTAGAGAGGTCAACCAACCTATTAATCACCTCTGGTCCTGCTTGTGGAAGTCTAGGGGAGCCAAGTGTGGCCTTGCTCAGAGATTGCCTAGACTATTAACCACCTCTAGTCCCAGGCTTCTGGGCAAAAAACTAGTAACATGTTGATTCCTTTGAAGAAACAAGCCAGCATGTCTAACATTCCTCATTACCCTGGTGTTTATCTGTATGCAAAAAGACTACTGTTTCCTAAATCTGCTCCAAAACTGGACTATAGATTTAAAACAACTCTGCAAAAACAGAAAACTGCAAATCTTGCCTTTTATCAACTTTCTGTCTTTTTTGTAGAGCATAACCATAATGCAATGCACTAATGAAAAGAAATCATTTTGTATAATATTAAAGACAAACATTGACCAAATATGGTTTCCTTTAAACTTATGAAGCAAAAAACAGTTGTAAAATAATTTTTCTATTTTTGAGATACAAAAACTAACGCTATACTACCTTGTTTAATCTCTAAAGCTATGAAAATTATATAACTCACTTTATCAAGTTGTATAAAGATTAAAGGCCTGTGAAAATTAGCAAAAATAAAAAAACACATAAAAAGCCAAGAAACCAATGTGAACTTGAATTTTTGGATAAGCAAAAGTTGTAGGTAATATTTTATAGTTGATATGAAACGTATTTATATTAAAAGATATATGTTGTTCATTAGACATTCAAAATTAGTTGGATTCCCTGTATCTTAGCTGTGGAATCTACTTTTATATGGAAAAATGTGCAAAATCCACTTTGGCATTTTGCAATATATCACATAAGCTTTATGTGATAGACAGTTTTCTTTACTTTCAACCATGTAGTCTAGGAGAGTGAAGCAGAATGTTATGCATCCATATCCACCTGCTCTGAGAAAGCACCGGCTACGTGGGAACAACTTTTATAACCACTTAAAAGCTGCTCGTTCTTTTGAGATTCCTAACAAAATAATTTTGTGGCTAAAACATTAGCATTAACAAACACACAATAACTGCTTTCTGGTAACTGTAGTGATCACGCTAAAGGGTATTCTGCTGCCGTTAAAACTCTTCTGCACACCTGCCTATACAGTTAAAGAAACAAAGAACTCTTCCTTGAACTTTAGAATGCATTCTATTCCATTAACCGATAAGTGTTGTCTTAGATACACTACAGTCCTTTTCAATTTTCTATTAGTCAAAAATAGCAGTAACTAACTTTCTGTTCCCTTCTGGTTCTTTTCCTTCATCTGCATATGTATGCTATTGGGGCACCAATGTGTCTTGTCAAGGCTAAAGCACCTTGAATGGATTAATATGTCAGTTGTTGGCAGACTTCCCCAGCCTTAAGTGATTCTTTTTCAGACTTTATAACTTCATAAGGGATCTTTACATATAAAAGCTATTCAAGGGTCATACCAGAAGCCAACCTGAATGAAGAGCAAGTGGACTTCTTGTATACTTTTACATCAGACAATAGAAGGCATGGTATAAAATCACACTCTCCCATCAAGAAATCAGAGAATGATACCCTCCACCAGTTAGCACTCTTTCCCCCTTTAACACTCTTCTAGTTGATAAAGTCACACACTTTATTCCTCTCTATAATAGGAGCTAAAGATACCACTTAAAGTTTACATTTATTGAAAAGTATTTTGGAGCTTGATAAATGACTGATAAGTCAAAAGCATTTGTTGCTCCTACAAAGGATCTAGGTTAAATTCTTAGCACCCAGATGGTAGGTCTCAACAATTTGCAATTCCAGTTTAGGTGATCCAGTGATCTCAGGCTCTTGATCACAAATGCAGTACTTGTAATGACATGTAAACAAAGTATTCATACACATAAAAAAATCTTAAAAGTATATTAGTAGTGTCTATTCAGAGATAACTGAAAACTAAACTGAGCTAAAGGGGATTCTAATTGACCCTTGACCATTTTCAAAGTGACCAATACAATCATGATAACAGTAGAAAGAATAGCTGATATACTGGCTACACATTTGCTAAGGATAGATAGCAATTTGATCTGTCTACAGGCACTGGGAATTCTTGACAGTATATATTATTTACTGTGTTTTCTATGCCCTTAGCTTCTAGTGGAAAGATAACACGATGGGATTCATAGTATTTGGTGAACATCTACTATGTACAGCTTTAAATTAAACACAGAAACTATGCAAAAGGCAGGTTTGAATACACAGTATTGCAGAGGAAAATTACATTCCAAAATCTGTCAAACAACAAAGCATAAGTGCTTCTAAATTGTTCTTTGGATGTCTCAGACTGTACTCAAATTTTGACAATACAACTAAAAACTTAATGTTCCCTGTAATCAATAGTCTTTGACCAGGTGAGTGATCTTCCTATGGCTTGCATTAAAAACAAGTTAGCAGTCCTTGGTTTAGACATAGAGCCTGATCAGAGACAGGACACTATAGATATTAAAATATCTTTTGCTAGTTTTGGAAAGAATGGGTAATTATGAGATTCTGATGAATCTCAGGTGGTATTTGATATATGTTTTATTGTTAAAAGAAAAATTTACATTTACTCCCCTTGTCACAGAACCTCCCGCTCCCCCAATACCTCACTGCCCTCCCCCTGCTTCCTTAAGATGGGGCAGGATACCCTGCCCTATGGAAAGCCCAAGGCCCTCCCCCCTCCATCTCAGTCTAAGAAGGTGTGCATCCATATAGAATAGGTTCCCAAAAAGCCAATACATGCAGAA
>JAQHUG010000182.1:2781569-2796776 GCA_028555095.1 Dicrostonyx torquatus
CCATCTCTCGGTTTATGTTTTCTTCATTTCCTCCATTTCAATTTCAGGTCTTGAACTGTTTCCTTCACCTGTTTGATTGCATTTTCTTGGCTTTCTAGGGTATATTTACAAAAGAGCGGGCTTCTCTGCTCCTGCTCCGTGCACCACACAAAACCCTGTGGCTTTGTACATGCCCACTTTTCCCTCAGGGTCTCAGCCTGGAAACAGGCTGAGTTCCTTTTGGGAACCTAGGACCCTGCCACCAGGACGGATGCTTGTGGATGTAAGCTGTGGTGTACTAAGCAGAAAAGCCAATAGTTGGGGGAAGCTCCCTTAATGGCCCAAAGGTTTGGGAGATGGGAGGCTGTCCTTAGTCCCCTCTGGGGCCAGACACCTATTCTGCTGGGCTGGGACCCACTTATCCTCTGGGTCAGATGGCTGGAATAGAAGCCCTCTCCAATGGCCTGCCGTAGTCAAAAGGCCGTTTCATATCTTTTAAATGATAAAACGTATAACTCTTTGTCCTGACTATAACTAATTCCTTTGCTTTTTTGAGTAGCCATAAAAATGCAATGACTAATTAGAGTTCTCTCACCCTGTTCATTTATATGTACGGTCATATGACCAAAATGGAAAGATAATTTTAAAATGTCTATAATTATTTACTTCTGTTCATTCTTATTTTGATATGGTGTGCCTAAATAGCACCATTTATTTTTGAATTTTTATTGATTTTTTATTGGATGGTAAGACCTATTCAGTTTTTATTATGTTAATATTTATTGATTTTTTTGGATGATAAGCCTTATTCAAATTTCCTTTTGCATTAACTCATCAACTCATTACAACCTTTGACATTAACTTTATCTAGCAGGATACGCAGATGAAATTTAAGGCAGAATTAGAGGGGAAATAAACTAGAAAGCAAAGACTCAAGATTTTCTTTCAAGCTGCCTAACTTAAAATGGTAATCTAAATTTACAATGATTTCCTATTGTATGTAGAACCCTAGTAGTCAATGTTAAATATTTATGTTCTAGATCCCTAGATTGTGGTGAAATGTGCTAATCTCATTTAGAATTGTACTTATATCATAATCACTTATCTTTCACGTTCCAAATACTTTCAGCACTAACGTGGCTATGTTTTTAATAACCACTTTAGCTTTGATTTCTACACGACCTTTTGTGTGAACTGTTGAGTGAGTGTTAAGAGATGGAAATAGCAGTGGTTGGAGAAGATGTCGGAGACTCATGACATACAGGACGGAGGAGATTACTGAAGCCCGAAAAAAATCCTGATCCCTGGCATATCTGACAGTCATTTGGATCTCTGTCTATGTCATTAGTTCACTAGTGACAAGAGGTTCTCTGGCGGGATGGAAACAGATGTCAACTGCTCAAGTGGTGTTGCTCGCAGATAAGGTGAAAGCAGTTTCAGCCTGTGAAGAGGCAGTTAGCAGAAAATGAAAGAGCCTGCCAAACCTGGAATTTTGAGGCAATTATTCACAGGTTCAATCCTGGTCTTTGTCTATGTCAGTTCCTAGCTTCCCACTCAGCCTCATTTTGACATGATTTACCCTTTTAATACATAAACACTTGACCCTCTGGCTTCTGTGGAGCACATTTACCTTCCAATATCTCCTTGGATGCTATCCAGCCCCTCTGAGAATGAGATGTATACACTGCCAAAGACATTATGAAAAGGGAGACTCTAGAATGACCTTGGGCTTTCTCTGTGGACACAACTAAGTTAGTGCAGTGGTTCTCACCCTTGTGTGTGCAATAGAGATAGATCTTTTAGAAACACAGATGACAGTCCCACTCCTTGAATTTTGCTTCCATTCTGAAGATCTGGGGCAGAGAATGAAGAGCTGTGCTCCAAACCAGTTCTCTGATGATGCTTGGTGTCTTTAGAATCATACTTTTGGGGGAACTGATTTACAGTATGTGGCCCATGGCTGCTGTATCTTCCTACTTACTCATCAGATGACAGACACTCAAACTTAAGTCCTCCACTCAAAAAAATTACTGCAGAGAATGTTGCATACGAGAGCTCTTGCCTTGAGCTGCTTCTGGTTTAGAACCTCGCTGTATCTACGTATTGCTTTGCATCTGAGTCGGCTTCAATTAAGGATAGCTCTTTGAAGGGAGGCTGGCCACAGCTGTTCAAGGCTTCTATTTGTAAAGATTGTTTTATAATACTGTTTTGTTTGTGCAAAGCAAAACGTTTCTTTCTCAATATGTCATTAGAAACACTAAGGTTGATTTTTATTGTGCAAACTGAGGTTGTATGTTGCTGATCGTTAACTAAATCCTGAGGCAGAAGTGGTTAAAATGTCACGCAGGCCCATTTAAAAGGACCAAAGTTCCAAAAAGAGATGTAATAGCCAAAGAAGAAAACCCAATCCTGTGTCCCTCCCACCCAATCCCACCAAAAAATAACCTAAATAATTTCCTTGAGGAAAAGAAAATTAAGACAATAAAATATGTCTGAAACCCACCACGTACTCTCCTCTGTCCTTTAATTATGGTCAGGGAGCAACACTCACTCTCTGTGTAGTTTATTTAAAGCATACTGTCACTACTGAAATGGAATAATCAGAGTTAAAATCATCTGGATCTAGACTAGATCCTTTATGGAATCAACTTTAAAACATGGGTTAAAATTAAATATCAGTCCACTTAAAAAACTTATGAAACTTCTTTAATTTACAGCTTTAGATGGTTAATTTTTCTGTTTGAATTTAATATTTGAGTTGATGCTAAATAAATAAGGAGCTAGATGGCAAAAGGAAGAAACACACATGCACATGAATCCAGAAGGTGCAAATCTGAGAAGAATTTGAAAGTCAATCAGTTGGTAGGATGCAAACTGTGGTCATGAGTAACTAGAAAGCAATATTGTAATAGTTGTAAGTAAGCTTAAAATTTCTCCAATGTCCTTATCATGTATACCATAATATCTTTATTTTTAAATATTTAGAAAAGTAAAAGGGAACAGTAACGCAAGCTTGTTCAAGATATGTTATACATTTATTTATTATATTTGAAAGTAAGAAGAGGAGAAAAGAAAGCCTGGCTGCCGGCATAGTTAATGTAAGATTTTAAAGGCCTGCTGTGAATGTTGCAGGCAGGCAGGAGGCCTATATAGTTTAGGCTGGGATGCAAGAGGGCTTTGTGAAGAGTCATGCCTAAGAATGTGAGATGCCTTTCCTAGTGTAGCATCCAGTCATAATCACCTCGCATCACTTTAAGTTTGGGGTGCAATTTAATTTTTTTTTTTAATATTAGCAGTTCAAGGGCTGATCATTTGCTAGGAAGGACTAGTCATTGAAGGAGGAAGAGTTGCTGAGCATGAATTGTGCTCTGACAGATTAGCAGAGTAAGCGCCCTTCTTTTCCTATTACTTAGGCAAAAACCAGAGAAAATTGCCATCCCTAAGGAGATCAGATAAAAGGACAAAGAAGTCTTGTTAAGAACATGGTGACCTGACTCTTTTATACACGAATCTAGGCAGCAAAGAAAGAAACGATGAAAGGAGGGAGAGAAGAAAGGTTTACAAATCCTGCACGATAATCACAAATACCACCCTTTAAGGCAGGGCTATCAAAAGGAGCTGCAGATTCTTGCAGTCAGTGAGCTTCTCAAGAGCAATCCATGCCCTCTATGCTGAAGGACAGCAAGGTTTCTGCAAGAGCAGAGCACAATTTAATTCACCCTCTGATTCAGTTCTTTCCGGAGCACTATTGCCACTGACAGAGATCAGGAAAGAGATCCAGCCTGAATTCAAATCCAAGACTTCAGCTTTAGTAAGACCAGCTGAAAATAAGCACAAAGGAGACATTCCAACAATACATTGAATACACTTAAACTCCTCTGGTCTATTGGAAGTTATTGCAATGACTTTAGTGTAAGATCTTCAGTTTGACGAGAAAGCTTGTTTCTGAGACCCCATTTCACCCTACCCTTCCTACTACTACTTATGCAGCAGCCTTCTGGCATTCCTGCATTCACAGGAATTCGGCCTGGCAGATCTATTTGCTGTATTCGGATTTAGCAATTTTGATGCTTCTAAAGGTCTCTTATTCTTCTAAACCAAAACAGTCATGAAAGAAATACTTGTCCTCATGCAAGTGCACTGGCTCCTACACTGACTTCATTGTTGTCTCCTGAAATAGCAGCTGCATGGTGCAAGTGACGGAGAAAAAAAAAAGGGTGGGGGACAGCCTTCCTCAAAAAGCAAGGCAGGGAAGGCTTTTTGATTTTGGGGTGAAATCCATGCTTGTTGTATCCTTTTGTCAAGTTGCTTGCTTTTGTCCTTGAAAGGACATTTTAGGAGAGAAATCTTCTAAGATATAAAGATAGGACCGTCAACTGCTCACAAGTCCTACTGTTGATCCTAATGTTTTTTTCTTTTTAAAATTTAATTAAAATAATTACTGCACCAGTCTTGCTTTTTTCTGCTCCCTCCCAACTCCTTCACAGATTTATGGCTTCCTTATCTTTAACATTTGTTTTTGCATTTATGTATAAATGAATAATTTTATAAATAGAACCTGTTTAGTTCACTCAATGTTAGCTGAATATACGTGTTTCTAGGGATGACCACTTGGTACTGAATAGCCAATTTGGGGACTCATTCTTGGTCAAGACTGAATCTCCCTCTCTCAACAGTTCTTAATTGCCTATAACTCTTTCTGTAGGGGTGGAACAGTGTGACATTTCACCATCTACACTGAGATGTCAAGTGCTGTCAAATATTTAGGCACTCATATTGTTGAGATTTCATGAGGTGCAGGAATTGTGTTATAGTTGTACTTATCAGTACTGAGTTCCCCATTGTTATTTTCTCCATTTCTAGTAGCTGTGACTATCTGTAATAGTATCCAGTGGCTAAAAAGAGGAACTCCTTAGAAGATGGGTGAGAGTTATACTCATCTGTATTCTTATGGATGCTTTGTAGGTAAATCTTGGTGCAAAAGAGAAAGTATCAAACCAAGAGATCATTTTCCTAAGACTCACACTTTCTGTAATTACTACAGAAAAACAAAATCATAGGTCGAGTATGTACACATGGATATCCTTAAGTTCCCACTGTCTTTTATTTTATTTTGTGCAAGTGTCTTTCAATATTTTCCAGTATGGCGGAAATGTATATGAATTTAGAGGCTAATAACTTTCTCATGATTATACATCTTAAATAAATAGAAATAAAATATGATTGGATTCCTCCATCTACCAGAATTGCCAATGATAACTATGGCACTTCCTCTAACGACTGAAGACATTTTCATTGAAAACTTGGTAAGCCCCAGTACTAAGTGCTTTAGCTCAGAAGTAGACAAGTCTTACTTAGGAACTAAATGCAGTAATGTGTTATTGTATCAACTCTGCCACACAAATGACTGACTGTTTCCTGCTTGTCTGTTATGTAATCTTGAAGACTAGAAGATCTGCAAATATGAGAGATATGTATTTTAAAGCAATAACCATTAGTCAACTATCCGTGAAATCATTGGCTTACTTGAACATTTCAAACTCATCTTTTCAGTTCATATAAATGAAGTAGTCTTGATAGTGCTGCTTTCTTTTTAACTTTTCTCACTTTTGAGACTCCTTAAAAATATCAACCCGTGAAAAGTTCTTTGCTCCACATAGAAAAATTTAAGTTCCTTTATTCCCCCAGTCTGGCTTTCAGTAGAATCTGTTATTAGCTGACATATGAGAAAATGGTGCTGACTTGGTATTTAAACAATGACCAGGTCTCTGTTTTTCTGTTTTATTATGTTAATGTGTTGCTATTATGTTGGAAAGGATAGTTTGAAGGACAATAAATAAGTAAATAAGTAAAATAGCATGGAAGAAAAATCAAACCTCAAGTTATTTAAAAACAGAACACAAATTCCTTTATTGTATGTACTTAATACTCTGTGCATATAATTGTGGGCAAATATGTGGCTTGTGTGTATACTAGTGCAGATATCTGAGGGCATGCATTCACACAAGTAGAGACCAATGTGAGGATTAATGCAGAAAAGTTAACCCTGGGTGCTATAAACATTTTTATTTCCTTTTCTTGTTTTGTTGAGACAGTGCCTTTCACTGGCCTGTTCTTACTGACTTGGGTAAACAGGCTTCCTTGTGAGCATGAGGGATTGGCCTGACTCACCTCCACAGAGCTTGGATCAGAAGTATAGACCATTACAAACATATTCTCTTACGTGGGTTCTGAGAATTGAACTCTGGTTCCAGTGAGAGCACAGCAATTTATCTTCCCAGCACAAGATTCATTTATATTAATTATATACATTAGCACATTGAAATTTAGAGAACAGTCCAAATGAGATTATTATAGGTGAAAACTCCTCTTAAAATTTGCTATGAGAAATAAAGTAGCCTAATTTTAGTGAAATTTGAAGTGCCATAAATTAATTAAGAACAGCTGTGTTTATAATTTATTAGCCACTTTAATTCACCTCATCTCTGATATCACAATGGATATTTTGAGGGAAACACACCAACTTCCCAATGCTGGACATTAGCACAAGCACCCACCTTTCTGTTTTGGGGCCCACTGTCTGCAGAGCCTTTGAGCCAAACCATTCTTACACACTCTTTACGTTCAGTACTGGTGATTCAAAGAACACTGTGTTACTAAGGTAACTTGGTGAAGTCTTAGCCATGCACACTTTGCCTGGTTCTTATTTGGCACACTCTACATATCACAGAACATATGGTCTTTTTCACTTGCCTCTTAGTTTCTTGTTTTTAATATCAATATACGGATCTTCGAATCAAATTTCTGCAGTATTATAGTTTGCTCCTAAATAACGTATTGATTCTTCATTTCTACATTATTTTAAGTATCTTTATTTATTGTAACCATCCAGGCCACATATTAGAATAGAAATTCCTTTGGTCCCTTGAAATCATTCCCTACACTGACTCATCCTATAGAAACAGAAGTTAGAGAAGATGGTCTTGAAGTTGTTTTGAAACAAACATACTACTATGATGGTTTTTTTTCTTTCATTGACACCTTAATAAGTCATTCTAATGGAATTAAACCTAACTAACAAACTCAGAAGACAGACTTGCTGTTTATCTACATCCATGGTCATATCTAATATTTTATAGAGATTTTCATACACTCCCAGTGATTTCTGCAAACCAGCACTTGCACTGTGAGAATTCTCCAGACATGGTGCAGGAAAGAGAATTCTCCAGACATGGTGGAGGAAAGAGAGATGGTTCAACTGTGGGTTTGCTTCGAAGGAAAACCATTAAGACTCGCACTAAGAAGTCAGACATCAACATCTTGAGATATTTTCTCCAAGTTCTTTGTAAGCCCTCACATGTGTTTATAAGTATGTAGGTTTAGCATGTGTGTGCTTATGTGTTTAGATTCACCTGTATTTATGTGTGCGCATGCACGTGCAAGTATGTGTGCATATGTGTGTATATGTGGAGGGGAAACACAGGCAAGTAAGTGGGTGTAATAATTTCTAAATTGTGCTCAAGAGAAATATCAAGGAAAAAATTAAATCTTTTACTTTACAATTTCTTTTACTGACATTTTGTGATAAGGAATACAATGTTATAAACAAAACACATAGAGGTACAAATGTCTGTGCTATAGTCATGTAAAGGCTGAAGTAACAGAAAATTTGACAGACACTTAGAAAATTATATTCAGTTTAATTAATTCACCAATTTCACTCTGCTGTGATTTTTCATTACATTTTAACAAAAAATCAGTCATATCAGATTGCACCCTTTAGTCTTCCTATGTAATTAAAATACATGCATTTTATGACTAAGTTTTATTTTGTTTTTTAATGTGCCTTGATTACTGGTCTCTTCATAGAGAGTTTTCTTCATATGAAAGGCTTGGTTTTATAGTAGGGGCCACATTAATATGGGTGCACATAAGTAACAGCAACATTCGGGAGTTAGACATAGGAAAATAGCAAGTTCAAGGTCATCTTGAGATACACAGGAATTTTGAGTCTCCATAAAACTCTGTCTTCAAAAAAAAAAAAATAAACCCATGCTCTGTGAACCTACCTCGACACATACCAAGCAGGGTTTAGTTTAGGAATGTTGCACCCTCAGGCATGCCAAGAAGACAGGAAGTGTAAAAGTGTTTTCATCTCTACGGATGCAGAGAGAGAAATGAGAAGGAAAATGTGCGAAGCGAGCTTCCACAAAGGCCATTCGAGTTTTAGGAACTCCTTTAGCACAATCACTTTTTAAACAACAACAAACATAGCCTGCTTGATTACTGAGAAAGTCAACGGCGGGGAGGGATTTCAAAATTTCCCTAATGATAATTGAATTATCACTTTTCTACAAAACTGCAAACTCAAAGACCCTGATACTTTGTCCTTGGCATCAGCAAACACATTTAGATGGTAAGTTACCTAATACGTTTTCTTGAGTGTTGCATCTCTTCCAGATAGGAATATTTCCACAGAGTGAGGAAGTGGGTATATTGGCTTTCACATCCTGGCAGTGTTACCCGCAGTGCTGTGCATGAGTGAAGCCCTCGGTGCTGGTTACCAGGGCATCCATGTCAGTGTGAGCTCTCACTCATTAGCACCTCGTTCAGTTACTCATAGAGAACTCTCAGAATCCTTCCTACCATAGTCATGCTAATTATGTAGCACTTCATTTCTCTTGTACACTGGTTTCTAGAAGCTTCAGGGGAACAACACATAACACTTTTTTTAAAAAAAATCTTATTAATATAAAGAAATTTTTTATTGTTAAAAGAGAAATTTACATTTACTCCCCTTGTCCCTGGCCCTCCTGCTCCCCCATTATTTGAACTTGCAAGCAAAAATTTACCACATAGCTAGATGGATACAGCCATTCAAACATGCAATGGTCCAAGTCCATGGTCTGCACAGCTAAATGAACTTCTAAGCTTAAAACACCGATTTTGAAGCCATGAAGCTCTGCTATGTCTTTGATACTTTCACTATCCCCAGCGTTTTTATTCACTTGCAAACTAAAAAAGTATTTTAAAAGAAGCAGTAAAGAAAATGAAAGCAAGAACAAAAAGGAGAAATCCACAACAGGTAAAACTAGAAAAATTGTCGTCTTTACAACCTTTCAGGACTCATGTGCCCTTAGGCAGTGTTCTGTCCTTCATCATCTAGAACACCTGGTACCTAGTACTGACGATCTCCTTCTGCATGCTATACTAATCCCAGGCAGATATCTGTTTACATGTATATGCGCACATTACAGGCTACACTCTCCATAGGAAAGACAACATTCTGTCTTTTCTGAGATTGGGTCACCTCATTAGACATTACACATTCTAAATCCAACTATTTTTCCTGTAAATTTTGTGATTTCCATTTTTTGTAAGAACTGCATAGTCTTCCCTTTTATATATGTTCCAGATTTCCATTATCCATTCATCTGTTCAGAGACAACATTTTTTATGAATGGTGTTACTATTTCACATTTGAAGATGCAGTAAAAAAATTATGACCAGAACTTCTGAAGTTAAAATGATTTCTAGAGTAATTAGTCAGAATGAAAGTTTGTGTACTTTTCTCACCCAGTAAATGGGTAGGACTTCACCGTGTTTTGTTCTTGTTTCATATTCAAACTAAAAATTTGCTCAGGTAGAAAAATAGAAACCAAGAAGCAAGAGGCAGAGTTTGGAAGTGAATGCTTAACGTTCAGGGTTTTGTAGAAAAACAGAGCCATTTGATATAATTTTATACTGAATATGTACACAAATATTTTCATTATAAAGAGATGATTCTTGCCATCATAAACCAATTGTAATGTTCAGGTCCAGGAGAACAATGGAGTCATTTCAGTAACAGTCCCCAAGAAGTTTGTGTACTGTCGCTAAATGTTCTACACTCAGGCTAAGTGAGAAAATTAGAAGAGTGTTACTTCAGTTTAAAAACAATCAGACAAAAGGAGGAACAAACTTTTGTTCCAACATTCAAATTCAGGGTGAGTTTCTCTTGCACTGCAGAGAAATCATTCTACAGTTGAAGGTGTCAATCTTCTCCATATACTCACCACAGGGCACACTAGAAGGAAGGATATTCAGATATCTCAAACCCTTGTTGGTTTGTGAACCTTGCACAGAGAATTACCTGTCATCAGCACATAAAGATGCTACACATTCAGCAAATACACTAAAATGGATGGGGGAGTGAAGGAAAACAAAACCCCTTCATTCAACTCACAATTAACCACATGGGTCAAATATAGGAGACAGTTACTCTGTCTATATGAATCCTTCCTAACATCTTTTTACATTTTAGAACTGAGATCTATGATCAAAATGTTTTGGAGACAGTCTCTGACACTGGCCTTTGATAAGTACACTCTAGGGGGGAGGCCCTGGGCTTGCAGTAATGCTGAAACCTGCTCTTTTAAGAAAGCAGATTTTATCCTAATGGTTATAATAATGAGAATGGCCATTGTTGCATTCAGATATATATATTTTGCTCTCATGACAACATAGAGGAACTATGAAGGTGGGAGGAAAGAGATGGAGAAGAGCAGCGGAGAGAAAGATGACCAGAAAGATTGTATATCAAAGTGTGGTTTTTGAAAACCATTACCTTTGTGGAGTAAGTTAAAAGTGCATTTGGAAAGAAGGCTAGAGTAACAAAAGAAAAACCTTAAAATATGCATGTGTTTAAAGATTTGCCCTGACATATTGTAGCATTCAGTCAGTGTGGCCATGTGAGAGACAATTTCAATGCAGCCTCTGAGGCAGGGACTCCACAGCTCCACTTTCTAACCTGTGAGCAATGTACCCATAATACTATACTTCATTAATGCAACACTCACTTATATCCCTTTACTAGAGCTCTAAAATAATTTTTAAAGTGTATGGTTTCTTTATTTTTGCAGTGTGAGGATAAAATCCAGAACCTCTCACAAGCAAGGTAAATATGTGCCCCTAAGCTACATACTGGCTGTTTTGTTTCTGGCCTGCCTTGAAGCCAGTCTGCAAAGACTGAAAGCAAAGCAGGTGCTTAAAGTGACCAGAATGTTAGTCAGAAAAATGGCCCCTGCAGAGTTATAAACATCAGATTACAAAAGTTGAGCCGGGCGGTGGTGGCGCACGCCTTTAATCCCAGCACTCGGGAGGCAGAGGCAGGCGGATCTTTGTGAGTTCGAGACCTGCCTGGTCTACAAGAGCTAGTTCCAGCACAGGCTCCAAAGCTACAGAGAAACCCTGTCTCGAAAAACCAAAAAAAAAAAAAAAAAAAAAAAACAAAACACCAAAAAAAAAAAAAAGTTGACTTTCATTTAGTTTCTCATTTATAGAGTTTTTAAGTCTTTTTTCTCTAGCAGGCATTCAGGTAGAATGCCTCATTATTCAAAGCTCTCATTATTCAAAGGTACAAGTTCCTTTCAGAAAAATGAAGACAATATTATTATCACTTTAATAAAAAAAACTTCAGGAATAGTTAAGTAGATCAGGTGAAAGCTAGTTCAGTCCTCCTTCTCCTCTTCTAAGTGAGCATTAAATGGCTTTTCATATATAAGGTGATGCCCCGTGATACCACTGAGTTATTATTCTTGCCTTCAAGTCTTGTTCTCAAGGCTGTTATTTATGCCCGATCCTGGGCTACCTGCTAAGCTGAGGACCTAATGCAGCTGTCTAAGAAGGGTACACTGGCGACAGATCAAGGATATAATATTTGTTTCATCATTCTTTCCAATTCATCATTCTGGATGGACCAAATTTAATTATTTGTTCTTTCTGCTAGAATCTCTAAGGAGCTGGCATCTAGGCCTGAAAAAAGGCTTGAGTGTGAAAATACACAATGAACCAAGTTAAGCCACGTGTTGGCTTTCCCTTTATCAATTGCTCAATAAAAGTTATTTGTTTTCTTTGACTTGAGGATTCACTGTGAGTAGTTATGCTGTTTGATCTTAGGCTTGTTGTCAAGTATATTTACAAACCTAAAAGTTAAATTGCTGAAACAAATGATAAAATATAGGAGATCAAAAGAAATATATTTCCTCCTCGTGCAGGCTTATGACAGAGATTTGGACATGTTCAACTCGATTATACTATTCAAGAAGCCTGGAGGGAATGTCATTGAAGGTCTGCCATGCTTAGGCATGATCCCACTATTTCATTGTACCAAGAAAGAAATGGACAGTGTATCTGAGGCACATCTGTCTAGATTGTTATCTGGAAAAATATACATACACAATACACATATACATACACACATATACGTTCTGAATATATATGTTCATATATATATATATATATGTTCTGAATATATATATATTTGGAACATCTATTCACTACATATATGTGTGTGTGTGTGTGTGTGTGTGTGTGTGTGTGTGTGTGTATGGAGCATCCATTCACAACTGTAAGAACTTAGCATGATCATATAAATCAATGAAAAGGCAGTGGTAATATGGATGACCTTGCATCCAGGATGAAGGCGGACAAATAGAAAGAAACAATCTACAGCCTTGCTGAACAGGTTAATGGCACTGCCTCCCATGAGAAATGTCATGTAGAGTACTGACTGCAGTGCACAGACATAGGAACGGCTCCAGCAGGGGTTTCCTGCTTTGCCGACTTGTCACCATCACTCTTGAGGCAGGTGGAGGGACCCTTCAGGGAGCGCCTTTCTCACATGTTTAATAAATGCTTATTTCAGAGTAAGGAGAAGAAAGCCAGTAATCCTGCACTAGCAGTTTCTCTGTGTGTGAGTACCACTTTACCTCCAATTCAGTGTGCCCAATCAGATAGAAAGCCTTTCAATTGTGTGATTCATTAACTTGCTATTATTATGAAAATTTGGCTTATCAGAACATTGCTTTGTAATGTTCAGAAAAAAATAACTCATTAGCTCAAAGTCAACTAGAAAGAATAAAAACAGTTCTTCCTCTACTATGAGACTATATATTAAAATATAAACATAATTGAAGTTGCCATTTTGACTTTAAAAGCCTCATTTTTCTTGCTGGGGTGTTCACATCCACTCACCTTCCCTCCAGTACTGTTTGGTCACAGTGAAGCTTCTTCAAGAAGGATATGCATTGAGTAAGTAGGCACACAGGGCTTGACATAGAAATAAATTCCTTTCTTGAAATCAGAAATATTTCTGATGAATAAATTTGATTTTAAATTTTAAAGCAGAGTCTTATTTGGACTGCTTAAATTGTTATATGGATTACTCATTTCTACCATAAATCCAAGAAAATAGAATTTACACTGTGATTAACTGAGAATTCTCTGGTTAAAACAGTGTCTGTCAGAAAGAGGATTGCGATGGATAAGCCAGGTACCAGTGTTCTTAAAATATTGGAACTCCTGTTTGTGTTCAAGACAAACATTGTATACTTAACTAGTTAGCTACAAACTATATATCAGAGGAATTAAAAGTATGTTTATGTCAGCAGAAAAATCTTATTTTTTTTATAATTGACCACATATTTTAATTTCTTCAACCCTTAGAGAAAGATAGCTCTGACTATACTGGGAAAAGATTTAAAATTAGATTCATGGAAACAGGGAGTGAACTTTTTGCCACCTTAAACATGTAACCTTTAGAATTATTCCACTTTTTAAATAAGAGCCTGTTATATACCACAAGGTAGTGCTGTTACAAACAAAACAATAAAGATATTACTTTCATAGGCCTCAAGTGTGTATGCATGTGTTTACATTTATACTTATATTAAAAATGATATATGTATATCTCATGTAGAAAGTATATTATAAACACAAGCAAATGTATACCTCATACACAATTTGTAATATATTAAGAAAACTAAGTGATGAATAACAACTTGGAGGCCATGTGTTGGCAGAAACGCTATTGTAGACACAAAGATTTACAAAGGTCTTTTGGAAAATGATGCTTTTGCTGGAAAATGTTTCAGCTGTTTGTGCACTAGGAACAAGAGAGATACAAAATGGATCTTGGGAAAATGCTCCATCTGTGTGTGATGTAGGAACAAGAAAAATAGAAGATGGATAATGGGAATACAGAAAGGATTTCATAATGTAATTATTTCTCTTTTTTCATTTATTAACTATAAAGATTTCTGATCTACAAGAGAAGAAACATGTGACACTATTAATCATAATATCACTAGTTATTTTTAATTGTTAAAGGAGATTTCAATAAAAAGACATGAACCTTCAATCTGAGTTCTGTAGCTGATAAAAATTTTACGTCTTCAATAAGAATGAATGCATGGAGTTACTAAGTTTTACATATACATATATATATATTCATTCTTACAAAGACATAATACTATGCATATACCCTCAAATATTAGCATGCATTTTTGTGTGAATTGCTGAATTTGTAAGCCAAGAGTATGCTGTTGATCAGGTATGACTTTTTTATGCAGAATTATCATCTTTACTCTATGGCTGAGATGCCAGAAACTGAGGTGAATACAGATTCTTGCTTCGTTGAATTGTCATTTGTTATTGTTCTTAAGTTATTTTCTTTCTGCAGATCTCCTGAACTATGGTGGACAATAAATCAAAATAGTGTGTAAAGCAGATGCCAGTTAAACACCACATTCCGTGAGGTCCTTAGCACTCAGAACACTTCAACTTAACCTTTCTTACTGAATGTGTGCACTGACACCTATATCACTGCGCCTAATTTTCTAACGTATAGAATGGACATATGTTTTCAAATAATTGGGATATTTTTATATAATTCAATACAATTTAAATAATTGAATTATACTATATATTTACTTTCCATTTGTGAACTCTCAGACTCTTGACTGTGCCTATCATATTATTCTCTCTTAAATTACCTGTTCATTAATTTTAATGATTTATTGGGTTTTGCCACTTTCTAAAAAGTTTAGCAAAGACTGATTTTGAAGAGTAATTTTTAAGCTATAAAATGAACTGGTAGGATTTTCTGGCCATTTTCTGTAAGCAAAGTTCAAATTGTAGTAATCATAGATACAAAACTGACATGGTCATCATTAATGCAATTCACAGAGATTCTTGTGCCAATAACCAATCTACTGTTCACCCATTTGTATCAGTTACTTTGTGACCAAATCCCTCAGGAGAACAGCTGAAGGAAAGAAGGGTATATTCAGGCCACAGTTTGAAGGGGTGCAGTCCATTCTAGGGGCAAAGGCTCGGTTGTTGTATAAAAGGGGGAAGAGGTGAGGGTTGTATTCCCGGCACCTAGCTCCCAGCCCCCAGCCGCTGGCC
>JAQHUG010000182.1:2798343-2838306 GCA_028555095.1 Dicrostonyx torquatus
GGGAACAAGGGGAGTAAATGTAAATTTTTCTTTTAACAATAAAAAAAAAGAAAAAAACCTGCTAGCTATAAAGCCATTACACGAAATTTGTGGTAATTTTAAGCATAGAGTAATCTCTGGCTTTAATAATAACACTTTTATATTAAAGAAACAACATAATGATGTCTGGGTTCAACATCATCCTATGCCTGGATCATAGTAAAATTTCTGTATGTATACATTTCAAAGCAGAAAGGTCTCCTGAAGACCTGTCTTCTAAAAAGTCTCTGACTCAGCTTTTTTGGGAAGCAGTGATAAAATTTCTGTATGAAGAACGGGCTATGTCCTTAAGACCTAGAATTCTCATTAGCTATTAAACATCTGGTAAATATCTAAATACTCTAGGAAAGATAAACACTGTCTGTAAAAGAAACATCACTGTTTACTGATGATTGAATGCTTTTGACCTACTGCTCAGCTCATGCCATCTGAATTTTGGAAAGAATAAAAGATAAAATCTGAGTTTCAAGGAACAGGAAAATTTTCTATAGATAGCAAACATCACAAAAACAATGAGGAGTATACGTTTTTGTCTTTTTAAAGAATATTAGATTTAAAAAACATCAGTGATTTTATTCCTGATTCCTTTCTCTTGCATTTCCATTAGTGGTGTATATCATAATACACCACTCATTATAGTTTTCACAAAATAAACATTGTTTTCAAATTTGTAATTATTATTGTGTATGTCTGTGTGTGCGTGTATGCATGTGTGTGTGTGTGTGTGTGTGTGTGTATGTGCACACGGAATTGGCATGGTGCAGGTGCAGCCTATACATGTCATCACACAAACATAACTGGGTTCCAGAGATGGTAACACAGGCTTCCAGGCTACTGCAGCAAGTGCTTTACCTGCTGAGCCCTATCACTGACCTCAGAAAAGTATTTCCCATTAAGTGGGTTATGTATTTTCACCATATTCACACTCTTCTTTGTCCATCTCTTTTCCCTCACTATTCCCATTCATTTCTTCCAAAGCCTCAATTCTACTTCATGCCATATATTGTAATCTTATGCAGTTCAACAAAAATTTAATGTCAAAAATTTAAAAAGCATCATATTTATATTTCTAAGTCTGATTTATTTTGCTTAATAGGAAGCTCTCCAGTGGCATACATTTTGTCACAAGACAGTGTAGTTTTATTCTTCCTTGCTAAACAAATCTCCATTTTGTACACATACTTCATCTCCACAAACCAACTTTTGAGTACACATTTTGTGCATTTTAAGAATATACAAATTAAAGATTTCCTAGGATATATTATAAGGGTTTTTCACCAGTTTCATAAAGCAAAATAGAATTCCATGTATGATATGCTCCATGTAAGAATTATGGCTTCCTAATGCAAAGGGTTCGGATGAATATGCTGTTTAGCCAACCTCTGTCTGACCGATTGAGGATGTACAAACACTGACTTTATGTTGCCCATTCTGTCTCACCATGATTTACCTGTGCTGTTTTACATAATGGCAATATGCCTTATCTGAAGGCTAACAACCATTAGAGATGTGAATACAGTAGACTGTCTCATTCATGTGCATATAAGACACTTTAATTGCATAGGTAATTAACACTTCCATTGTTATTTTCATGGTTTTGTTACACTTGAGATACTTATGAGCAACCTACTCTAGAAGGAACAGATAGCATGTCACTATTACGGTTGACAGAAGACAGCTTCAAGTATGTGACACTAATTAAATTGAAACTTCAAATTATAAATGGACTTCTTATAACTAATGATGAATGACCATTTTCACAAAACAACATTCAGTTCTTTGTTCAAGAGTCACAAGTCCTGCTTTTAATATGCTGCATTAAATCTCAAAGAAATTCATTAACAAAGCTCTAATGTCTGCCATTCCAAATTGAAATGCTATTAACTCAGGGATTTTTTTTTCTGAAGACATGGGCAGTTTTCCTCTCACACAATGACAAATGACTCAGGATTTCTGTCTTAAGCACACCTTGGAATGGCATAATAGGTATGATGAGTTTTTATAAGCAAATCTATGCAGAGAATTCTGAGAATCAGTGTTGCTTTTCAACTTAAGACAATGTCTCCATGGCGAGATTGTTTTGCATATGAAGTGATCATAGTCTCCTAGGCTAAGACCGATAGGTTGACCAGGCAAGACTTAAAGACAATATCTTATTATGTATAGTTAGAACAGTTAGAGACTCCACATGATGTCTATGAGGATTAAATCATGAGGCAAACTTGAAAAAGGCCAGTCTGCCAAACAGAATAATTGCTTTCCAAAATCTCAAAGTTTGGTTGAAAGTGTGGGAAGACTGACAGCGTGGTAAGCAGAGAGGTTGAGGGGTTGAGTATGTTCAAAATACACTGTGAAATTACCAAAAAAAATCAATAAAAACCATTTTTGAAATATCTATTTTCTGTTGCATGTGAACACCAGCTGAAAAACAGCCTCATTAAAAAAGAAAGGAATATTATTTACATCATCTAAGTAGCACATTGTCCCATTGGTGTAGCTTTTATAAAATTTGGGTTGAGCAGGACAGAATTATAGTAAGTAGTATGTACTAATTAGCATTCATAGATTATTTTACCCAAAGAGGAGGCCTTCTGAAATAATATGTATTTAGTAGTGCTCAGCCCACACTTCATTGTAATTTTTCACAAGCATATTGTCTTTTTTCAAAAGTCTCATCCTGTAACTAGCAAGTATGTACACCATCACAATGGTAGATGTCAGAGTATGTCCTGCCTGGCCTACAAGGGCTGGTTTCATACTAGATGCACAGATATGCCTATGTTATGTTTCAAATTCTTAAAGCACCAAGTGGCACTGCTTGATCTTATGATGGTTCAGACTTTAGATTTTAGTCAAATTGTCTGGCAATAGATGAATAGAGAAAGAAAATCTAATGTGTATAAACAATAGAATTTCATCCAGCCTCTCTCTCTCTCTCTCTCTCTCTCTCTCTCTCTCTCTCTCTCACACACACACACACACACACACACACACACACACACAGAGTAATTTCCAGAAAATTGGATGAAAATAAGTCAGCTTCATAAAGACGAATACTGCATGCTTTTTAATTTGACAAAGAAAGTTTAAAGCATTTATGTAGATATGTCACTATATCATAGACATAACAGAACATGGCAGTAGAAAGGGAAACTACTTGAGAAGATGTAAAGAGATTAAGGGAGCTCTTGAAGACACATAAGAGGAAGAGAAACAGTAAAACACATACTATGCATGTGTGTTTGAATTTACATTAGTCGTGGCGAGATTCAAGGGGGGACTTCTACACTGCATTAGCACAACTAGCATGTCTGCGTTTTTTGTTTTTTTGGCAGAACACTCTGAAAAAACCAACCTGGTGAGGAAAGTCTTTATTTCAGATGTTATGTTATGATCGTAGTCCTTCGCGAATGGAAGTCAGGGCAAGAACTCAAGGCAGGAGTCTGGAGGCAGTACTCAAGCAGAAGCTGTGGAAGAATGATATTTATTGGCTTGCTTCCCATGGTTTTCTCAGTCTTACAACCTTATACAACCTAGGACCAAGGGATGACACCACCCACACTGATCTGGGCTTTTTCATATCAATCATTAATCAAGGTCACCAAGGAAACAGCCTATAGTCTTGCATTTTCTCAATCATGTTTATCTTCTCAGATAGCTCTAGCTTTACCATGTTGACAAAAACAAAACATAGACACAGTGATGATTTCATAGGTTTGTTTTTTTTTAACTGTTGGAACACAAAAGCAAGGTAGGCAGAGAGAAAAAGAAAGAGATATATCAATGATAATCCTACTATAAGTTAATTGTGAATTCTAGAAATTTCTACTATTTGTTCAAGACCTGCCATTAAGATTGCTTACCATGAGACCCTAAGACCAATCCATATTACCACACATAGAAGAACAGAATTGAAAATCTTCTGCTGTGGGTCGGGTAGTGGCTGCATACACATTTAATCCTAGCACTTGGGAGGTAGAGACAGGCTGGTCTCTATGAGTTCAAGGTCAGCTTGCCTGATTTACAAACTGAGTTCCAGAACAGGCTCCAAAGCTACAGAAAAACTTTGTCTTGAAAAACAAAAACACAAACAAACAAAATATGAAACAAAAAATCTTGATGCAATGACTGTAGCACTAATTATTATATTATTCACTAAGACATTTAGCTGATTCCCGTTTGAAGCATGGCTAGTAAGACTGATGAATAATTTTTTAAACAGTATTTCATTTGATTTTTTCTATTTGCTTAAATAATTAGTATAAAATAGAATTTTAACTCAGCCATAGATGGCTAATAACTTCCACATTTGCCAGCATACATCTGAGTCACCTGCTTCCACTGCCAAACTCCGTGACATGAGTTCTAGTGTTCCTGGCTCACTGGAATACTAAGTGAGCACAATATTGTTCTGAAGAGTACCTATTTTGTGAGCTCCTTGAAATTATCTTCACACCTGGCACCCTAATATATTTATAGACAATTTGCTGTAGCTTAGTTTCTGACTTAAATGCTTTATGGTTTTGCTCCTTGATTGAAATTCCCACTTTCAAACTGTTGTGAAGTGGGGTTTATTTCTAAAGACAAGTAAACTCAGAAGACGCTGGGTGGGGCTCTTATATGAGTCTTTTCTTTCCTCCCTCAGTTTCAGTCACATCCAGCCAGCAGCCAGAGTGATAAATCATGGCTTTTTGAATAATAACGTGCTAAATTAATCTGTTAATATTTAGTGTTGCTTAATCCTCTCCCAAGTCACTATGAGCCACAAAGGAGCCAAAATGACTAAAATAAAGTCACCCTTACCATTGAGGAACTTGCAATCTTTAAGTGCCACAGTTTTTCAAATAGCCCTATGTATTTTCCAAAGCAGGCTTAATTAGTATAACGTCCCTGGAAAATACAGCTACAAAATTTATGAATTTGCCAGCAAGCAAAGAGTATTCATCACACAATAACCTTTTGTTGAACATCCTGGCTGCCATGACTATTATTAATTTATTAGATACTATTTTCAGTTGGCAAAAATCCAATTCCCTAAATTGTTCTAAGGTGGCTTGGGGATCTAATAGCCATCAAACAAATTTTAAATTTTAATTTGTCCTAAATACACATGGAATGAACTTCTAGAATGTTCAAATATATCCAAGAGCATTTTCTTTCCAAATTTTCCAATATGGCAAAGTTTGCCACTAACCCTGTCTCTATGCCCTTCACTACCTCCAGCAATCCCAATACTACTATTATTGTGTTACTACAGTGTCCCCTTGTAGTAGATGAAACACATCATTATGTGGCTCATTTAGGATATTGGACTTCAGAAGAGCATTGCGTAGACAGAAATCACATTTTGCTAAGAGTTTGATGGATAGAGCCATGAAGGAATGTGTTCTACCAATCTATAAATTATGCACATATGAAAAAGAACTTTGTTATTAACAAAGCCTGTATTCTACTGTGTGTTGTCTCTAAATTCAATATTCACATAATATTTCCCACATAATTGCTATACGATTATATTAGTAATCCAAAATACATATGCCTATAAATTCAATGTTAACAAATGGTACTTAAATCTGTTATTGTATGCATCAAATGTTAAGGTAATATGGAATATCTGAATTATTGGATCATTCATTATACTACCTAGAGGGTAAATATATATATATATATATATATATATATATATAGTATTATATATAATACATATAGATAAATGCTTGTGTCTTTATAAAATGAGAGGACCTTATTGTTATTGAGGTAAAATGCACAGTTCTCTGTGAGTTCGAACAAGGCCTTCAAGAGGATCATTCATTTTAGAAGCATTACAAAATTTCAGAGACCTCTAAAGATTTAAATGTTGATTTTTTACAATAAGTTGAGCATAATTAGAACTTCCTGTCATTGGGCATGGTATGACCTATGTGTTCTAGTTGTAAGTAATGCTTCTAATTTTTTTTCTCACAGACTAAAATTTTTCTTGATGCCATTAGCTGCAGCTACTGATAATCTATACACCTGACTATTCCTGTGAGATACAACACTATTTGAAAAGAATCAAGTGATTCCTGAGGTTTCCCGTATGTGATAATATACTAATGAAAACAAATTAGGGTCTAAGATGCAGACATTGATGAAAACCCAATACCTAACTCTTGGGAGAATCTCCACTTAAGTTCTATGCCAAAACATTGGACCCCAAGGCTTCGTCAAACACAGTTAACCTATATCCATTCTCTTGGAAAGAATCCTGGAAATGCTCTGTCATCTCACAATACATCCCTTTAGGGTTACTGGCTCACAGATTATTTTGATAGAAAAAAACCTGAAACTCTGTTGTTCTACTAAGTTACAAATAATTCTGAAATCAACTTTTCAGATAGGCTATACCAGTCAAATGGAATAATTTTTAAAATGACATATAATTTGAGAGGTAAGATGAAGCAAAGTCTTCTACGACTGCCGTTAGGTTTTGTCCTCGGCCTGGTTCAACAGTGAGGTTGGACTGTGATTTGGGCAGGCACCCAGCTCGGCAACACCTCCTCCCAGCCTTTGACAGATGGTGGAATGAGACAAAGGTTGCTGAAAGGCTTTTCTCAGAGTCTGCCAGTTGGAGGATGCCAGAGTCAAACATCTGACACCAGGTCTGTTGCTATTTTTACTGAGCCATAAGTCTGAGAACATGCTGCAGGTACATGGAGAATTGTTCATAAATGGTAACTTGTATTGTGTCACTGTGTTTAAAGCATAATTCTCTCAGATGCATTCTGGGAAGCATCCTTAATATACCCCATATGTTTGCTAAATATGGTGCATAGCCTCATTTGTGTAGAGGGCCACACTCCCAAATTTAAGGGCTGATCTTGTAGAAAAGCAAGTTTCCAGGAAGTTAAACAAAATCCAACAATGAAAAAACTAATAATGAAAGTTGTGTAACTTCCCTCCTTCAATTAATTGACATGGGTCATTACCTTCAAAATTTAACATGACTTAATTGTACTAGTACTTGAAATACAATCCAGAATTAATGACTAGTATGTCCCTGGACACTAGGAACTATCAACAGGAACCATGAACTATTTGTTTCTCATTGTATATTGTGATATGTCTGGCATTCAATTAACGAAATTAATTTGGTCTTAAATTTTAATCTCTAGATTTTTAGCTATGCGACATAAACATATTTAATGATATTTACAGATTAATTCTATTTATTTTTACACTACTGATACCATACATGCTGATTTTCATGGTGAGATTATTAATAAATTATAATTCAAATTAAAATCGATAATAAACATTTAAAATGCGCGTAAATCAAAATCAGAGAAACAAGTTTTATTGAGAAGGGTCCACTTCTTTAAGACCAAAACCAAAAAACATCAGTGGACTCCCTTTGCAAAGCCAAATATGTAAAAAACTTATCCTTTCTGTATGTGTGATTGTGTATACAATGCACATATTTGCATATATGTGTGCTCATATGGGTACATAAAAGCATATGTGTGTGTGTACATTACCATCATATGTCTTCCTTGATCAGTTGCTATTTTATTAATCAAAGTAAGGTCTTTCATGAACCCAAAGTTTTGTCAGCCCACTTTTCCTGAAAACTGGCTCTTCCAGTGTTGATCTAAAAGATGGTCACAACACTTGCCTGGATGTTGTGTGCATTCTAAGGTCTGACATTGCTCCCCAAACTTGGGCAGCAAGTAGTTTACAGTTGAGATATTTTTATAGCCCCTATTTATCAATAAACAGGATTTTCTTCTTTGAAAATTGTCTACATTGTACTCAATAATTAACATGTTTTATCTAAGTATGTTACCTCAAAGAAACTGGTAAAATGTCAAAGGAAAGAACACACTGTGTAAAAGCCAAGAGATACATGAAAAAATTGAAGCTATGTGAACAATGCTGTTTAAAGAAAGGTTATGGATACTTCACTCACAGTTTTAAGTTTCATCTTTATTTTAGACAATTGCATACTTGCATATAATGAAATGTACATCTACACCCTATTCTACCATTTTTCCCCATTCCTCTCATAAACTCACCTCACAATTTTTTGGTGGGGAGCCATTACTAGATTCTGTTAGTGCTGCCCATATGTTCCAGGGTATGCAGCTACCCAGTAGAGCATGGGAAACCTACCAGTGGCCATACCCTCAAAGAAGGATTCTCCTGCTCCCTGCTTAGGTTATTCATTTTGAAAGCAAAAGGGAGGTTGCCTCTTGAGCATTCAAGAGATGAGGTGTGATCTGCGCAAGTATCTATAAATAAGTTCATATTTCCATTAAATTGTTGGACTATCTACTCTCTTTTACTTGTTATTCATTTTTAATTTTTAAAGTCAAATGTATTTATAATTAATCTGTCTTCTTTTCCTTTCCTCACTTCAATCCCTTGTATGCCACCCACCTAGCTCTTTCTCTTTTTCTCAAATGTATGGCCTCTTTTAAAAATAACTAATATTTATATGTAATTATATGAAAGACCTTATGGGTCTCTTTAATGTAGTGTCCATGGTTTTAAGGCCTGATTACTTGATATTAAATAACCACTTAAGTGGCCCATCCCCGGGAAGATCAATTGTCATGCTTTAGCAACAACAGTTAGTGGCCTAGGGTTCCTTGTGTAGGTGTGGAGCTGCACAACAGTTTCCCCTTCCACATTAACATGTCTGTTGGTATTATCCTTGCTTGTTCGGGTCGTTTTTAAACATCCATAGTGTTAAAGTGTCATGGGTAAGGCTTCCCTGACTTTCTAGTAGACATAATTTCAAATCTCACAGAAGATTTTCTGGTTATCTGCTTCTTGCAATCTTTCCATACACTATGTTCCACCATTCCCTGAGCCTTATGTGCCAAAGTTTTGTTGTAGATGTATTCATTGGAGGTGAGGACACTACAATCAGTGTTCTCTGCATTTTGTTTATATCGTGATTTTCTGAAATGATCTGGATCTGTCTATTGCAAAGAGAGAAGTGCAGTTGATAAGGAATATAGCAATACTTATCTTTCGGATAAGGGTAAGTGCTTAGAATGAAATGAAGAGTTTTATCGGATTAGAAAAGTGGCATTAGTAGGTTCTCCTCTAAAATGCTCTATGTGACTAGGCCAGGGGAGTAGGTAAAGTTTCCAGTCCTAGGTATAATTTTCCTTATTGAAAAAGTTGTAAACCCAATTACATAGCTTTTTTTTTTAACCACATAGAAATGACTACTACTATTGTACGTTTTGTGTTATTTTGCCATGCTGGTCACTGCTGTGGTTCATAGGCATCACAGTGGAGTAGCACTATTGGTTGTTCCCCTCTCTTGGCGACTTGATACCAGCTTGAAGTAGTATGAAATATAGTCCTCCAGGAGGAGGCTTTTGGTTAAAACCTAGCATCAGGTGCTTAGAGTCCTTTGTCCCAAGTATACTTATATGTATTATATATAAGATAAAATATAAATAGATTTCTTAGGACTTTTCAAATATTCGAAGTGTCACTCTTCAAGATATAAACTTTGTTGTTAGAAAAAAATTTAAAAAAAAAAAAAGCTTTAATTTTAGTTCTGGATAATCAGTGTCCAAATCCATCTTCCACCATGACACTGGCACAGACTTTCATCAACTTGACATCTCTTCTGCAGGTGATAGTCCCCAGGCAAGCTTTCCTCAGTGACTGTTACTGATTTGGAACACAATTCCTAGATTTCAACCACTTTGCTTCCCATCAACAGAGTGATAATTATTTGTTGATTATATTTAGCATGGTATCTAATGCAGTTAAGGCAGGAAGATGTTTTACCGTGCAGCTCTAACAGAGTGATTGAGATCTATGAATAAACGTGACAAATCATGAATGGCTTAAAGGGTTATTTTAGTTCTGCCCTTGGGCTTCACAAACAGACAGGAAAGCACGCAGAAGTTGCTAAGACCGGAGAGTTCAAATGTGACATTAACAAATTAAGTTATGGAGGAATGGGATTTGTTGTGCACATGGGGATATTTCTGGGAGTATGGTTGTTATACTCAACTGATGTTTTAATAGGTAAGGCTCATGTGGCGAAAAGGAGTTGTTCTCCATAGCAGATGGTCCACTGTGTAATTATGTGTACCTGCACAGCACATTTGAGAACCCAAATTTCAAATACCTAAAAGCAACAACAGCAGAAAAACTTAAATAAATGTGTCTCCAGAACTCTTACCAGGAAACAGTAGATAGAGACAGAAGACATAGCAGTAAACAGCAGAGAGCTGGGTGAAAAAAAATAACTGTGGTTGTCTCCAATCTCACATTTACATGGGACAGTCAAGACCATGACCCACACTCAAATGTACATGTGCACATTTGTGCACGTACACATAAAGACATGCATCCCAAACATAAATTCAAAAATGAAAACATTCTTGGTATAGAAGATATGAATGACCAAATAAGACAGGAGAGAACAGGGAATCTTCACAAATGATATTCATACATTGTCATTGATAAGACAAAAGGAAGATGGATATTTTTATCTATATCTTCTATTTATTAATAACATAATCTTTATGCTAAAGTAACAAATTTTAAATTTATAATTTAAAAATTTATATTAATTAACATAAGCTTTGTGCTAAAGTAACAAATTTTAAATTTATAATTTAAAAATATATCCATAATAATTAAAATATATACATAATAATTTAAGGTTATATACATAATAATTTAAAAATATATCCATATCTGCATCTATTAGCCAGATGATGTAAAATGTATACCTTTTATTTTTTATGTCAAATTAAAACATGATATTTTTAGAATGGCAAGGAAAAATAGGAAAGAAGAAAATTTCTTTTTTTCTACCAATTACCACAGTTTAAAATATAACTTATCATTTCTATCATTAAACAAGTTTACAACCTACAATTATTTCAGAATATAAACAATAAAATATTTGCATAGTTATTGTAATTGTTCAGGATCATCCTTTTTGACAGAAACCAATACTAATCTTTCTCCATGGCAGTACCAAGAACCTACCAGAAAGGATGGAGTAACAGAGAAGAAAACCCCAAAATGGAGTTGAGAGTCAGTGCCTGTGAGACAAAGTATAAAGAGGAATGAGGGCAGCATACCCAATGTGCGTCCAGGATTTTCTTTCAGAGCAGTATATTTTTGTGGATAACTGTGAGGTCTTCAAAGACAAAATATCTGAATTCAACTCTTGGATCTCAAAAATACTAGCTCTGGCCACATATAATAATCACACGTCTCTGTTTCCTCATTTGTATAACTCAGTAATAGTATTGAAAGTGTATTAGAAAAAATGACTTAATAAATCATGGATCTAGACCACTTCTGGATGGATGGGCACCATTCAGCAATACTAACTACATCGATTACAAAGCTAAAGCTACTTTTTAAACTTAAAAGCACATCTCTTTTGTTTTCAGGCCAAGTAAAAACACAAATCTACGCTAGGAGTCATTGCAGAAAATCGAGTCTCTGTAATGATGACTCTACAGGAACTGGAGGAAGGGGAGTCAGGACCAAGCTGATTGAGTGGGGAGCTCAAACTACCAAAGTCAATGGCAAGTGTATAGAGGCCGTTTCTGGGTTCTGGAGGTATTTACAACTGTACGTGAAGCAGATTCCACTTTAGGGCATGATCAGACAGGGTGTCTGTGGTTTAGATGAGCAACACAGGGACTGGTTGTCTGTGGTGTGGTAAAATCATGTGGCCTTGCAGTAACTGACAAGGTGTTAACAGTTAGACAGTGGCTTTATTGGCAGCTTGGGAGCAGCAGTTTTGCTGGATTGAGGTGGGTGTTTGGAAATGGCTAGAAGTCTTTTTGAAGGATTGCGTGTCTGTTCAAACTATATTCTCCTAGCAGTTTCACTGATGCTATAATAGACAGTGAAAGATATAAAAGGATACCATTGTGAAAAGTTATTTCACCAGGTAGGAAACTTCCAAGGGGATTTATATTTCAAAATGACAGTGTCCTAAAACGCACATCAAAAAGGATCTTGAGAAAAACAGGTCCAGAGTTGCAGCCTAAGGAACAGCATTGCTCAGAACCTTGGGTAAAAGGGAGAAAAGGAACCACAGAGAGCCTTCTAATATCTGGGGTTTGTAGTCTTCGTTGGAGATATTTTTGTACATGGAATAAAGTGTAAAATTAATATCAACCCCAATGTTGATTTCAGACTAATAAAGAATCCATGTTATCTTAAATTAAAAACTGTACAAGATTCTGTAGCTCTTTTCCCACAATCTCAGCCTTTTGGTTATGACCTCTTTTGGTTAGTCATTAATGATGCTAACAGCTTTTGGGTGAGTTATAGCATCTTACCCTCTGGCACTAATGTCAGTAGGTGAATTATGCCAAGAAATTTAACTCTTCCTTTTCTATGCCATGACACTAAATGTATGAAAGCAATAGAAATATACCTTTGGAAAGTATATGAGCTAAGGTACAAGATACCCTCACAGAGCTGTTTGTTGCCCTGCTATGGTAGGTTAATTTCATTTTGGGAAACATTTCTTTAAAAATTCAGAAAGAATTCATCTCCTAATTTTAAATTTGATTTTTGATTCCACTGAGGCTTAATTTTCCCTTGTATAAATAAAAAAATAAATAGTATCACCCCTGGATTTTAAAAACTAAATCTTTTCTTCTTTGACATTTTGTAACTTAGTATCATAGGTTGGTGGATGGTTGAGCCCTTTGGACAAAGCTTCTTTCAGTGAGTGTTATAGATCTTAAGTTTAGGGAAAAATAGAGAAGAGAAGCAGCCTTCAGTGCTCTTCCTCCACATCTCCCAGCTGCCTTTGCAAGCCCTAATTTCCTCCTCACACTGCATACTGGAGGGAATGATGGGAACGTTGGTCCTTCCTACACTAGTCATTTCAGGTTAATTTGTAGCAGTAATATTTAGGACACTAAATGGGTATATGGCAAAAATAGATTCAGATCAGTTCTCTCCTCAGAACTTAATTAAAAACTGATGACAGAGTTGCTGCTATATTTGTAGACAAATGCAAGCAGAAGAGGAGGGAGACCCTTGTGACAGTCTAAAGATACTGCTTTGAAATGTCCTTGCTGCCAATTTCCCAAAGACAAAACTTTCCAACTTTCTAAACTATTAATTTTTAAACATAAAAAGTGGTTTTTAAACATAAATCAAAGAAAACCAGCCCACAAATCACAATTCCAGAGAACCTAGACAACAATGAAGACCCTAAGATACATAGATCTAATCTACATGGGAAGTAGAAAAGGACAAGATTTCCTGAGTAATTGGGAGCATGGGGACTTTGGGAGAGGATTGAAGGGGAGGGGAGAGGCAGGGAGGGGAACAAAGAAAAGTATAGAGCTCAATAAAAATAAATAAAAAGTAGAAAGTAATAAGATATGGAGATATTGTTGAGGATGAAAATAAATGGAGGAAAATAAATTACACACATTTACATTTCTATGCCTTTTTGAGTCACAAGGAGTAGCACATTAAGTAGAGGTTTGTATCCCGTCCTCCTGCTTCTCAGGTCACATGTTCAGACTCACAGTTACTGAGACTCTTCTCTCAGTCAGTACACATTATAATACGTAGCAAATTGAGAAATGACGCAGAATTTTAAGCAAGGTCTGTGGTCAGTGTCAAGTGATCACCTCTTCATTTGTGGCTCCCTCTCCCAGTTGTCACATTTTGACACTAATGCCTCAAGGTTTACATCTAGTTCTCTTGGGATTTATTGCTTTACTCTTCTCCTCCTCCTCATCCTATTCCTCCTCCTCCTTCTTCACAGCCTTGAACGTATGAACATGCACAGCAACCCGAACATGAAGTCCTCAGACATTTTTCAAGCCTAGCCTTTCTAGCAGGTAGCAATATGTTAATATTCAGAAAATAATTAGCATTGTTAGCTTCTGTTCCTGTAAGACTAAAGCAGCATCAGATTGTGACTAAATGGTGCTAAGTGCTCTGTCTCTCTGTTTGTTTAGAGACTTTTGTAGTGAAAGTATTTGTAGGAAAATAGACAATAGGCTTTGTTATTTTAAGTTTTTAGGAGGTCGCCAGGATTGCTAGAGTATGGATTGCAGAGTAGAACACCACACACAGCACCTTGGACATTATAGAAATGCAGAGTCCCAGCTCTGGCTTGCATCTACTCAATCACAATCTTCACAGTAGCAAGAGACTGCAGTGCACATCAGAGAAATAAATGTGACATTTACCTTTCTGTGTCAGTCACCTCCCTAAATACAACACTTTCCAATTCTTTTGTTTCTCCTTCACAATGAAACCCAAATACTGCATATGCTAACTAAACATAAAAACAGCAAACTGAAAGTACCAATGTTTGTAACATACTAAAAAATATGGGATTATTTATGGATGCAAATCGGAAGTACTGTCTTAGATTCTCCAGCAGGGTACTGAGTCAGGAACTGATCAAATGTCTAATATGAAACGAGCAGAAATGTTGGTGCGAGCTGTAATCCATGAGACAAATAAAACCTAATGTTTCCAAGGTAATTTTACATATAAATGAGGCATCTTTAAAGAAATGGTATGGGTTATTCTTTCTGTATTCAGCTCTGCGTTATTTTCCTGTAATTGCTCTCATTTGTCATCTTCATTGGGTTGAAGATAGCACAGGGAGAAATCCTATAGGAGTGGTTTCAGGTGTTTTGCACACTCTTTGTATTTCTGGCAGCAGAATATTATCTTCTGTTCACCAAATTCTGTGTGCCTGCATGCGTGCTCACCCCGAGGCCTTCAAGGTTCAATTTGCTGCGAGATTTCAGGTTCTCTCTGGTAACAACATTGACTTGGCAAATTAATTGTTTGGAATTCATTTGCATCATGTGTATTACAATAAAATGAAGACAGTATGTTCCTCATTTTTTATTTTTAGATTTCACGTGTGTATTTCAATGTCTACAGAGTAAATGCTTGTCATGAGGCACCTTTTGGGGTGACCTACAATGATCCTAGCCATGGTGGATTCATACATTTCAGAGTAGAAGTGTAAGGATTAGAAATGTTAGACAGGAAGAACAAAGATAACAAGGAAACACAGAATAGAACGACCAACTCAGTGAATAGTGAATGCTGGATTCTCACCAGCACTTATTTTCCATACACTTTTATACTCCAATATAAAATGGGGGAAGAAGGCAAAAGACTGGCTTAACATGACACAAAGGACAACCAGAACAGTTACTTGTTTCAATGCTTGAGACACGAAGCCATTAATTCCCGAGTAAAGTTATTTGATGTCTGGGACAGTGAACACCTCCTAAACAAAGTATCCTTTAGGCAGTCACTCCCTAAGTCAAAGCTCCTATTTAAAGAAAAAAAAAAGGAGCAGAAGTATGCTCGAATTCTCTGACTTTCGTCAGGGTGGAGAGGATCCATCTCGATGGTCCATGTTAAACACCAGCCTCCGTCAGGATATCTTGTTTTGTAGCCAGACCTGTTGTCAACATCTAGGAAAAAGCATAATAAGCTCAAACTCTTTGCCATTCAGACTAGGTGGAATAGGCTCACATCTCTGGGTTTTTGCAGCTATAAGATTTGTTCATGCTCACTTTTTCTTGTCTCCTCTCATCTACATTCTGGTGTCCTTTTCTCTATGTATCATACACACACACACAGGTAGGCGTGAAAGCATCATAAAGAAAAGCTGACACAAAAGTGTTTCAATGGTTTGATTTGCAAATATAACTGACAAAACAAGGAGCTGAAGGGGAGACTCACAGGGATTGTTGAAGCATGAACTGGGGGCGGTGACAAAATGGGCTGCTCTGTATCCAGAGACTTCTCAGGAGTTTTAGTGATGTGTGAATTCCATTGCTTGCACTCCTTTTCCATATTACTCAATAGAGACCATGAAAAGTCTCAAGTCTCTTTGTTTTCATAGTTGTTTATTTTTTCTTCCTGAGTCAAGAATGTTCCTAAAGGAGATAAATCATTAGAAATCTCTCTGTCTCTCTCTGTCTCTGTCTCTCTCTCTCTCTCTCTCTCTCTCTCTCTCTCCATCATATTGTGTTCCAAATAACAGATACTTGCAGTTTATTAATTTCTAAAAATTTCTGGATTCTGACTAGTAGGCTGATGTTGTTGACACCATTAGTAATGTTAAGGTGTTCATGTTCATGTGCCTCATTCTGAATCTTACTATAACTCTATTATTCTTAAACAATACATAGCCTTTCACAGTCTACACTGTGAGCGTAGAATCTGAAAGGAAATGATTATTGCCAAGTGATATTTGTCAGGAAAATGAAGGATGCTTTGCTGGTCCTTTGCTTTGTTACATGCCTGTTGCATATTTAGCCAGTAGCTTTTCAGATAAATTGAAGAAATTCAATTGTGTTAGAAACAAGGGAGCCAGAACGATAGACTAGGAGCTAAGAAGGGATATGACCTCACTGCGAGGCCCACATGAGGATTCTCCTGGGGTTTTGGGGAAGACTCTAAATGAGTACTTAGTGTAACATGTTTCATGCAAACCCAACTAGTTGAGGCTTGTCTTTAATGACTAGGTGATGAACGCAGAGTAGATGACCTTCCTTTTTGTGTTTGCCATTGCTTCACAGTTTTGCCTTCTGTTGAGGAAAAGGTAGAAGTTATGTTAATGACAGATGCTAAGAGGTAAAATCTGGACCTGCACTACAGAAGGGCAGATTTTATATTGGTTTTAGACCTGTAGTATTGCCATTTACTGCTGGGCTTTGGCCCACTTAACCAACCAAGTATAAATGATACTGGAGCAAGTGGCAGAACCAGCAAGGCTTCACCACAGACAGGAGGCAGTTTCTATGTGGCTAATCTTCATGACCCGGGAGGATTGCTCACCAGAGTGGATATATGCATGTGGTGATAGATTTATCAGTTTTCTGGAGGAAAGACTGCTGTGCAAGCAGAAGCCAATGGATCATTTGAAGGACTGAGCAGTTCTCTAGCAGTGCACGCCACTGAAATGGATTTGAATTCACACTACTCCAGGACAATGCATATTCAGGGTTCTGTGAGCAAAACAAAACACACAGGAAATATGTTCATAATTAAAGCTCCTTTTTCAACAAACAACAATACCTGTGGCCCATATTTACCAAGTAAGTGTGAGATAATCAGGATGTTTGATACAGTATTAATGAACTACTACTCTTTATTGGAAACAGTAGTTGCTGGTGCATTCATGCTACTTCTGAAATAATTCTATGCTCCTTCATATGTAAGTTGTGAGAGGAAGAGGCTACCCAAGTACCACTCAAATTATATACCTATCAGCCTGCTTGCTCTACCTCCCACTTGTCATCTTTAGGCCTCGTTTCCCCATTCTTTATTGCAATAGTACAAGAAACCAGGGATGGACAAACATAATGCAAGATGTTATGGTCATCAATAGCTGGCAGGATTCCCCTCTCGTTTTCTCAAGTTATTGACAGATGTCATGAGACTGTACAGTGTATGCCATGTGTTAACAGTGGGCAAATAGCTGCACCTACGACCAAAACCTTTGTTTCAGAAATGTAAAAGTTGTAACTTTGAAACGGTAATGATGATGGTGGTGTGTTACTGGTTTTCCCCAACATTCTTTGTACTGTCCTTCATTAAGAGGAAAGAAAGTTAGGTCGACCAGACTGGCACATAATGAGGCTTTGTTGCCTCTTTTGAGATTATTGCACAAAACAATACAGTGAAAGGGAAACCAGATTTTGATAAGTAAGGTAGCTAAATTCAAATAACAGCATGACTTTGTGACCTTGAAGAAAGTATTTAACCTTTCCAATCTTCAATTTTATCATCTATATAACAGCAATTATAAAAGCTAGCTCATGGTGTTCCTGCAAGAATTTAATTAGATAATGGACATTATGTGCTTACCACAGAGATGGGGACATAGAAAGCACTCAATACACAGCAATTATCCCATAATTGTGACGTTTATAGAATACAATCATGAACAAACTGTTTTTTTAAAGTGCATCATGAAGTCATTTTCAGAGTGAACATCGCTTTGAATTCCATTAAAATTAAATTTTGAAGAACATCTTTCATTTAAAGCCCTTCACCTTTGGTCTAACATATACACAGTCTACAACTGCAGAAGGGCTCTCACACTCAAGAGTGTTGTGTTGACCTTTGGCTCTTAACACTGCATCTTCTTCAAACTCATAAACTCTCTTATTTTAAATTCACTTTAATTTTATTTTTGGTCTTATGAGAATATAATAAAATTACTGTCTTCCCTTTCCTTCCTCTAAATGACCCTACACATCTCTCCTTGCTCTTTACCATATTAATGGCCTCTCTTTTGACATTAATTGTTATTACATGCATATATGTACATGTGTACAAATATATTACAAACCTGTTCTGTCTGTATATTGTTGCTACGTATATGTTTAAGGATGATCTTGATATGTTCTTTCTTGACTAACACTATATCCCCAGCTCTCAGCATTCTTTGGATGTCTTTGTTTAAGGCTGTAGCTCCCTGTGTAGGGTTAAGGTCTCATGGGCTTTTCCAAACCTACTTTATCATACTTATTGGTATTGTTCTCATTTACCTGATGTTTAGGCAGCCACACTGTTGAAACTTCAGAGTTAGTTTCGGTTATTACTAGGAGACATAATTATCTTAGGGTTGCTATTGCTATTATGAAGCACCAATACCAACGCAACTTATAGAGGAAAACATTTAACTGGGTTTTGTTTTTTTTTTTTTTTTTTTACAGTTTCTGAGTGGTTAGTCCATGAACATCATGACAGCAAGCAGGCAGGCATGGCTCTGGAGCAGTACCTTGGAGCTTACTTATTTTTTGATCCACAGGCAGGAGGCAAAGAGAAACTAGATCTGCTTTGAGCTTTTGATGGGTTTTTGTTTGTTTGTTTTTGAGACAGAGTTTCTCTGTGAAACTGTCCTGCCTGTGCTGGAACTCACTTTGCAGACCATGTAGTCCCTGAAATCAGAGATCTGCCTACCTCTGCTTCCTGGGTACTGGGATTAAAGACCTGTGCCACCACCTCCTGGCTTGCTAAAGAATTTTGAAACCTTGCCCACCCCCAATGCCACACTTTCTCTCACCCAACCATACTTCCTAATTCTTCTTAGCATTCCTCAGTGAGTAATCAGACATGCTAATCTGTGAGCCTATGGAGTCCATTTTCATTTAAACCACCACAAAAATCGCACCGCAAACTCTCTGATCACCTGCTTTTTGGAATGTTTTAGTCCCCTCATCTCTAAGGTTTCCTGAGAGTTGGGGAATAGAAGTGTTTTTTAGATGTAGCCATTGGAACTGGGCTGGGCAGCTCTGCCTTTTTATTGGTTATGATTTTCTGTTGGTTGCTGCAGTGGTTGCTAAGAGAAATTGATATGCATGTAGACTGCACTTATCTGTGGGTATAAAGACAGAAGTTTAGATTGTGCTGGTTTAGTAAAGTGGTGGAGTACTCGTCTCTATTATCAATGACTTCACTGGCACTGGGAAATAGGCTATGTTGCCAGTAGCAGGCATCACTAATTTTCTGTTGAGCAAGTCTTAAGTCCAACTGGTGGGCTGTTGGTTATCACCAAGTCTGCATGCCAGTGCTGTGTTTTTAGGGTTATCGTATCACACAGGTCTTTGAAGTGGTTCGTAACCATCATAACTGCATAGAAATACTAGGTTACTTCCTTCCCTTGTAAGCTTGCATGGCACATCCTGGTACCAGGAAAGCTAGTCCTTAGGGAGGTGGCAGCAAAGTTGGTTCTGGCTCAAAGGTCTCTGTTCCGTGTTTCTGAAGTGCGTCTGTCTCCAGCCATTGGGATTTACTCTCTACCTTTAGGAGACAAGCCAGGGTTAAATAGTAATTGACTGTATGTTTTGGGAGTCTCTCAAGCAGCCCTGACCAAAAACTTAAAAGAAGACATGTCACGTCTCTTATTGGATTTTTTGCGGGGTGCTCTTAAAGGGAACATTGTCATCCCAGAAGAGAAAATTCATTAAAATTATATATATATATATATATATATATATATATGTACTAATACACAAGATTATGCATATTATAGGTTTCTTTTTATACAAAGATTTAATGGTATGATTTCTATGAACTCTTTGAGATGTCTTTATTGTCCTTTTACCTTCCCCTTTCCTCTTCTGCAAAAGTAATTTTCTGATAGCCTGCTTCAACAAGAGAAGAACACAAAGTCTGACAGACTTCCCCCGCCCAATATGTGTGTAGGCTAATTAGATCTCCCAAATTATTGTTTATATGTTTAAAAAGAGAGTAAGCTGAAATAGAGTGAGAAAAATGGAAGACTTGTATTTATCTCCCCTCTGTGTTTTTGTTTCACTCATTCCGTTCTGGTTAATATCAGGCCGAGTCTCCCCAGTGGAACAAGAGTAAGCAATGGCAGCTAGAGAACTGTGCTACCCGTTCCACGAGAACCAGCAAGCAAAGGTCTTGGTGCTTCTGGTATGTGGTCACCGTAGAGAATATGCATCACATTTCCCTGTAAATCAGAAAGGCGGTGTTCTTCTTACTGTTTTCTTCACCGAAAGCTGTAAAATATGTCTGTTTTCCTCGTTTGTGCAGTTGATTTAATTTAGTTAAATTCTGAGGAAGAGATAAACCAAGGAAAAAGATATTTTTTATAGGTCCACAAAATAGACCTCTTGACCTTTTTTTTTTGTTCATATGAAAGTGAGGTAGTAGCAACACTGTATTTTCTAAGTTGGCTATCAAACATCAAGTATTGGTTTGCTTGTTTCCTTTGAGAGAAGTGTAACAAAAGTTTATGGACTTTGATAGTCATTGATACATTGAGAATTCCATTGGCTAAAACACTCCCACCTCAGAATCTTCTCTTCAGTTACTCACCTGGTACTTGTCTGCCCTTGGAGTTTAGGTCTTAAGTGGAAACTTGCATCTATCCTGTAAGTATGGTAGCCTGTATATGAAGATTCTGGAAAAGCCATTTTCTGCTTTGGCAGATTTCTAAGAATTTCCCTCTTGATAGTACTACAGAACAGTGTCCCTGTATGGACAGCATTCAGATGCAATGCTTCTTAAGTGCATGGGCTTAGCTCTCTGTCATAAGGACTAGTCAGTAGACTATGACGCTGCAACAAACCTTGCATCAGAGAGCAAGATCTATTTACTTGGGCAGTTTTATTGGACTATTTTCTTGGCTTTGTCCTTTCTTATCAAGTGTCAGTCTTTTAGAGGGCTTCATATCAGGGAGTCCTGTCTGTTGCTAGAGTGTCAGACTTTCCATGCTGCCCTGAACTTCTCCACCATAACTAGTAGACGTTATGCTATCACAGTAAAGTAACCAACAAGAATAAGGGGGCAATGCACTTGACTCAGAGGTGAAGAATATAGCCTCTGTTCTATGTGTTCGAAGAATATTGTCACACTGAATATTTCAACTCCAAATAGAACTATATTAACTGCAAATTATATGCTATCTTTGGAGTGGGAACACAACTTTCTATATTTGTTTGATTTCATGAGGTTATGCTCATAGCTTTGATTACAAATGTACTTTATAATTTTTTATGCTTAGAATAGAACTAAGGCTTTTACACATACTTAGCTACATGCTCAGCCTCCCATAATTTACTTCTACATGTGTTACTGCAGCCAACAGGATGATATTTAATTCAAGGAGAAAAACAAAAGAAATTTATAGTATTTCAACTATAATTAAAGTTGGATTTATGAACTTCTAAATAAAGCAATGTTGACATATTGTTCAGGAGAATTATATATGACTTAATTATATATTAAGATTTTTAGACCCAGGTGGTGGTAGTGCATGCCTTAAATCCCAGCATTCAGGAGTCAGAGGCAGGAGGATCTCTGTGTGTTCAAGGCCAGCCTGGTCTACAAGAACTAGCTCCAGGACAGGATCCAAAGCTACAGAGAAACCCTGTCTCAAAAGACAAAAACCAAAATAAAACAAAAAAGATTTCTAGCGACCCAGACACCTGATTATGGTTGCTTAGTCTCATCTAACTATATAAATCCTCCTCCCTCTATTTCTCACAAGAATGTGTTCAATAATTCAAGAACATGTGAATATTGTCTGGAGAGGAAGAGAGGAGGATTTTAAACAATTAAATGAGTACTATGTTTAGAGTTAACACTGGGATTAATGAAGGCAATGCTGCAGAGACAAGCACATATATGACAGTATTTCATTGACTTTTTAATCTATTTGTCCTTATGTTAGAAGGTCAAAGGGCCGGCAATCAGTTGGCCTAATCAATTTTTATCCCGAAGACTATAATTAATGTCAAAATCTTGATCGTGACAGTATACTAATATCTCTTTGTCAATATGATGCATGTTGTATTTCCAGTTGCCAGGTAGAAGAATGTTCTAACTTCTTATGTATGTGTTTTTAAATGCCAAAGTCAATAAAATGGTTGAAAAATTACTCAATATATTCAAAAGTATGCACAATAAACATATACAAGTACACATAACCATGAGACCATTTTAGGACTAATTTTTAGTATTTTTTTTAAAAGAATATGTGTGTGTAACTGAAGGTCATTTGTATTTGGGTGCTCACAGAGACCAAAAAGAGGGAATTGGCTGTCGCTTGGAGCTGGAAGTAAAAATAGCACCTGATGTACGTGCTATGACAAGAACCAATGTCCTCTGGATGAGAAGTAGGTGTTCTTAATCAAATGAACTATTTCTTCAGCCCTGAGACGCCATCTTAGCACAGTAATGTCATTAGATGTGATTTAGAATTCCATAATAAAAGAACTGTACTGTCATCTGTTTACTTACAGAACCATCATAGTCTTCAGTGGGGACTGTGATCATGGCAACTTTGCTTTAATATGGCACAACCTTCCTGAGTGTCCAGCCATGCTTTTTAAACATTAAATTTATATCTCTCTTTATGTAACATGCAGCTATCTCTATCAATAGACTCCTTAACATTAGGAGCAATGAGAAGAGATTTGAAAAACTGAGCATGTTATCAAAGTGCAAACTTTCCTTCCCCACGGCTCGATGAAAGCAGGAAGAGGTCAGAGATGACATAAGAGATGGCACTAGACAAAATCAGTAATCTTTACAATTCTTCGGGTTCTTGAATCTTTACAATATCCATTTTAAATATGTAAACAAAGTCTACTACAGAGATGTTTTCCTCAGAAATTATTTGGTCTATTGGAATTAATTCTAGGTGGAGTGCACATGATTAGAGGGTCTTATTCATATTTCTCTTTCCTCAAGTGAATCACACAGATTATTCTAACAAATGAGGTGCCAACATGGTTTTATTTAGAAATTAAAGTTCATAACTATAATTTTAATTATATTAGAAATGCTATAAATTTCTTTTGCTTTTTCTTTTGAATTAAAATACCATTTTGTTGGCTGGGGTAGCACATGAAGAACTAAATTATGGGAGGCTAGTGATGTAAATATGTAAAACAGTCCCAATTCTATCCTAAACAGAAAATATAAAGTAAATTTGAAATCAAAGATGAGAGCACAATCTCATGGAATCAAAGAGATAAAGTTTGTGCTGTCTCTGTTATATAGTACCGAATCCAGTGTTATATTTAATGTCAGTAGGTGTGCCTGTGTACAGGTGTACATAATCTCGTATTCCACTTAATATCAGGAGCTGTACACGTGAACATGTGCAAACAGCACTGTGTTCTACTTAATATCAGTAGGTGTACCCATTTGTATGTGTACGCAAACCAGTGTTCTGTTTAGTATAAATGGTGTATATTTGTACAAGTATACATAACCCAGTGTTCCATTTAATATCAGTAATTGTACATATGAACATGTGCATGTAGCACTGTGTTCTACTTAATATCACAAGTATATGCACGTGCCTGGGTACACAACCCAGTGTTGTGTTTAATATCAGTAGGTGTGCCAGTGCACAGGTGTACATAAACCTGTTGTCAGTTTGATGTCAATAAATGTACAAGTTACATGAAAATATTTACACTATGTACCAATCATCTAAAACAACATGTAACAATAATCCCATGCACTTGCCATGTGATTTTTTATGGATGGAGTCGATTGCTGTAATTATTTTGATTCTGCATCCCTGCCATTTATAGTTCTATACTAATGTAATATTTCTACCCATCTAGTTGGATAGGAATCACTTTTCCTTTTCTAAATTTTAGGAAGATTCTCTTTTTGTAATATGCTCAAAGAACTATATTTTGAAGTGGATAAGAATTGTTTACAATAAAGATGAATATATTAATAAAAAGTATTAAACAGCTTTAAACACTGTAATGATTCTTTGGAAACCCTAATATATAATTAAGATATATTGACATTAAACATGTGTTTTAAAATATCTATAGAAAGTTAATTTTAAGATAATTGTCCATAATCCTTAGGAGTTATGGAGTCTTAAAATAATAAAGAGAAAATGTTCACAACATCAAATATTCCACAGCTCAGAGTTTTAAGACACCCTACAAATAGAATAAATCTCCTATCTTCTGCGATATTAAAATTTACTTACCAATGATTTTCACATGATTCTAAAAACTCTAATAAATTTTCAATATTTAAATTGAATATACAAACAAAATCCAAACTTTCTTGTTTTAAGCTTCTTGCTCTTATACTCATTTCATGTGTCTCTGTTTGGAATCACTTCTCAGTTGATATTTTTATATACTACTTTTATATACATATTCTCCTTTCTGTACTATGGTACACCATATTTTAAGTTGAAGGGTAAAAGAAATGAAAGCACTTGTTATCAGTAAGTTGTTGCAGAATTGCTTTTACGGAACATTTCATGAAACATTCAGAGATCTAAACATCATAAAAAGTAAAACTCTAATATAGGTAGTGTCACTGAAAGTTCACTTAAGGGCCGGGCGATGGTGGCACATGCCTTTAATCCCAGCACTCGGGAGGCAGAGGCAGGCGGATCTCTGTGAGTTCGAGACCAGCCTGGTCTACAAAAGCTAGTTCCAGGACTGACTCCAAAGCTGCAGAGAAACCCTGTCTTGAAAAAAAAAAGTTCACTTAATGGAGAGCATTGGCATTTCCCAAAGAGCTTACACTTACCCAGTGCATCAAAACTAAACCCAGAATTTCATTTGCACCTATTACAATTTTCTAATGTAGATGCTGTCTCTATTCCTACTTTTCAGTGGGGTAAGAACAGTACTAAGTTTAGATGACTACTAAGTAACTACGAAGACAAACACACATACTGGTCTCCGATCTAATGCACTCTCCACTCTGATGTTTGTGAAGTAAAAGTGAGGTTGTGGGCAAGTTTTAAATTTGCATTGAAGGATTGGGTGGGGCAAAGGAAAAAGTAAATGAATGAAACATGATATAAATTTCAATATTAGTTGTAAGAAATGCTCATTAAATTTCAATTAGATAATGAAATTAAGTCAAGACATTTTGTTTATATTTGGCCAGAAATTAAGAATCATTATAAATTGAATGTAGTCACAGGGTAAAATTTCTATTAGTGGAGTTTTGTCAATTAATTGTGTTAATGGGAGAAAAATTTATGTTCTTATATGTCAGAAGAAAAATAGAATTTAGTAGTGTTCTCTTCTCTGTGTTCTTTCAAACAACTGACCTTCAAGTGGACATTGTATGTTATGCTGTGTCGGAGATGGTACCATGAGGATGAAAAAGAAATAATTCCTAATATCAGGTCTCACAGTCTGATGCTAAAGCAATCTGCTGGAAAATGAGAGTCATGGAGCAATTCCCAGTTATAGACTGCAGTATGGAGACCTTTTAGGACAAACAACGATCATGTGTCAATGTCAATGCTTCTGTCTATGAGGATGTTCAGGGTTAAGAAGACATGTGTAATGTGGATGTGTATTTAGGTATGCTAAAAAAAATGGAGAAGCAAAGATCCACAGTAATGTGGTTGAAACCAAGGGGCAGGAGATAGAAAAGTACGGTATACATTCGACAAGAAACCAGGGAAGTTTCTGAAGGGAATCTGGGTCCCTTTGGTTCACTGTGAACAAAAGTACAATTTAAAATTTAGTTGTATAATTTACTAATTGAGAATGTCCCATAAATAATGTATAGCATGTCATGCTAGGCATAATTTAAGTTCCCATAAGGATGACCATTTTCCTTTTTGTACTAGACCTTTCTGTTTTTTTTCCCTGTTATAGGTTAATCTTTATTCAGCTGAGGAAAACTAAATCATCAGAATGCTTAGAGTGGAGCAAAGCCAGAGAACAGGCACAAAGCATGTAAAATCTAAATGTTGAAAATATGTTCAATGATGGATTTCTAAATAGACAACATGACAGTTTTTTGAAAAATATCTCTATTATTGTGTACAGTAGATTAAGATAATTCAACTGAATTTCAGAAAGAGTACATAGGACCACTGGAAAGATTTCCCTGGAAAGACAAGAGGGGTGAGTCTTGGTAGCACAAGGAGCAGAAAGTGGGAGGTAACAGCAGCCTGCAGGAAGTGTTTGGCATTGGGCACTGATGCTGTTTCTGCTGCAACCGTTATTTCTTCAACTAATTGCAAAACAAATTCAGCATCATTAGTCAGACAAACAGTTGATTTGGCTGTGTCCTTCTTACACCTTATTACAGAACAAAGAAAAGTATTTTCTCCATTTTCAAAACATAATTTAGCTTTTAAAAGAATATTGGCGTAGGAGTGTAGGGAGTTAGTAAAGAAAACTTAGTTTTAAAAGTGAAGTCTATTTCAACTAATTGGGAAAGTATATAATTGCAAGAACAAATATTATTTGGTGTATTACTATAATATAAAGGATTTTAAGGAGGAATACATTTCTAACTGTTGTATTTAAAATATTATTATAGTACTTAGCAACCTAAAATTATCTTTAGTGAATTGAAAGTGTTTAGGTTAAAGAAAAAGTCTAAGTGATGAAGATTCTCTTTGTATTTTTGAAATTCTGAGTTGTTATCTGGTCTTACCCCCATCCCAGCATTTTTAACTCTTTGTGATCCAGTAACAGCAGTGTCAGATGTATTAATATCCTGGAAACTCAAACATGTCCTCTGTTGTGTCTTGTTGGTGATGTTGATGGGTGACTTCAGCATGTATTGCATAGCTCAGCAATGCACAGAACCTCCCTCGCCACATGCTTTTTTTTTTTTTTTTTCATATAGGTGACCAGTGGGAGCTATGATAACATTGCTTTCTCTTTTCATTCGGGGAAAAACTAAAAGATGATCATGGATTTATTCTCACTTGCAATGACACAGGATATTACGGATGCATTTTGACACAATATACAACATACCCATATTGCCTGCTTTCAAGAAAGATTTTGACTGATGACTGCATTGCTGTCTCTCACTTAATTTTCAAGACTCACTTTAGAACTGATGATAATAGATATTTATAGCTTCATAATTTTAAGTGTATGTTTCATGTTAATCTTATAAATATAAATTGAAATATTCATAAAATTAATGCTATATTTACCTTTATATATCTGCGTGCCCACACCTGGGTTTCCATGTATTCTGTATGTAGGTGTATGAATTTTGCTCTGTTTCTGTTAAATAACTCTGATACTGATCAAAGGACTTAAGATACTATTTTAACCAGTTGTGAATTTAACTCTCAAAGAGGAGGACCATTTCTAAAAAGAACCTCCGTTTTTATATAACTGTCTTGATATACTTTAGTATGAGATTCGTGGAAGGATAGACTGAATCCTAGCCTGCCAAGCAAGCTCTAGCTACATTGTCGTTTCCATGGCAAAAGTGGAAGGAAGGCAAGAGTGAAGACTCCCCCATCTGGTGAACAACAAAAACACACATTTCCCTGCTTCTGACTGGCTTTTCTCTTGATTCTGTGTGTTAACGCTGAGTCTAATAGTTCTATAGATTTTTTTCAATAATCAAGTTTTTGCAATTTGTTAAAAGTTGGGCATGATTTCTGAACCCCACCGTGTCTTTGTTTTCTGCCTTCTTTATTAGTTCTATGAAAATCTTAAAATAGATGGCCATACATTTATTGTCTTACTCAGATATTATTTTTCATTGCACAATTGCAAGTTTTAACTATTAATTCATTTCTATTTTTTATTATAAAGATTTAAAAATCTCTCAAAAATATATACTCCTTTGGAATTTCACAAATATCAGTATATATCAATGGCCTAAATACCAATTTGATATTTATGCCTAACTTTCACTTTTAAAGAAAAACATTTAATCTTTTGAACTCCTTCATAACTAATAAACATAGATATGTATAACATCATTATTTTTGTTTTAAGTTCATTTTTTCACGTTAATTTTCAACTATGACTTGTAATATTAGAAAATCAATGCTTCACTTACCTTTTTTTACTCTGTTCTGAAAACAAACACATTTGTACTTATGAATATAAATATATCCATACATAGACTGTTAAATCAAACAGCTGGTTTTAGATATAGTGATTAATTGAGTTCATGAACTATTATAATAAAATACATTTCACATTCTTGGCAATAGGTATATGCAAACTAGTAAACTTTATGGAAGAATTATATAAATATATCTCAGAATTGTAGAGAATCCGGTTAGTGGCAACATTTAGGCCGATGTACAATATATCTATTAGTTCTTTGCTTATTTGGTACAATGTGTTTTGATCATATTCATCTCCCTTCAATGTTTTTCAGAGACAGTCCCCTTCCCTACTTACCCAGTACTGCATCTTTTTTTCTTCAAGTCCAATGTATCTTGCCCCTATGTCTGAAGACATGTGGTCTGGTCTTCAACTAGAGAACAGTCAACTTACCAGTGTCTCACCTTTAAATAAAGCTGGCTCTGCTTCTCCTAGGAGCTATCAACTCCTGGTAGTTGCATGGCTAGGTGTGGAACCTCATTCCTAACCTTGGCTCTGCTTGGCATTTGGACAGTTCTTTTGCATGCCTTCACAATACTCTGGGTTCACACGTGCAGTTGTCCTGTAGTTGAGGTCATTCGCCATCCTTGTAATTTACACTCTGCTTCTTCTTTAACAATGACTCCTAAGCCTTGCGAGAAATGAATGTGAAGGGATGCCCTACTTAAGACATGTCATTCCATAGTCTTTTACTCTTTGCACCTTGCCAAGTGTGAGTTCCTGTCTTAATAATCATTTACTGGACAAAGAAGTATCTCTTATGAGTATTGAGAGATGTACTAATCTATGGGCATAGTGATAAGTCATTAGTAATCATTTTTATATATTAAAATGCAAAAGTTTGAAATTAAGCAATTTTTATGGAAGAAATGAATCACTTAAACCTTTAATTTATATTCAATAGGAATTTAAAAGTACATTAAACTGTTATCAGTATTAGTTTCCATTTCTTTATGCAATGTATATTTTTTCTTTTTGCTTTCTTATTCTTTATAAGCACCCTCTTCTGTGCTTTTCATAATTTCACATGATCCTGGTTATTTCTCCATTATTATTTTGTATCATCTAAGTGGTGAGAGTAAAATATAAGTGTGTAAGTTCTCCTCCTTTAGGAGTTTACAAGAGAGAGGAAGGTATTTGTAAAGGGCAACTTTTAGTGCAAGAACATTCTTTGTTTAGCTATGATAACAGCCCTCATTTGGTACTCAAATTAAATCTAAAATGCTGTATTGAGAAAAATTGTCACTAATCAACTTTCACAGTTAAGACTGAAGAGATTTGATATCCTCATCAAATTTGTCTAGAAATAAGAAACAGAGAATATGATCCTTGGGATTGTTTTAATGGTTGAGAGGAGTATTTACGGTTTAATGAATTATTTGAAAAATGTATAAAATTTTATTTGCTTTATTTCTTTTATGATAATTTTCTGTTCACATAAGTAATCTGGAAGTTTTTGAAGTCAGAGCTGTGCTCTCATAGTATCATCTGTAGTTTTGTTTTTTAATTAAAGCTATTAATTTTTGCACAAAACATAAAGCTAATACACAGACTTTTCTTTCCTTTCACCTATAGGTCCCAAGGAGGTGGAGATCAAGTGCCCCTTGAATCACATAGCTTGTCATGGAGCCGGTGTGTGTGTCCATTTGTCTCAGCTGTGCAATGGGATATCAGACTGCCTGAATGGTTTTGACGAAGGAGCACATTGTCAGGGTGAGTCTGCTGAGAAACAGTGCGGCTGCAATAGTCAAACTTCTGTAGTCATAAAAGTTCAAAGAGAAGTCTAATCCTCCTTTTCTTTCAACTGTAGGCTTGGGTGGGGGGATTGGATGGGGGGACGAGAGGGAGAGAGAGAGAGACTAGTTTTTATTGCCAGTCTCTCCATATAAAGTTCAACGATATAATTATCACAGTTTCTTGAAAAACATGTTAGCAAACACACACCCAGACTTTGAAGCTGGGAAAAAAAAACACTATTTCACATAAAATTGCTCTGTTCAGTAAGGGAAAAGGAGAAGTCATTATCATAGTAGATTTATAACCCACAAGCCTGTTTATTCAATCTTTGTCTTAAACAAAATAACGGGAATGTTCCTACAATTTTGTATTCAAATCCATGTATTCATGGGAAATATTTTCTTTAATACCAGTTCTGCCCTACTATGCTTTTACCCTCATTGCAATTTTAATGTGTTTTTAAATATCAGCCTGCAATTTCTACATAGATATGAGATAAAAATCAAAATAAAGAGATATTAAAATCTAAGTGGATTTGGAGCATTCTAAAAGCTAGGAGTGGATTACAGAGACTGAAACATGAGATTAAGAAGCCAAAGAGCCTGTGAAGTTACAGGGCATCGGGAAGCCCTGGATAAAAGAAGAAACCTCCCACATCTATCCCTCTTCTTAACGGACCTCACCGCAGCTGATAGAGTACAGGTTAGGGCAAGGGCAGGCTGTGTATGCCTGCACCTATGGGGACTTGTTCTAAATATCTTACTTTATGTACATGTTTTAGAACCAGTCCCCTTTCCCCCCCAGTTTTTGCCACACAGTTACCCACCATCTGGTAGGAAGGCACACACTAAGGTTGATGAGAGCTGTGAGCATCCACCACTTCTTCTGTTGCTCTATGTCCACGGCTTCACGATCAGTGGAAGGGAAGTACTGGAGTCCCTTGGTAGGGATAGAAAGGAGGGAGACATACAGTGAAAGGACCTTCAGAACATGAGTGAAGCTTTGTAAACAGATTACACTGATTGCATCGTGACAAAGTCTGGTTTCTCAAGATGGGCTTTGGAAAGGAAGGACAGGATCAGACATCTCCACAATAGGTCACTGACGTCAGGATGTAAACAAGAATATGTTCCTCATGTTAGGGTTAGTGAGATACATGGGCTAGAGAGCACCGGAGAGACATGGTTGGGTAGATGAGTGAGTGATGAAGAGTGCTTTCTGCTCTTTGAGTTTGTGTTTCCGGCACATACATTAGGTAACTCATATTTGCCTGCAACTCCAACTCCAGGCAATTGGATGATATATATACATATGGATCCAAACATGTGTACATGTAAACTCACACACGAGGAGAAATATCATAAAATTGGAGAGGCAGTGATGTAGGAAAAGGCACCAGACAGTAAATTTCTGATTTTCTCAGAGGAACTTAGCTATCTCCATCTATAACTATCTACAGAATGTTCACTCTTAGGGACTGCCTAAGTGGACTTAGATGGGTCGACGTAAATAAAAGCAATATAGGCAAATTTGCATTTGCATTTCTGTCAGAAAAAGGTCATCCCAATTGCTTCTCTGTAATGTATTATATAGAATAGTAGGATCAAGGAAAAAGAAATGCCATTCTAGACTGAGTGGCCAACACATTTTTCATTGAGAGGGTAAATTCAGAACTGTGTGTAACTGATTGTACACCCCAAGGCATGAACAGAAAATATCAGAAAATATTAGATTGGTGTCATGTACGTGGTGTGTCTTAAAGAGGCAAACATGGTTATTTTGTCAGTACAATGACTCTTTATAAATCAGGTCTCTCTGTCCAAATTCAGAGTGCTTCCTCTTTGCTCATTATTGATGAAAACATATTCTGAATTATTTCCAAGCGCCATCACTATCCAGTATCTAGGGACATTTCTGATATAATCACAAAGTAAGAAAAGAAGTACCTAAATACACTCTGCATTGCTGCGTTGAGCCCTTCATTCAGAATTATGTCTCCTAACATTGTTGTCTTTAAAAAAAAATGTCTCTTGCATTCAGAGCATGTACTCTAATTTAAATAATTACACACAAAGCCTAAGCCATGACTCAGAAATGAATTTGGCTCTTTCTTCTAATAAATGATTCAAAGTACATTTGGTGGGGTATTTGTAGTCTTTATGAAAATTAATAATAAGTAAAGCTTAAAGGTTTGAACATTATGTTCCGGTCTTGGGAATGCTTTTGTGTTTAGTGAATTGTTTTCTGAATGTTTCCTGGCGAAATCAATTCCTTTCTAGTCAAAATAATGAAAAAATATCTATTATTAATGATTTTCTGTAACACAGATATTTTAATCTCCATAATTTTGTTCCAATTGATGGAAAATGGATTTTTATAAGGGTATAGTTATATACAGGAATTTGCTTGTAAGATATTTAACAATAAGCACTGGTAAAATAACCACATTATATTTTCAAAATTGCATCTCTTCCTACACAGTATTTCAAAGTAGTAGCAATATTTCCCCATCTAAAGTGTAGGAGCAATAAAAGGAATGTACTAAAGTTTGATATCTGCTTTCGGGCATAGAAAGCGCTAGAAGAAACTGACAGAGATCAGACCAAAGCATATATAAAATCACAATATTGAATTTGACCTTCCTAGGATAATCGATTATGTCCATATTTTGTTTGGGCATTTGAAAGCAGAATTCTTTACAATTCTTGATCAAGTTAGATTCCATTAGTAGCACAAGGAAGCAAGATATGTGGATGCAAGTGGGGATGGCATTCCCCAGTCACGATCTGCTCCTAGTCTGTTAAAACAATATCAACACTTTGTAAATCACTGAAGACAATTCTGCCAAGCTCTATGTCCCTAGGAAAACACAACTATTCCATCCATTCAGTTTCATTTTATCAAGTAGTTAGGATCCTTTGAAACCTAAGGAGACTGACATCTGAGTGGTTGTAATCATTAAGAAATGAAACTTTCTGTCAAGAAATTATTACCTCCCAAGCTGAGTGTATGCACAGAAATGTCACACAAATCATTTGCAAGTTGTACTTTTTATTTTCTGATCCTGTCTCTAGGTAATTTTGGGCCCACTATATATGTAATTGGTGTATTTATCCAGAAATATATAAAACTATTCTCTTATATGTACATTTATTTCTTTGAAATAATGGTATTAACTTTTAATTACACCCTGTCCTTACTTAAGAAAACTGGGATTCAGTCTTATTAATCCATGTTCCTTCATCTTCAATCTTTTGTCAAGAATTCTCATGCATTGACTATAGAGACTAAACAGAACATTTAAAATGAATAGCTGTCTTTTTATCTTTTGTTTTGTTATCCACAGAAGTTAAGTCTTGTGATAAAGAGTTTTTAAAAGTTTTCTGGAGAGATTTAACCAAGAAACTCTTTCAGAATGGGTAAAGATAAACGGTAGCTTTTATTTTCTGTAATATTTACCAGGGGAAATTTAGTAATCTCTTATCTTCCTTGTTTAAGTGTCATATGCATTTCAATTTTCCTCAAACAGAATTAATCTGAAAATATGAACTTGGAGCCCAAATATTCACACCCTATATTTCAGGGTGGAAAAGTTTTATCTTGATTTATTTTTTCATCAGTCATTCTTTTTGTTTTTAATAGGCTTAGTTTTAGGAAAAATGTTAATATAGATCAGGCCTGTTTAGACCTAACTTTAGGATTAATGATGGGAATGGGCTTAGGGTAAGGGCTGATGTTCTGGTTAGGATAAATGCTAGGATTAGAGATAGGACTAAGAGTAGGTTTAAAATAAGATGTATGGCTACTGTAAGGCTGCGACTGGGGCTAATTAGTATTCTTAGTAATTGTAACATTAACTTCAGACTGCTACAATGTACCTCAAACCTACTAGAGAGGCTGGGAGGTAGGGTAATAAATGGGGGTAGGTATGAGAGAGGAAGGGAAGAAACTAATGATCTTTTAAAAACCTTTGAGTTGGTTTTATCTCCTCTCTTCTACCAATCCATGTTTTACAACTAACATTGTACCTATCCAAGACAAAAAAATACAGAACATAATATATTTGTAATAATAGTAGAAAAGACCAATTTCATAGCCATGGTGGCTTCCACCATGGGAGGTGGGGGTGAGAAATCTCTACTGTCTGCTCAAGTGACAAAATACATTCAAAACCTTGTAGATTGCTAGTAATGATAGCATAGACATATAATCACAGAACAGGACAGGTAGAAATGCTGATGTGTTTGGGATCCAGGATGGTCTACAGAGAAGATACTATTTCCAAAACCTCTAATTAATCCATCAACAAAGCAATCAAACCCAGAGACACAGACAAATAAACAAAAAGCCTGTTGTGAAGAAACACAGTCTGCCATAAAGACCTGGGCTTGTGAGGTCAGACCGCTTGTGTTTCAGAGGTTTTCTGTATTTTGAGCTCAGTTGTGGGAAAACGATGAGACTGAAAAAACCCTGTATCAGGTTTAAGAATATCTTCTTAGAGATTAATTTTAAGAATTGAATTAGATAAAAGGCTCTGACATTTGACTCTAGTTGATTTCCAGAACAACTTTTGTCCCAGAAACAAAAGAGTAATCCTCCTAAAATGCTTGGGAAATGGCTCAGCAAACAATGTTTGCTACCACACAAGGACCTTGCCAAACAAGTCCCAGTACCCTGTAAAATCTCAGGGTACAATGATGTGTAGGTGTAGTCTCAACACAAGAGAGGAAGAAACTGCAGGTTTCACAGGGCTCTTTGTAGAAGTAGTCTAACTTAATGAATGATATTGAGGTTCAATAAAAGACCCCAAAACAAAACCAGAAAGTGGAAAATGGTTGAAGAAAACATTCAACAATGATGTCTGCCCTTGATACTAACCCATGCACAGACAAGTTTATGCATGTACAAGCAAATATGCACAATTTCTAGAAAGAATAACTCTTTCTTCAATAAATTATCATTTTTATAAATGTCAGTTGGTCCATAAAATTTACATATTAATGAAGTTTTTTAATATTTCACACATGCCCACAATATGTAGTCTTCAAAGAAGGTAATATTGTTTACACTGGAAAATAATAAATACATGAAATTAGAATTGTATGCTATTGAAAAATGTGCTAGTATATAGCCTCTTTGTGCATGGGTATACATAGAAATATATGCATATTCATTTATGTATAGAAGTATGCGCACTTATTTTAGAGTCACAGTTCTAAAAATACTGTTTAATTTAAAATATACTTTTATGTTCTTGATGTGGAAAATGCAGCTCTCACCTTAAATGGAATAAGAGGCAGTTTATTCTAGAGCTAAATTTGAGTGACCATGGCCCTGGAATATAGATTTATATGCCCTCAAATTTTATGTTCCCATTGAAAGCAGTTTCAGGAAAGTTTTAAAGTAAAAAAAAACCAAAAAGACATAAATAAGGACACTTTTAAAATACATTTCTGGAAACAGGGCATTAGCAGCAAAATGGGGTAAGGTCTTCTAAAAACTTCAGATGCCTATTGATGACATTCATAGAATTTGGGCATGCAGAAGATTGTGCTCAGCTAAATTAGTAGCTTCCAAAATGTTTTCATCTGCTAGTCATGTTAGGGCTAACAAAGAGGAAGACAAGGGAGAGATATCTATTCATGGGACCAAAACTAGACCAACATAAGGTAATTATCCTCGGGGCCTGCTGCAACCCAACATCTCCACATAACTGCAGTTGCAATGAATCAATCAGTCCAGGAAATCTTATTGGTAATATCTGTAGCTGACTTCTGAAAATGTATTTATCAGGTGTGGTTCAAAAGCCATTGGTCGGGGTTGGGGATTTAGCTCAGTGGTAGAAGGCTTGCCTAGCAAGCGCAAGGCCCTGGGTTCGGGCCTCAGCTTCAGAAAAAAAAAAAAAAAAAAAAAAGAGACAAAATACCAAAGCCATTGGTCTATGTGAGGCAATATAGCACAAAGTTCAGGAATCATTTTGTCTCTCTTTTCCTACCATCTTGAGCCCATGAATCACCTTAGATTTTTAGGCTTTGCAGAAAGCATATTTAATTTTGAAACATATTGCTTGTCTGGCATTCAATTCCCACCAATCTCTTTGAATATATTGACCTTTTGAGACAATTGGCTAGTCAATTAGCTCAGTGTTGAAAAACAGTGGCTAATTACCTTATGCTACAACTCATAATTCAAAGGATAACTAAACAAGAGGAATTCCTTTAGATAAATTTACATCTTGTATTAATTTTGATCCATAATAAATTAATAATCTCTCTCCAAGCATACCAACCTTGAAGACTAATTTTTAAATAAAAATTAATTATTTGAAAAATAGGTATCAATGTTGTAATTGTTTTTAAATAATCTAAAATAAAAGAGAGAGCCATAGAGATGGTTCAGTTATGTGAAAGCAGATGACCAGAATTCAATTCCAGCACCCACATGGTGGTTCACACCATCAATAATTCAAGATCCAAGGAGTGTAATGCCCTCTTCTGACTTCTTCAGGCTTCAGGCACACATGGGGTACACAAACATATTTGTGACACACTTGGAAGAAAAGCATTTATAACCATCAAATAAATTATGTAACTAATTTTTATAATTTTATAAAATTTTATTCATAAAATAAATGAACTAAAACATCTTAACATAAGATTATTTCCCTATCTATATGTTTATTTATTTGTTTCTTTGTTTAATTCTTTGTTTCTACCTCACTACCTTAAAACTCCAGATCCTCTGGCCTGAGAGCCTCCTTTGCTGGGATCCTAGTCATTGTCTTTTATGGCTCCTTTCTACAATTCTGGTAATTAACCTAAGTGCTGTATCAAGTGAGCCACAACCTCAGCCCAAACAAGATCGTTATGAGCCAATTATTTCAAATTTTACTTTTCTCTTAAAAATGGTATTTTCAAAATAGTTATAGTAACATAATTTCTGTGTTTTGATTCAGTCTTTACCCTATATAAGAATCTTGGTGTATCATATACTTCCAATTGTTGCTCAGCTGTCTCTATTTTAAACCCTGCTTTAATTTTACAATTAAGAAATTTGTCATGCTACACCTGTGAAATATACATTGTATGTGTTACTTCATGTCTGTAGGAATAGCATTAATAATAACTTTGATGTGGACCTTTGGTTCTTGGGTAAAGAACTATTATTGTGGTGTTTTCCAAATATGCCAATAGATAGAATTCTTAAAGACTTTTGATGTAACACTTGCCCAGTATTTCTGAGGCTCTGCATTTAATCCTTATAAGGAAAATTAGAGAAAAAGAGACATAGTGGAAAACAAATTAAAGCAGATGTAAGTCAATTTCTTCACCCATGCTAATCTTTCCTTAAAAGAAGAGAAATATTAACTATTCACTGTTTTTAAAAGGGTTAGTTCATATGAATATTCATAGGCTTTGGGAGTAATTATTTATCCTTATACTTCTATCATGCATCCTTCCTCATATAATAAAAAGACATGGCATATAATAATTTATATATGGATCAAATGAAGTTTTAAAATGTGCCAGTAAAAAAGTGAAAGAATCCCTCTAGCTGCTTCATCAACATAAGTTAAATATTTACAAAGTACTGACAATGTTCCAAACTTCTATCTAAGCTTGCAATATGAAATGTTCTATCTTCATGGCGCTTATATGGTATAATGGGGAGAGGTAAAAATGGCTGAGGAGGAATACAATGAGGAATATCTAATTTTGTTTTCAGGAATGCAAAGAGATTCCCCAACAGAGCTGGTGACTGATTTGCATGCCACTCCAAGAATTGTATATGCCAATGAAGAAAATATGAGCATTCAAACCAGGGCTCTGTTTGTTGCAAATGAATGTATGACTGAGCACTAGATGCTCTGGAGAGCTCTGAGTTCTCTGGAAAAAATGAAGGACGAAGGAATAAAAATGAAGACCTATGACCTTGAAACTGAAATGAAGTATTAGCAGACAAAGAGCAATTACATTTGAATAAGGATACACACCGCATAGCCCATTTAAAATGCATTGCCATTGCATAAAACAGAAAAGGCCATGAGTGTAAAAAGTAATACTAGAATGTGTGAACAATGAAATTATAAGGGTGCCATCCAATTGTGTTTAAATACTGAGCATATAGAGGCTAGAATGTTTGCATCTTTGTACCGAGTCAGGTTGATTATTCTTAGAAAGAAAATAAGTACATTTAATAGTCATAAGGCAAGGAGCTGAACAGTCCTCTGTTATGATTTTCCTTAGCCTCCACCTTATGTATTTTTGTTTAATGTGTCACTTAGATGGAGAATACCTAAGTGAAGGTCAAGGAGGGAGCCCTGGGCTGTCCTGTTCAGGGAATTCTTTTTCTGATGAAAGTTGATCATTTGAAAGATGTATTTACTATTTATAGCCACTAGAATTCCAGCCTTGGTAAGCTACTGAAGTACAACATTGTGATGCTTAAATTTTGTCTTCTTGTTCAACTTTGGAAAATATTGACTGTTTTAATATTATTCAAAAGTATGAATTGAAAGACTGTCACTGAGCTACAAACTGTGAGGCCAAATCTCCTATGATTCATTATTGCATTTCTGACACTCACAGCATGATATCCTAAAGAACAAGGAATTCAAGCAGGGTGCTGAGATTGAACTGTATCCTCAGGACTCACACAGAATGCCACTTAAGAGCAGGGATTAAACTATGACCTTGAGTTTTCATTCTCTAGTTGTCTCTAGTGGAAAGTACATAAAATCTTCATGCTTCAGCATTCCTCCAGACCCAGTCTCCAGCCAGCAAGTTGATGGGGATGAGTGACAAATTTGAACTAACTCTATATTCCCTGTCAGTTTTATTAAGTTGAGGAAAAGAAAAAATGCGCTGAGTGAACAACAAACTGAACAATTGTATAACAAGCATGAATCCAATGTCACCATCTGATTCACTGTTCTGTCCCTTGGAGAAAAAGCAGTGATTCTACAAATTTAGGAATATAGCATTCAGAGAATTATCTGTAAGACATAACAATTCTTTGAAGAATGTTTTGAAGTTTGAATTTAAAATAATGTAATGTCACTGTGGTAATAATTAACATTATTTTTTAAATTAATTACAATTTTCTGAGTGAAAGCTGGAATTATAGAAATTTTTAAAGATTTATGAGTGAGTTAATGTCTCTGTTGTTGTGACTAAATACCTTGACTATAGAAATTTAAGGGGGAAAAGTTTATTTGGCTCTCAGTTGTAGGGTACTGTCAATTGTGGCAGAGTAGTCTAGAAGGCAGGGTGGGAGGCAGCTGGAATAATTCATCTCCATTTCAAAAGAATGTCCATGCTTAGATCCCATCAAATTTTTGTGTTGTTTAGGATTCCTGTTCAGAGAATGGAGTTGCCCTATTTAGTATAGGTCCTCTCACCGCCACTAAGCTTATGAAGATAAATAACATCTCCCAGACATAGCCAGAGATTGATTGAACTTTTCTAACTTTTCTAACTAAATGATTTGGCAAGGAGTGTCCAGAGATGTGTCTTCTAGGAGATTCTAGATCCAGTTGACAGAAAATATTAATCATTGAAACTTCACCTCTTGTCAGGTTAACACTCAAAAAAATTCTGTTAAACCAGGATATTCCATTACTTGTTTTCATAATTTAGTGGCTTTCTTTGATAACAAGAAGCATTCTATGCACATTCAAAAGACACCATTTATCTTTTGAAACTTTATAGAAATGAAGTCTAAGACAATTCTGAAATTCAAGGCAATCTCTGTAGCATGAATTCTAATTGGTCTGAATAATAAAAACCCAGAGTCAAATATTAGG